>CM075184.1:34866593-34926593 GCA_037577475.1 Chaunax sp. Z400 | reverse complement strand
TAGATATATAATAGATAGACAGATGATAGATAGATAGATGATAGATAGATAGATAGATAGATAATAGATAGATAGATAGATAGATAATAGATAGATAGATAGATAGATGATAGATAGATAGATAGATAGATAGATAGATAGATGATAGATAGATATATAATAGATAGATAGATAGATAATAGATAGATAGATAATAGATATATAATAGATAGATAGATATATAATAGATAGATAGATAGATAGATAGATAGGTAATAGATAGATATATAATAGATAGATAGATAGATAGATAGATAGGTAATAGATAGATAGATGATAGATAGATAGATAGATAGATAGATAGATAATAGATAGATAGATAGATAGATAGGTAATAGATAGATATATAATAGATAGATAGATAGATAGATAGATAGGTAATAGATAGATAGATGATAGATAGATAGATGATAGATAGATAGATATATAATAGATACATAGATAGATAATAGATAGATAGATAATAGATATATAATAGATAGATAGATATATAATAGATAGATAGATAGATAGATAGATAGGTAATAGATAGATATATAATAGATAGATAGATAGATAGGTAATAGATAGATAGATGATAGATAGATAGATATATAATAGATAGATAGATAGATAGATAGATAGATAGATAGATAGATAGATAGATAGATAGATGGATTTATAATAGATAGATAGATAGATAATAGATATATAAAAGATAGATAGATAATAGATAGATAATAGATAGATAGATAATAGATATATAATAGATAGATAGATACATAGATAGATAGATAATAGATATATAATAGATAGATAGATATATAATAGATAGATAGATAGATGATATAGATAGATAGATATATAATAGATAGATAGATAGATGGATAGATAATAGATAGATAGATAGATAATATAGATAGATAATAAATAGATAGATAATAGATATATAATAGATAGATAGATACATAAATAGATAGATAATAGATAGATAATAGATAGATAGATATATAATAGATAGACAGATGATAGATAGATAATAGATAGATAGATAGATAGATAGATAGATAGATAGGACCTCTACATGTTGAATGTGATGAATGTGGATTTACAGACTGTGGACATGGTCCGGTATGGATGACTGGAGACTTGCGCCTGTAGGTGGCAACCATACCTTATCAACAATCGAATCATACACGCGCGCGTGTGAGCACACACAAACAGCCGGTCAGAGACATCAGATCCGGGTTTTATGCGTTAATGCTATCGATCCCTGATAATGAACGACCGCTGGGTGATTTAAATGGGTGGATGGAGGCGCAGGCAAAGTGGTCAAAGTTAAAGTGGTCCCTGGGCGAAACGTAACACGCTCAGGCCTACGCACACACACGCACGCACACACACACACGCACACACACACACACACACGCACACACACACACACACACACACACACACACACACACACACACACACACACACACACACACACACACGTGTGACTCGTATATGCGCGCGGCAGATTTGTGGCCAGAGACCGTGATTTCACCGTGCTCACTATTCAAGTCATGGACTGCAGAGAGCTCGCGACCCATTAGGAGCCGGTGGCACACAAAAAACAACGCTTTATTTGAAAGACACGGACGATGCTGCTGCCGCCGCACCGGGTCGGACACGTTCTCATGACAAACGGAATTATTCCTAATAACTGCGCTTAAAGCGGACTGCCTGACAGAAGACGCGCTGTGACATATGCGTTTCTGGAGCAGCCTATTTGTCCTGATGCGACGCTGTGATGGTTGCAGTGGGACGGATATCCTTAATGTGATCCAATAGGCGTTCTCGGGTTTTTTGGTAGGACGTGTCTGCGTCCTTTCTTCAGACCTCAGCAATGCTTTAAAAAAGGTAATTGTTCATTTTCATGTCTGAGCTCATTTGGAGAAAATGATCCGCCAAGAAAAACGACCTGACTGCTGAATTAGAAAGAAAAACTCCTCTTTGCTTTCTTTTTCTTTTCTTTTCCTCCTTTTTGGGGCCGAATCAGTGCTTTTTCCCAGAGGAAACCACCGGTGGGAGTCATTTCGGACTGCTTCAGGGGAGAGAAGGGCCTAGACGGACTTGATCCCCATCACAAACTCTGCAGGATTTCCTCCTCCTCAGTCCAGAGGACTATCATCTGGTCCAGTGGGTTACTGCTGGTCCTCTGAGGGTTTTCATCTGCGCTTATTACACCCGAGGGAATGGTGACCGCACCGCACCGCACATCCACGCAACTCTTTTTGAATGTTTGCCTTTTTTCGCAGCCGATCTTGACTTGTGATTGAGAGAGACGGACCGCAGCCCCCTCCGATCCCTTTCACATGGAGATTTGTGCCTCGGTCGGACTCCAGATCTTAAGAACGGGGACTGGGGCCCTGCTGGTTTTCCCTCCACTGCTCTCAACGGCGATTTCATTTATTCGAGAAAATGCGTAAGTGTTTTATTGATTACACTGATTTCTATTCGGTCGTGTCCATGTTCCCATGTAGACAGACGAGCTATTCATCGCCGTTTTAACCTGTAATTTGGGTTTGGCTCACAGACTAATATCTAACATAGCTACTTTTTATTTTCTATTATATTTCATTTTCCATCTCTATAGGGAGGTTAATGGCTGCATCGTTTTTCATGTGTGAGCGACTGAGAGATATATTTAGAGAGATATAGACAGAGATAAAGATAGATGAGGACAGGACGATGGTTGAGGAGATGTGGGGGTAGCTGGTGCAACAAATTGTGTATTTGAGCGCTCAGTGGAGACCGTACGGTCTGTGGTAGTCCCTGTTGCCAACAGGACATTAGTGCTAGAAAAAGGCCTACGTCATATGGTAATTCAAATTCAGTTCAGGTATTCTCAGCATACACGTTTGCAGCAAAAGGAGCGCTGGATTGGCCAGGTGGGCAGGCTGGACCACAGAAAGGGCGCTTTGGGTTGCAATGTGGAAGCATGAAAGCCTCAGGTCAAGCTTTATTTTACAGCATTCAATCACGCACGCGCCCCACGCACGTCTCTCCTCTCTCCAGTGCTTCTATGTTGACCCAGTATGTCTGCAAACCCCAAGCAAAGACACCCATGAGATCGTCTTTGCTCTCTTCCGTAGCCTGAGCAGGTTAACCATGCAGGAACACAGTGTGCGTTTTAGATTCTAAACTGTCACCTTCAGCCGTTGCTTTGGCAATAAAGCTTTCTTTCAAAAATGTGAATAGGAGCTGTCCATCCGTGGGAGGTGCTGAAATATCCCTGATGCTGAAAATACTTATGTGTTGGCAGAAGTGGGCAGAGGGAGCTGCATTTGGACCAGACATCATATCTGAAATCATCACTCCTAAACCTCAATGCTTCCATATTCACCTCTGGTGGCTTTACAACCTGCTGTAATATGAAGGACAGCCAGAGTTCAGGGTCTGACATTCAGGACTGCTTACTACAATATTTGCATGTATATATTAGTCAAATCTACCCATAATTTCCTGTCTGCTTGATCAGGTTAGGAGTTTGATGATCAAATGGTGAAGTGAATTTATACTGCATTCGAGGGAAGGTTATAGGGACATTACCCATCACTTATTTCTTACTATCAATAGCTTCTTTAAAATGAGGTCCAATATGTCCTGAATCAACTGACGCTCTCACCGCTATGATAAACTCAATCAATCAATCAAACTTTATTTATAAAGCACCTTTCAAACAATTTGTATGCCATTCAAAGTGCTGTACAGGTGACTGCTGTGCTTTGGGAATCCAAAAGTACAGGTGGGAAAATGGGAATATTTTTAACAATAATTAGGTCAGAAACGTTGCTCGAGGAACAGCTGTAGTCGTCTGCATGGTTGAGAACTGGTGACCATCCTGCCCAGCTGTTAAACATGTCAATCAACCCAGGGACCCATCATGCCTGTGGATCTGTCACCTGTTTTCTCAGTCATCAGGACAGAAACACAAAAGCATGAGAAATGTGATCACTCTGACAGCCTTTGCTGGTTTGGGCATTTAAAGGACACCAGGACCACGACCAGAACCGATCTGACAGAAGCCTTCAGTGGGGAAAAAGCACCGGGTGAAGATTTGTGTTTGACATCCTGTAGTCAACCAGTGGTTCAGAACAGGGAGAATGATGACTCATCTAACCGCTGCTTCTGTTCTAACACAACCTGCTGCTTAAAAGAGGTCATTTACATCTGAGGAGGGCTTGTGACTCACTTCCACCATAACAGTACTTCATTCATTTCTTGTGAGAAGCTGCCTTCATGAACCTCATTCAAACATTTACAGTGCCTGGTCTGTTTTTTCCCATGTACTTATAATGTTGAACAAACACCACAGGTGAGGCCTGTAGTTAAGACTTTCAGCCTTTTTTCACATGTTGTCACTGTAGTTACAGTTTTGTGAAACAGTACTTTTGAGGCAGATAAGCAGACAATGAGATTTGCCCCGGCTTTGAGGCAAAGCCCCATCCAAGGGCTTCCTTTCACCGACACCAGTCAGACGGTGGACATAGATGTGGCAAAAAAATACTTCAACAATGAGACTTGTGTAGAAAACATCTTCTTTGAGCCGCAGGAGACAAATTAATGAGCAGCTAGTGTGTCGAGGCTTTTTACAGAGCGCTAAGCATGGTGGGATTTTAATCACTCAGCAGTTTTAAGCCTTAGTTACACACCTTGATGAGAATCGACATTTATTTTACAGATGCCAAATGACTTCCTCAGTCAAGCTGGGATTCCTAATTCATTTCATAAATTCCTCGGGTTATGGGTCAACCACAAAAATGCAGTTTAGTGTAACTGCAGCCAAGTGTCTATGGATATGTTCACACTGCCAGCCTTAATGCACGGTTCTGATTGTTTCTCAGATCGGATTTCTTTGTGTAGCTGTTCTACATCAGACTCCAGTATGAACAGCAGTTTTATTGCACTGGGTTGTACTGGGTTGTACTGCCTGTTAGCACACGTTAGCTAACTTGTCTGGCAATGCAAAGTCCTCCGTTTGCTCGATTGTCTGAAATTTTGCAAGGCACCATGTCCTTATGCCTATTTACATGAAATACAGAAGAAGAACTTCAGGAGGTCATACATGGCCTCTGAACAAGGTGGAGTCATATAACCTTAACCCCACCTGTCTTTCATCCTAAAGAAAATCACTCTGATTACTTTAATCACAAAGGATGCATCCGGTCCTTCAGCAGGGGGTCCATCATCAGCTCTGGTGAGCCATAAATAATCTCTTCTATACATTTCTCATTTGTCAACCAGAGGCAGCCATTGGCTCAAAGTTATGCTGCAATACCTTTGCAATACTAATTAACAATAATTGCAGTCATTCAATGCAAGATGACGTCAAAGTCATATGAATTCCGATCTGATGGTTCAAACTGACTCGCATCGCCAAAAATGCGACCTGTGTCTGATTTAGGACCAGATATGGAAGAGGCTCAAATCAGAACTGGAAAAGATCAGATTCCATGTGGTTTGAGTTTGTTCACACTGACATGAAAAAGTCACATATGAGCACAAAATCAGACCTGGGACACATTTTTCCTGCCCTTTAAAATTCCTCTATGCTAAATGTCATGACTTTGACATGTAGAATTAAAGCTGAAACAACTGGTCGATAAAAGATTAATAGACAAAAAACAAGCAAACCATTTATCAAGTAAAACATCAAATGATATTTGTTATTTGGTTGCAGCATCTTTTGCTCAGTGGCTCTAACTTCTCTGCTTTATTTCATAAATAACCTCTGACAAGCCTAAACCTACAGGTGCTTGTTAAACTTTAGCTTTTCTTTCTCTGCTGAAATAATGCATTCAGGTAGATTAATATACATTTTCAGAGGCCCTGGGTTTAAACCTGGGCATTTTTAAAATAATTTTCTCATCATTTCATCATTTTTAAAGCATTTTTAAATCAGCAAAAATGCTGATTCATTTTCAAATTGCCATCTTCTCCGTTGCATTCTGCTTGTGGCGATAGACAGGGGCATTCAGAGTGATGTGCTTTACTATACAGGGGCACTGTTTTGTTGTTCCATCAATTTCTATTGTCTTCTTGGCCTTGCGCATACTTCTCTGTGAGATATGTGGTGATAAATTCTGGCTGAGGTCTGTGTGGATAACGTGTCCCACCAGGCCTGTGCTTTTTATCTTCATACTGAAGGACTGTGTGCATTTCTGTATGTATATGTCCATGTTTTTGTGAGTGGGATGCAGCACAGACTGGCTTCTGGACGGTTCCATTTTGATATATAGCGCTCTGTATCTCTCGTGTAGAAACTCCACAAAACATGTGTTTGTGTCGAGTCAAGAGACGGACCGATCTGAACGGGTTGAGCTGCTCGGGCGTGAAAGAGTCCGATGTACACCAGGCTGGAGGGAGTTAGTATTCACTGTAGCAGCTTAAGTTATGCCTTTGTGCTCCAGAAAGGGGATTATTCAGCCAATCCTGCTCTGTGTCATTCATGAGTCTGCATTTCTAAATCAACAAATATTAATGTGGTGATGTATGAAGAGGCTGTATGGTGTGTGTCTGTAGACTCAGTACCACTAATTGTGTCTTATGCAGACTGACATGTTGATGCCTACAAAAAAAATCATAACTTATGGCAGAAATGTCATTATGACACATTCACTGTTTTGACTGCAGCTGTTGGTGCTTTATTTCACCATCTGTGCTGTTATGTGTCTGTGGTGGCCTGCAGCAGGAACCAGTCATCAAGTCCAATGAGAGCCTCTGATAGAAAGAATATGTTCAGGCTACAAGGGGCATGTTTGTGTAAATGCCTTAACCTCCTTGGTAGATTCCCTGACAGATTTACAGCAATGTACACATATACAGCTTCACAATGCTGCTCCAGTCCACATTATATCCTGTGATTATAGGTATGGTGGTGCTGTGATGAGAGGTGCAGATGAGTACCGCCTACTGTTTTGAAGAATGCATGATCACAGTAAACAGTGTCCTAAAGGCAGTGATGGCTTTATGCAACAGTTTCACCTCTGTGCTAGTTTCACCTCTGCTGGTCCAAAGGTCTCTTCAGACTGCAGGAATAAAAATAAAAGCAAGACATAATTGTTGATATCAAATGCAGGAAAGCACAGAAAGACATGCATCATGGTAATTATTCCTTACAATGTGTTGAGCTGTGTTTTGGTAGCTTTTTTTTTCCTTAATGGGTAAACAAATCACTTATTGACGATTTTATCTCCTCTATCCATTTTGTTAGCAACAGTGAAAACATTCAGGGAACATTAATTTTCAATTCAGGTAATCATTAAACTTCAAAGAAAAATATCCTAAGATGCAAGTGTCTGGATCTCCGAGTTCAAGCTGGCTGAATTTGTCTAATGCAGATCTTTTCCATTAATCTATTGACTGAACAGCTGAGGAAAACAGATCTGAGCCACTTCTGATGTTTAGACACGTTTTGACTTTTAAATGATGAAATCAGTGTTTTAGATGTTTAGAGGTTTATATTAAAAATGTCCATGGTTAAAAGTTGTTGACTGTAAAATGAATTCGAGGTTAGCCTGATGCTGCTATTTGTGCTGCTAAATAAATCAGAAATGCAGACTTGCATGCAAAAAAATGTTATTCTCTAACCACAATATCTCAATGTAAAATTTAAATATTCTGCAGCACAATCTGTTTCTCCTCTGTCCATCTGTATAGTCATCGTGAGATTGAGATTATGGATGAAGGAATAATACAGGAAAGACTTTGAACGTTTCTGTGAACAATTTACTTTGTTTTATTTATCAACTTGGCAAGAAGCTGCATCCATGTGGCGACCAATCATTGTCCTCCACAATGAATGAGCTACAAACTCTAAAAGAAAGTCACAGGCTGTGCTTTTTGGCCTGTGGTCAGAAAATTAAAGAACAGGAAGTAGTTTTCCACACCAGAGACACTGGTATATGTATATTTTATGATAATCAGTGCACCACTGTATCAACAACCTACCAGCCTCCACAGACTTGTCAAAGTCATTAAGCACTAGTGATATTTTAAGTCTAGTTCTGACTGCTAAAGTCAGTGAATGCACATACTGATCAGGTCCAAGACTTAATCTTAGTTTAGCATGAAAAGACAAAGTACAACTGAGAGGGACAGGAATGTCATTACAGGTTTATTGTAATACTTTAGTGTTGGACAAAATTAAATGTTGGTTCTACAGGAAAGTTTAAAGAATTAACATGGTTGTTATAATTCATCCTGAAGGGAACATGACGGTCTGTACTGGACCTTAATTAATTCAATAATTGTCAAATCATTTCACCCTAAACTGCAAATTAAAACATAATAATATAATAATAATAATAATAATAATAATAATAATAATAATAATACACTTTATTTATATATATTTATATTATAAAAGTCTCTATATTATTTATATATTTAATGTCTGACAGAGAATCCTGTAGTGAACTCAGAATAATGAGGTCAGTAGGTACATGTGTCATCAGCATAACGGTGAAAGGAAATACCATGTCTACGGATGACATCACCCATGGGAAGCATGTATAGAGAAAACAGGACTGGACCAAGGACTGACCCTTAGGGAACACCATACTTAATATGTGACATTTGTCCGATATGACAAATATTAAGAGAACCTGTTTAATGCTGTAAATAAACCCACCCAGTGCCTTAGTCCATATGATCAATGCTGTCCAAAGCTGCAATCAGGTCCAGCAACACAAGAACTGAACACATGAGAGCATCAGCATTCAGGACTTTAGAGACTTTGAGAAGGGCTGTCAGCGCTGGGGTACTGATGAAAAAAGATGTTACAGAAGCTGCTTTGACATAATGTTTTCAACAATCTTAGATACTGTCTAAAAGGTGATTTAGGAATTGGATGATAATTCTCAGACAGAGTAGGATCCAGCCCAGGTTTTTAAGGATTTGCTGAACACAAGCAGCAGCCAGTGGACAGTGAACTGTTCAAACTGGGTCCAATAGAATCCAGAACGTCAAATAAAACCTTGTTGGAATAAAGTCTAAAGAGCAAGAGGACATGGTGTCAAGGAGTTCAAACAGAGTAATGGGAGAAAAGTGGTACGAAGAATCTAAGAATGATCAACATCTAAAGGGGTGAGATCACGTCTTATTTACTCCACTTTTCCAGCAAAGTGTTAAAACTTTTCAGTCTGCATCATCATCATCATCATCATCAGCAGAGGCACAGGGAGAGGTTGGGTTTACTAAATGATCGATGGTCTGAATTAGAAATCTAGGATTATGGTGGAAGTAAGTTCAGAGGAATAGTGTGATCTTGTATCCTTCACCATCTTATAATGGATGAAGAGAAGTTCTTTTATCGCTGCAGAGTGTGTCTGGAGGCCAGATTTTTCCGCCTTCTTTGTGCTTTTCTGCATTTCTTTTACAGTTACGAACTCTCTCATTCAATCAGGGCTGTTTGCCCATCAGATGTAGTTCTATTCTCCAAAGGAGCTATGAGATCGAAGGTTGAGATACAAAGACAGTTAAAAGAATTAACCAAGATCATTGGTCTGAGAGAAATCAGGAAATGCAACGTTAAAATATTTATACAGCGTGTTGAATTTAGAGGCACAGTGGTCATTAAAGAGTGTACAGTGTACGTCAGATACAACAGATGCTATTTTCAAACTCAGACTAAAGACAAGGTCTAGGGCGTGGCCACAGTTGTGAGAATGGCTAAGATACGTGTTGTTGCAAATAAAACAAATTTGTAATATTCAAAAAATCCATATAAAAGGTGCTACATGAATATTAAAATCACCCAAGAGAGCACTTCTGTCATCATTTTAGAGGAAGAGAGGATAAAAATTTAGGGAACTCGGTCAAATAGGAGGCGGCTGGGTTAGGGGGGTGATAAATTACAGCAAAAAGAATCGATAAAGGTTTAAACATGAGCACTTAAAAGGAAGAAAGTTCATTCCAGGCAACAAGATTACATTTAAAATGCTTCTTATGAACAGCAACACGGCCACCACCAAGACCACAATCCTGAGGACAGCTGAGACCGTCATAGTCTGGAGGGGAAAACTCTCAAGTCACAATATAGCTCCACAGTGGGGGGGTAGTGACAGCAGAGGATGCATGGCTGTTTGTAGAGGACAGAGAAGAGAGAGAGGTGAGTGATGTCACGTAGGAAGGACAGTACAGCGTCCTGAAACCGACGATTCCAGGTCAACACTGTGAATAAAAGCAGAGCCATAACTGCAGACAGACTAAAGGCAGGTGTAGAGACTGAGGATCCTGCTGAACCAGCCAGGTCTGTGGCCCAGTGAGAGACGACTTCCCAGCACTGATAAGCAGGGTAAACAGGCGTAGGAGGTCAGACATTGTTAGCTCTGAGTGCTGACGAGAGGTGTCAATGCAGCCAATATGGACTATTAATTTCTTGTTAGCCGTCAGGAGTGAAGCCAAGAGTCCCGGGATCTGATCAATGATGTCAGGTGTCGTATCTCCAAGGAAAGGAGTGTGTGACCATCTGTGCATGTTAGGAAACAAGGAAGGATCCTTTTCTGTTTATGTTCTCAGATATAAAGACTTTGTCACATTCTCTGGCAAAGTGATTTTCAACAAAAAATATTTTAAAGATAGACCATTTTCCTTTACCCACAAAACTGGTATACCAGATTAACCAGTCAAATGTTTGAACACACCAATGGGAAACTACTAAATAAGCATGATAGCATTAAAGGGATAGTTAGATGATCTCCACAGTCATTAGGATTCATCATCTGGAAACCATGAATATATTTTTGTACCGATACATAAAGTAGATGTGAAATTATTTCACTTTGTAAAAGAAAACTTTGGCCCAGCAGTAAAGAGTCTGTGACTAGGAATAGTCAAAGAATCACCAATGTTGTGGTTCATCCTCATGGCACACTGACAATGTAGTCGAGACATTTCATTGAAAAGCCTAATATTTTAACAACGTGGCCCGACTAGAAGAGAGGTCAGGGATCACCAAAGTCAGTCGGATTCCTCCTCTGGGGACAATGAATTTCTGTACAAAATTTCATCCATCCAATAGTTGTTGAGATTTTCAGTCTGTATAAAAGTGATGAACCAAAAGACTGACTCACCAGCAAACATTAGCATTAGAGCTATGTTACCAGCATTGTTCTATCTAGTCTCACAGCCCACAGCTTTACACCATGAAACATTCCTGCAGCATCTCCGTATGAGAAGTTACACTTTTCCCTTCAACTTTTTATAGTTAGTGCTAATTAGAGACTTTGAGAACCAAAGTAAAGAGAATCAAATCTTTCCCCTACAAAGATGTGTGCACATATAAAGCTATCGTAAGGCACCCGTCACATGTGTGTCGCCTCAACACCACCAATAGCCTCTGCTATTTGATGCTAAGTTCAAACCTAGTATAGATGAAAGAAACCCTTGGAAGGGTTTTGCCTCAAAGCTCTGGCAAATCTCATTGTCTGCTTATCTGCCTGAAACTTACTCCGCCTTACTTCGATATTCCCTCAGAGAATTCGGGATAATAGCTGAAGTGATGACTGTCATGATGAGTCTCTCTCTCACGTTCAGAGCCTCCTCCTCTCTCTGTCTCCTCTCTAACTTTCCCCTATTTATCTAATTCCCCACATATTAATATACATTTCTATCTCCTGCCAGTTCATTTAGCTCAGATGTATTTGATTAGAATGTCCTGACATTATTATGAGTCATGCATGCACAGACTTTCATGTTGCAAGTCACCAGGAACAGACACTGATGCACAATACAATGGAGTTATATAATACAATGAAGGAGTTACCAAATCAGTGTAAGAATGAAAGAGCCATGTAGTTCATTAATGCTTTGGAATACACTAGATTGCCTTAATTGGCAAAGATGAAAGTAACTCAGTAACTGAAGCCAAGTCAAACGTAAACTAAGGAGGGAATGTTGTAAACTGAACTTGTGTCTTTAGCTCAGGGTCGCCTCTGCTTTCCCCCCGTTTATGACAACCTTTTTCTTCAACCACAGCATTAACTGGGCTTCAGCAAGGCTGTTTTTGGCAGCTTTTTCTTTTGTTGCATGTACGAACACATTATTAGTGAGCATCATTCTTTGCCACAAGAGCATTTTGTCCTTAAAATTCAAAGGAAAAGAAAGAGAAGATCTCAGATAATGCTAGTCTTTTGCGTTTTGTACCTCAGTAATAACATAAAGCCCCTTTCATGTATTCTGAAATGTGTGAACCTTATTATTGAAAGCAGCTGGAGTAAAGGACAATGGCACCACTCTTTGATATTTATCCATTTCCCTGCATCCAGTGACTGTTTAATATCACTAGAGGAAGGATGATCATTTTAGGTCAAAACTGTCAGAAAGTTACTGTTTTTTAAAGGCATCACCTTATTCACTATTTGAGAACACCTCATTAATTAGTAAATAGAAGTTATTGGCAATAAAAAATAATAAATTGCAGCCTTTTTTTAAAAGCTCTTCAGTCATCACAATTGGCCAAGGTGTCTCCCTTCGTTACAGGTAGTAAGCATTATAAAGCATTATGCATTTCCCTATAATGTCTCTGAGAAAACACAGCTGTAGCAAAAATTTTGCAAGCTTGTCTAACTAGCACCTGCTGCTTGGACTTAATTACCAGGTAGGGAATAGGACACAAACTGTGGGGAAGCCCAGAGTCTTTATTTCATTCACACCTTCATAATGAAAATGACTAACACTAATGACCACTTAATAACGTTAGAGACAGTAGCACTCCATGGCTAACCTAGCTTCCACTTGTGGTGGAGTGACTTTAATTAGCTTGGCTTGTCATCTGATTGGATAAAGATTCATCACTGTCCTGGATACAGAAATACACACATCTTTTCTGTGTCCAATCAGGCTATCGAGTCATTCCAGTGCCAGTACAAATCAAACAAAGCACAATGACATCAAACCCAATGCTAAGAATAAAATCAGCTTTTACACACAATACACTGTAAATGTCTTTAACTTTAACCGTCACTGAAAAGAAAAGAGCTTTCATGAGATGGCAGTTTAACAGATTCCATTATATTCAACAATTATATAACATCACAAATGCAAACAAATTAAAGAAAAAAAGCAAATAAAGCAAATCTTTTATGGCAAGGGCGTGGCCACTTTGTCGTGGCTGTGACATCACAAAGTTCGTTAGCTTGGCTAACTTCAACAGAAATGCAGTGAAAGAGACTCTGAGAGGTGGAGACAGTAAGAGGTGGAGACTGTGAGAGGTGGAGACAGTAAGAGGTGGAGACAGTGAGAGGTGGAGACTGTGAGAGGTGGAGACAGTGAGAGGTGGAGACAGTGAGAGGTGGAGACTGTGAGAGGTGGAGACAGTGAGAGGTGGAGACTGTGAGAGGTGGAGACTGTGAGAGGTGGAGACTGTGAGAGGTGGAGACAGTGAGAGGTGGAGACTGTGAGAGGTGGAGACTGTGAGAGGTGGAGACTGTGAGAGGTGGAGACAGTGAGAGATGGAGACAGTAAAAGGTGGAGACTGTGAGAGGTGGAGACAGTGAGAGGTGGAGACTGTGAGAGGTGGAGACAGTGAGAGATGGAGACAGTAAAAGGTGGAGACAGTGATGATGAGTCACAGAACAGAAGAAGACAAATGGAAGCTACAGCTGTTTGACTCCTGGATGTAAAAATAAGGACAAACAGTCCATTTTCAACAAACGGAGTTTGTTCTGTTCCACCAGCGAGCAGCATGGAGGAAAATGAACCCAGCTCAGCACAGGGTTTATCTGGTGGGAGTATGACAGAACAATACAGCAGCAGAAATGACTGTCACAGCTTCAAAATCAACCGCAATCATAAGAAACACCTGAACGCCTCAAGATACATCGTTTCATTTCTCAGCCACAGTTCATCGCAGCTGATGCAAACGTCCGAAGAAATATTTATTACCCTGATTCCATATTTTCCACAGCATTAGTCTCACACCTATATCATCAGACGTTATCATCATTCCATTGTCTTCCTCACTATCACCTTGTTTTCTCCTGCTAAGCATGTGTAATGGTATTTTAGCATGTACAGTAAGATTCTGTCTCGAAAGGCGTCACACATCTCGTACCAAATTAAAATATACACTACCAGTCAAAAATTTGGACACAGTTTCCCATTCAAGTGGATGGGAAACTGTGTCCAAACTATTGACTGGTACTGTATATTGAAGCCATCATAAAACAGTATAAAGCACGATAATTGACATTTGGAATAAAATCTTATTTTTTCAAGCCAAAGCTTTGAAAGTTTTCATCCATCAAGGAAACAGCTGGAAGTCTTGTTTGCTTGCCTATCCTACCATCCAAAGATGGTAAATCAAAAAAAAAATAAGCCGAGGGCTTCACTCTATTATTATTTACTGTGTTAAAAATTGTGTAAAACATTTTTTTTGTTTCTTAACATGTATGAAATCGAAAATAAATTATATTCAGCATCATCATCCATCCATTTTCCATAACTGCTTATCCTTGGAGGGTTGTAGGGGGGTTGGGGTGGGGGGGTGGGGTCAGAGCCTATCACACTTATACTGGGTGAGAGCCGGGTTACTTCCCGGACAGGTCACCAATTCATCACATGTCCAACACATAAAGAGATAAACACACACATTCACACCTACAGACTATGGTGGGAACCCATGCAGACAGGCAGGACATGTAAACTCCACACAGACTGACCCCAGGTCAGGTGACCACACCTCCATAAACAGACCAAAACAGATACTTTATTCATCCTAAGGAGAAATTAAAGCCTTACAGCAGCCAAATATAAAACAATGTGATAAGTCAAAGAAAATAATGGAGTTAAATGCAGCATTGCATATAATTAAACTAGACCAACTCAAATATAAAATAAATACATTTAAAATAAAATAGATATAACCATTACTAATATACACTTTTTGGTGAATACACACGGTTCAATGGTGCTAATATACATATATGCTTTATGTGAACATATATGTTAATATTGGTTATTTTTAGTTGAAAAATGTAACCCGTCCTCTTTTGATTGGACCCCCAACCCACCACCAACTACATGCACCTCTTTCCACCAATCAGGGAAAACACAAAATAATCAACCAACAGAAAACATCATCAAAACATTTTCTTGTTTCAACTTCTTAAATTTTATGTTTTTCTTTGTCATATAATGTCTTTAGTTTTTAAAAAGTTTAACTGTTTGAAGATGTACAAATAATGATGGCTATTTTTTCACAGTTTTCTGTGTAGTCAATAGTCAACAGATCAATGGATTGGCAGTAATTGATATTTCACTGCAAATTTTAATTCAACCAGACAAGCATCAATAACTGCATTCACTAGATTGTCCACCAGTCATATGTTCTCATTCTTGGGTAGTGATGATATGGTGACCATGTATCATGAGTCATTTAATGTGGCGTAAAGCAGCTTGGCTGAGGGGCATATGGCCATTCTGGAGCAGAGCCATGTGGCTTAAGGCGGGGTAAACGGATGAGACATTAGCTGTTCAGATCTGCATCATGTTTCACTATTGTCTCTGCAGCAAATACACTGTTTATCCAACAGCAGTAAATAAAACATTACAATCATATTGTTTGCCCCATGTGAAGAAAAGTTGGAGTTGGAGGGATTAAGGCTGTCACAGTGTAATTACTGTTTGTCTGTGCATGAAGACGAGAGAGACAGAAGGACAGGGAGAGGAACTGTGATGCACTAAAATATCCTTGGTGACGAAAGACGCCGTATTCACCAGTTATTCACACGGTTTGCACCAACGCCAACATTCTGTGAAGGCTATGCTCGGCTCTGATTGGTTAAATGCACCAGAGGAAATGCTGCGGCAGAGCTAAGAGCTGATGACGGACTGTGTGTGTCGACTGTTGATTACGAGGAGTGCCACTGGTTCCGTATATTTCATATTCATGAGCCAAATGGTTCACATTGTATTATTCATGAACAAATTAGACGTTGAAAACACCAGTGTGAGTGAGGCTGCATGCAGGATGCATAGGGACTCTTAAACCTAACTTCACTTCACCTATTCCTGGTCCAATGCACAAATTCAGATTTTGTTTCCTTCCACCCTGACCCTGATTCTGTATTCCCTCTAGAAATGAGCTGCTGGAGCTTAATCTATCCCTCAGATTTTGTTTTTACAGACGTTCCTGTCATCTACAAGCGGCGGTGAAGTGAATACAATCTTTTTGGGAAGCAAAATCCCGTTAACTGCGCAGGTTGAGGTTGGGAGCCGATTGGCTTGTAAGAGACCGGCTTTGTTCTGCCTCTCTGATCAGCTGGCTCCATACCAGTTGGGACCAAGCAACAGAAGTGTATCCAATCAAGCTGATCCCGGTTTTAAAAGGCCCTGAAGTCCTTGGGCAGAGGCTGCGTTTATGACCCAAAATCGAGGCAACAAGCCTGGCCCTCCTCCAAGCCCTCAAGCTGGAATATTCTGTTTGAGCATATCGGGAGGAAAGGAGGTCCCATAAGACACCTGTACATGTGCAGCTGTAATCGTGTGTGTGTGTGTGTGTGTGTCTGTGTGTGTGTGTGTGTGTGTGTGTGTGTCTGTGTGTCTGTGTGTGTGTGTGTGTGTGTCTGTGTGTGTGTGTGTGTGTGTGTGTGTGTGTGTGTGTCTGTGTGTGTGTGTGTGTGTGTCTGTGTGTCTGTGTGTGTGTGTCTGTGTGTGTGTGTGTGTGTGTGTCTGTGTGTGTGTGTGTGTGTGTGTCTGTGTGTGTGTGTGTGTGTGTCTGTGTGTGTGTGTGTGTGTGTGTGTGTGTGTCTGTGTGTCTGTGTGTGTGTGTGTGTGTGTGTGTGTGTGTGTGTGTGTGTGTGTGTGTGTGTGTGTACTCTGTGTAGAATGAAAGAAAACCTTGTTAACCTTGCTCTCATTTCTTTCAGTATAGACATGGGCAGAGACATAGTGATAAGATGACATGATATTAGATGTACTGAAAAGAGAAGATCACAGTGTTCATCATTTAAGAGATATTCTATGAGGTCATCCTATACTAGACTGTCACTTCCAGCCATAATGAATATAGTCTGCTCAGTGTTGCTAGAAATCATTTTTTACTTCAGCCAACAATTGACCAGAACCTCATTTACATCAGCCAAATGAGAATCTACAGTCATTTTTTGATTACAATACGGTTGGTCAATTACTGTAATGATGTGGATTTATACCACATTTTGCCCATTAGGTGATCAGAATCTATTACAATGCATTAGGTTTTATCTGTTCAGGAGTTGATCCTAAACTGAAGGTCACCATGAGAATTAAATGAGCCTTTGTCTAAAGCTGACTGCAAATCTCACACATCAGCTGATGTTACTGACTGAAAATGGGAATGCCTGGTTATTATCAGAATTTCATATTCGTAAATGGCCTACAGAAATGATGATGGATGTACTTTAAATAATTTCATGCCTCAAGCACTAAATTGTTTGACTAATTTTAATTCTGAAATATTTCTACCTCAGGAAACTGATCGTCTTTTAATTCTTCAAGATGGTCTTTTTCAAATGTGAAGGTCCTGACGAGGCAAACATCTGAGCTCAAAGCAAAGCATCTCTGTCTGCCTGTTGTATATCCAGAGAACGTTCATCCCATAGACTCCATAACTGGCGGGTGTTGTGTCAAATTTGGTGCGACATGTTGAATATTAATGGAGTTAGAATAACCAAGGTAACAGTGTTCTGTACAGCAGCAGAGACTGTAAGAGAGATAAATAGAGACGAGAGACAAATAGAGCAAAATGTGAGTCAGTTAATTTACAGTCAGCTGTGAAGAAGGTTAGATGAGCGGTTGTCAACAGCAGGCACTGGACTGGTTGTACAATCGTCACCACAGGAAGGTTCTGGACCTCAGAACCTCCGGGTTGCGTCGGGCTAGTCCAAAATAAATGGGGGTGTATGGAGCTGAAGCCCCAAAATGTAACATTTATGGGATAAAAATGTTTTATATTTTATCATAATGTTTTTGATATAATGGGTAGAAACTGTACATAGAAGTCCATTAGATATTTTTTTGCAGTGTCAACTGTTGTGAAGTACCTTTATTTAAATAGTTGTGATTTCATGCACCACAAACCACTTAAAGGCATTAATAGTCGCTGGGATATCTCTGCTACATGAACCAGATCTACATGAACCAGATCTACATCAGTCTGTCAGATACCAAGGTCCTCCTGGTCCTCCTTTAGAGATTCATCAGATTTAGTTTAAAAACGTCTGTAGACTCCAGGAGACTTGGAGGAAGGATGTCGGTTTGCAATCAGTTGTAAATCCTCAACTGACCAATCAGCATTCATTAGCAGAATGCTAGTGGTTTGTGGGCAAAATTACCTCCCTTATAAGAAAAATGAAATCACAGTATGTTGTCATTTCACTTCTGATAAATAAGCAATACTATATTTACACAAGCTAAAATAAAATGTGTTTTTTTTGGTCTACATGTAGATGAAAATAATTATTTAACCGTTTAGCTCCATTCACTCCCATTCGTTGAGGACTCCTTCGTTAGCGCCCTCCAGGTGAACTGTTGATGTTGGCACAATGGATTAATAGGGAGTGAAAATGGTTTGTTTTCCACAGGATGGATCCATCACTCACTCCTGGTGATCAATAAACACCAGCTTGAGACGGGAGCTTTGTCCAGTAGGTGAATGAAAGCAGCACTGTGATTCACTCAGACATCAACATTTCAACCTGAATGAATGACAATCTATAAATACATTTCTGGATCAGTCCAGCAGGGTACTGGGACTAAACCTTGGCCCTGGTCCTTACTGTCCTGGTCCTTACATAATGACATTGTGATCATTTCCTCATAAACCAAAACTCCTGTTACAAATTCTCAAATAATTCTGCCTCTGCACTTAATCAAGGCAACTGTTGACTGGCCAGTTCAGTTGTAATGATAAATCTAAGGAGGTGTTTTCTCCACTGAGATTCATGAATTTTCACATCAGTACCATTTGCAGTCATTAACTGTTCGATGAGCTCCCTTAGGTCTACCTCTGCCATTTTCTAAAACACAGAGAGAACAACTGTTGTGAAAACTGAATCGCTGCTGAATAAAACTCAAATACGAGATGTATTTTTGGACAACGTTATAAAACATACTGCAAAGAAACTGAAAAGATCAGACAAATACAGGGAGAGAGGAAGAAGAGGGGCAGAACAAGGAAAAGCAACGTGAGCAGAATGAAGCTGTTTGTGAAAAATCAGGTGTAGAATTCAAGTACAATTAGCATGGTGTTATTCCACAATACATAATCATATTTCAATAGACAAATATACTCATGTAGCACAAAGACAGCATTTCAACTGTTGAAACAGAAAAAATTGTTGTTTTTGAAACTTCTACCCTCATTTAGAATTTGATGCCAGCAACACGTTTGCATAAAGTTGGACAGGGTCATGTTTAGCACTGTGTTGCATCACCTCTTCTTTTAACAACACTGTCAGCGTTTGGGAACTGAGGAGACCAGCTGATGTCATTTTAAAGTGGCATGTTTTCCATTTCAGCTGCTCAAGAGTTCAGGGTCTCCTTTGTCCTATTTTACATTTCATAATGCGTCATAATGGTCCCTCTCCTCTTTAGCCCGGAGGGGGCGGCGTCCATGATTCACAAAAAGAATTTCAAATGTTGACTCGTCAGACCACAGGACAGTTTTCCTCTTCACCTCAGTCCATCTTAAATGAGCTCAGGCCCAGTGAAGGCGGGGCGTTTCTGGATCTGGTTTATATACGGTCCCCTCTTTGTATGGTAGAGTTTCAGCTGTCATTTGTGGATCTGTTTTTAATGTAGTGATGTCACTACAGAATCCTGTCTGTTTTTAATGCAGTGATGTCACTACAGAATCCTGTCTGTTTTTAATGCAGTGATGTCACTACAGAATCCTGTCTGTTTTTAATGCAGTGATGTCACTACAGAATCCTGTCTGTTTTTAATACAGAACTACATTATTTTCCGGTGCAGTCTTTCACAGAGTGGTGCACCCCTCCCCATCTTAACTTCAGAAAGACTCAGCCTCTCTGGATGCTCTTTTTATATTTTTGGAAATGGGGTTGTAGTTTCTCTTTTGAATGATTTAATTTCATCACTTGTCGCGCAAATGAGGCCTCATTTGAAACATCCATTCTGGGGAAAAGTTACTGTCTAGAGAGGGATCAGGTTCATGTAACAGTCCAGGCTATGAAAACGTAGCTAAGTAACCTTTCATTCCCTGCAGGAATTGTTGATCCAGCGCACATTGGCAAAATCTCTGAAATGTTTGTTGTATCACAAAGAAAGCGTAAGAAGAGTCAACAATGAATGAAAGTATGTTTCGCTGCCTTTTCACTTCACCTGTGAAGGTCAGGTAGACTGAGACTGAAAAATGTCTTTTAAACACTTTTAGATCACATTCATGTTCATTTTGTGCCCCAATTCAAGAATATATGTTAGTAAAATGACAAAAAGTCAGTATTCGCATATTTTTATATCCGATTCTGTTTCTGGTAAAATAAAACGTGACGTGTTCTTATGTTAGCATTCAGTTTCACTTAATAATATAACATCTAGTTAATCAATAATAATGTCTTATCAAAAGGCTACTCCATGAGTGTTTCAGGGTCTGGGCCTCATTGTTTCTGTACAAAAACACAACTTTATAACTTCATTCACTGATTTAGGTGAAACTGGATTATATTTCATGGATTCACTATTAACTCTATTGGCTGCTGTAAAAGTCAATCAATATTCACATTCCTCCCTGATCATGTTTATAAGAAACATGTAAATATCCAAAATAGCATTCTGCTTTCCATTTAATGTGCACTTAAAGTCATTGTGCAAATCAGAGAGCAGCTACCAGCAGGAGGTGAAGATGTGAGTCCATCAACACACAATTTGTTTTTCTTGGCTCTCTTACATGACGTACCCTTTAGTGACGATTGGATCTTTAAGCGCTTTAAAAAATTCATTTCAGCTGAATTATACAAACTGCTTGTCTTTCCTCACTTGGAGAAAAAAGCTGCTGACAGAGAAAAGCAGGCTGGTAAAAATGGAAACAGCGGCGGCGCACAAAAAAAGGTCATGATGCACCAAAGAGTAAAATGTACGAGTACGTAGAAGAACTAGTGAGGATTACTGGAATCTCACTGTGAATAAAATGAATGAAATGTTAAAGAATATTGTCAAAGAAAATGTTATTCATGTAAAATTTTTAAAGTAATTGGCAGGAAATTTGCCATTTATGGTTTTTTAACTGTAACTTACATGAGAAATCACATGGATATATAATTATAGAAAAACGAAAGTAGCCATTTAATAGAGCACAGATTCACCTCACTCAGAATATAAAATGCATTCAATTAGTTGCATATTCATGTCCAGCTTTCTGTACAATAACACTGCCTGAATTGTGATGTAAATACAATGAATAGCAATTTGCACAACAAAGGCCTGATCTATCAGTAACTAAGGAGGCACAGAATGTGTCAGTGGACTTTGAGATGTGCAACGGGAGAGATCATTTAATTATTGAAAATCTTGTGGTCTCCTTCCTCTGTATGGTGCACAAGGTTAATTGTCTTAAACTCAGGACAATCTACCACTAAAGCATGAGGGATGGGACCAGAGCAGAGACACCATGCCAACATCCAGCCTTATTAAGATGATTGTGCATTTAAGCAATATTTTCCATTATGCATCGATTCTTCTTGATGGACGCAGCTTTAAAAAGTTGCTCCAATTTTCTACATGAGTTACTGCTGCTCCTCCTGCTGACATCACAGAAAATATATAAACCACTGTAGCACACTGACTGGAGTACAGGTGATATGAGATGTCCTCTGAACCGTATGCTACACTAAGACTCTTGGCTGTGAGATGAACAAAGCTTTTTGGCATTGGAGGTAGACGCAGGCCATTCCAGACATCTGCATGTTACCCTGTCTCAGCCGTCTAGAGGATTGCTTGTAATGCCATCTGTATTCAGGGGATGAACACCCACTTTTACACCAGGGCAGGGAGACAGGAGCAGCACTGACTTCAGCCAACATCTGTCGCTTTCCCTCCATCTTCCATTCACTCATTCTCCAGTCGCTTTCATCCACTTAAAATCATGACATCAGACTGGAAATGTTCCTCGACGAAACGTCGTC
This sequence comes from Chaunax sp. Z400, assembly GCA_037577475.1. Taxonomy (NCBI): domain Eukaryota; kingdom Metazoa; phylum Chordata; class Actinopteri; order Lophiiformes; family Chaunacidae; genus Chaunax; species Chaunax sp. Z400. The sequence continues at coordinate 34,904,403 of CM075184.1, read as the reverse complement.
GTCCTCAGAAAACACATGAAGGAGAAAAGGCTTGGTGAATGTTGTCAGATGAAATGTGACAAAATGGAGCAATGGCTAGTTTTTGATTAAAAGAACACTCAATAATTTGTTCCTCCTTTTTGAAGCAGTGATCAATGATGCATTCAAGAGATCAAGTATACAAAATATACATTTTCAATTTTCATTGTAAATATAAAGATTTAACTGGAATTTTATGTTCAGAGCTTAGCAGGTACAATCAGTCAACTGGCAGAAAAACAATTAATGGAATTACTGTTTTGATAATCAAACAATTAATTAAGATTTCATAATTTCACCCCTCAAATGACAGAATTTTGTTGCTTTTTTTGTCCTGTGATCATAACCTGAATATATTTAAGTTTTTGACAGTTGGTCTGGTAAAATTACAAATTTAAGAGACAGTCAGTGACAGTCAACGTCACTATTTAGTGACAATTTTCTGACATTTTATAGACCAAAATCAGCCCTAATGCTTGACGTTGAGTATTATGTTCATGTGATCGGTGCCGTTTGTCTATGTGTTTGTAATGACTCAAAATGTTTTGCATGGATTTCAATGAAACATGGAAAGGAGGGCCCTGGGTAGAGGAACAGGAATAGATTTTGAGACTTTTCTGGAAGATGGTGGCCATGAGCCGCCCTTCTCCGCTCCATCACCATAGTAGGAGTCTTTTCAGGAGTCTTTGCTCTCTTGTTGCAACTGTATTTAGCTGAAAACCTAATTGCGCCTTAAAATGCAGAACCACCAATGGTGACTATATGTTAGCTTTAAACTAGCACCCTTGCTCTTGGGGTGGCCATTAAATGAGATAAGGTTCTTTTTTCATCACAGAAATATTGAAACAAAGAAAACTTGTACAAAGATGACATTTTTATCAGTAACAACTCATTGAAGTCCCGTATTTTCATGACTAAGATGTTTTTATCCTTAGATTAGTAACACAGAGATCCGACCGTCTTGTTTGATTTTGTGTTGACCTTCCTTATTATGACTTTCTCTCCTGATCAGTTTGTAAAGAATATAAGCAACATAAGAAGAAGCCATTAAAACTCTGTTTATCTGCTGTTCTTCGAGTTGTGTGTTGATTACATTAACATGAAGGCTTGAAACTGTTCAGTGATATTTGTCATTATTGCCATAGTAAAAGCTTCTTTGTGCAGACCTGCTTGAAGCTGCTAATTGTTGTCTCTTGTTCCTGTAAAAGCATTTTGTACAGTGTGTCTATTATCAGTGACAGAGGTAATGCTGTGAGATACAGCTTTCTGTGACACAGCAGTCACTCTCTGCTATTTAGCGAACACTTTGTGTCTAAATGTCATTTTTTCCATTATATTTTGGCTTTGGTGATGAAATGATCTTCGCTTTATCCCAAAATTGGACCAGTTTGTTTTGTTCCTCTTTGTCTGCCTTCATCCCTTAAGTGCTTTTCATCTTCAGAGGGTAATACCGATCTGTCTACCAGACAGTTATTTATGCTGTATAAGTATCACACCTCTGTGCTGAAGGAACCTGATTATCTGGAGGTGGTTTTGTGGCTGTCAGGGTTCATGCTAGCTGTCCTAGGGTTCAAACAAGCTGCTGTTGTTTCTCCAAGAAGTAGAACCATTGTTGCATGGTAGAAGTTGTCAGCAATTGCTGATTGTTTACTGGTTAATAAATTGCTCATAATGTATTATTATTGCCTTAATTGTAGATTAGTTTTGTGTTGTAAGATGATGATATAGATATAGATATAGATATAGGTCATACATTTGCTGAGACTGCTGTCCATCTTGTCTCTGATGTAAACAGATTTGAGCACCTTGCTCAGACGCACTAATGCTTTTAGCTTGGAGGCTACAGTAAAGATTTCAGTGTAGATTTGTGGAAACATCGACTGCTGCATGGAGTCAGTTTCTGTATTTTGCTGCTGTGAAGCTCCAGAAATCAGGGTGAACTGTTCGTTAGCAGGGCTAGCTGCTCATCTGTGCTCTGGTACGTAATCCAAAGGGAAGATTTTTAACTACAGTTCAAACCAGCTGCCACAGAGATGATGAGTCTATTGGTTGGAATAACATCAGACTTATTTTGACTCAATCTGCTGCCACAACAAAGTGACTGTAGTTCTAATTTAACTCTGTATAACAGGCATCTTTTTCACCACAGACTGAACGGGGGGGGGGGCGTTGATCACTATGTCATATTGTAGTTTGTTATTAATTGACATGACATCATTTTGGTCTCACAGTGTTTTTCAGGATCTGATAAACGTTCCTCTGTTTTTTGACAGATACTTGTTTGCTGTCATGTTTTAATACACATATTCTGATTTTACACGTGAAACAAAACCAGTAAAAGTTTAAATTCCATCTCATAAATATGAAAACATCTGACCTGCCTTACAAGTACTTTGATTATAGAATATAGATCTTGACACTGACAATTGTGATTAGGAATCTCCTCAAATGTCCTGTATAATAAATAAGCAATGAGTTGTTTGTTATTTATAGGTCATGTTGCACATTTGCATATTTTCTATTTTGGATTCATTCTAGTGTGAGAAAGCGCTCTGCGCATGTTCTGCCTGCACTAGGAGAGTCCTTACTGCAAGCTGCACACTTTAAACATGATTTATAAAACCCTGGAGCTCGACTGGTGAAAAACAGCCTCTTCAATCGTGTGCATAGAAAACCAGTCTATCATTGCTCTTTCGTTTTTGGAGCAGGCCCTGATTTTAATTACTATACATGGTGAATTAGCTAATGAATAATGAATAGATTCCTCACACTAAGTGTTCTGACTGCTAATGCACTTGCAATTCTCTTCCCCCCCCCCCCACACACACACACACACACACACTCTGCCGGTGTTGCTTTGTGCTTCTGTCTTCCTTTTTAGCCCCGATCCAAGTCTGATCCACACACACAACTCCTTCCCACCTCTGCTTTTCTTACTCTCACTGAGATTTGATTAGATTTCCCTCTGTAAGGAATTATTTAGTGACGAGAGTATAGACTGAGACTGAGATGGAGAAGGGCTCTGGGATGGAGGGAGGCTGGTTCTCGGGGGAGTGAGGGAGAAGGAGAAAGGTGCTTCGAGGAAAGAGGGTGAAAAAGCCTGAAGATTAAGGTGCAGCAGACATGCAGAGACAGACGGGGAAAGAATTTCCTCTGTGTTCAGTGTGCAGCGCTTCAAATTCCACGGTGTTGGGAACAAATCTACAAATATGCATCAACAAATAAGGGAAAATATAAGCAGTACTTATTTTCTCAAACAGATGGTTGTGTGTTGTATCTTCCAGCCAGCTGGGGAGGGCATGTGAACTCCAGACATTCTGTGGGGATGGTTTATATTATTTATTCCTATATCTGCATCAGTTCTTGCATGTATGCCAGTTGCATCCCACACGCCAATATAGGCTGTAAGCAGACGCATGAAGAAGTAGATATATAATAAAATATGGATGGCAGTATAACTTTATTTCATATACTTACAAGTATTCTAAATAAGAGCTGCTCTAATCTATATTTTTGTATTAGCACTAACTCATTTGATTATGTGTACTGTGTGAGGAATCACTGGTGATGAACTCTCAAAAAGTTATCACTCAGTTCACTCTTATTTTATTCTAGTCATTCTTTGCGGTTGTTTTCAGCTGTCAGCTGCATTTCCAGTGAATTCAGTCCAAAGACCCAGTGAGTAGCACCTGCCCAACCAAACGGCACACAGACAGATATCTGGTGAACATCACGGAGCATTTAACAGAGCTAGAGGGAGGGTAGGTGTCCAGAAAAAAGACTCAAGACAAATACTGTATATCATATCTGCTGGACGTATAAATAAACACCATATCAACTGAGAAGGTCATAATATGTTGCTTATTAGCTCACGTGTTAATAGAACATTGGTTCTGTGTTAGTCCTTATAAAGCATTAATTAATACCATATTCTATAACTTCTGGGCCATTAATACAGTTTCTTTATAGTTAAAGACCTGTTAAAGCAAAATCTGTGTTTTTCACTGAAAAATGTTGACACTTGATATAAGCTCAAAAAAGGAGCTAAAACAGTTTGCTATGTAACTACTGAGTTGTGACGTCCTCCCAGTCAAACCAAAGCACTTCTGGTTTCTTGCAGACTTTCATCACCAGATTCCTTCAGTGACGTAAAGGTGGGTAAAGTATCTGACTAGGATCAAGTATAAGAGCCTCAGATGCAAACATCCCCAAACCCCGACGCACAGCAGTCAGTAGTAGTCAGTAGTAATTGGCAGTAGTAGTCAGTAGTAGTCAGCAGAAGCAGTCAGCAGTAGTCAGTAGTAGTCAGTAGTAGTTGGCAGTAGTAGTCAGCAGAAGCAGTCAGTAGTAGTCAGTAGTAGTAAGTAGTAGCAGTCAGTAGTAGTCAGTAATAGCAGTCAGCAGTAGTCAGTAGTAGTCAGTAGTAGTTGGCAGTAGTAGTTGGCAGTAGTAGTCAGCAGAAGCAGTCAGTAGTAGTCAGCAGTAGTCAGTAGTAGTCAGTAGTAGCAGTCAGCAGTAGTCAGTAGTAGTCAGTAGTAGCAGTCAGTAGTAGTAGTAGTAGTCAGTAGCAGTCAGTAGTAGTAGTAGTCAGTAGAAGTCAGTAGTCAGTAGTAGTAGTCAGTAGTAGTAGTCAGTAGTAGTCGGTAGTAGTTGGCAGTAGTAGTCAGTAGTAGTCAGTAGTAGTTGGAAGTAGTAGTCAGTAGTAGTCAGTAGCAGTCAGTAGTAGTAGTAGTAGTAGTAGTAGTCAGTAGCAGTCAGTAGTAGTAGTAGTCAGTAGAAGTCAGTAGTCAGTAGTAGTAGTCAGTAGTAGTAGTCAGTAGTAGTCGGTAGTAGTTGGCAGTAGTAGTCAGTAGTAGTCAGTAGTAGTTGGAAGTAGTAGTCAGTAGTAGTCAGTAGCAGTCAGTAGTAGTTGGAAGTAGCAGTCAGTAGTAGTCAGTAGTAGTTGGCAGTAGTAGTCAGTGGTAGTTGTCAGTAGTAGTCAGTAGCAGTCAGTAGTAGTTGGAAGTAGTAGTCAGTAGTAGTCAGTAGCAGTCAGTAGTAGTTGGAAGTAGCAGTCAGTAGTAGTCAGTAGTAGTTGGCAGTAGTAGTCAGTGGTAGTTGGCAGTAGTAGTCAGTAGTAGTCAGTAGTAGTTGGCAGTAGTAGTCAGTAGCAGTCAGTAGTAGTTGGCAGTAGTAGTCAGTGGTAGTTGGCAGTAGTAGTCAGTAGCAGTCAGTAGTAGTAGTAGTAGTAGTAGTAGTCAGTAGCAGTCAGTAGTAGTAGTAGTCAGTAGAAGTCAGTAGTCAGTAGTAGTAGTCAGTAGTAGTAGTCAGTAGTAGTCGGTAGTAGTTGGCAGTAGTAGTCAGTAGTAGTCAGTAGTAGTTGGAAGTAGTAGTCAGTAGTAGTCAGTAGTAGTTGGAAGTAGTAGTCAGTAGTAGTCAGTAGTAGTTGGAAGTAGTAGTCAGTAGTAGTCAGTAGTAGTTGGAAGTAGTAGTCAGTAGTAGTCAGTAGCAGTCAGTAGTAGTTGGAAGTAGCAGTCAGTAGTAGTCAGTAGTAGTTGGCAGTAGTAGTCAGTAGTAGTTGGCAGTAGTAGTCAGTAGTAGTCGGCAGTAGTTGGCAGTAGTAGTCAGTAGCAGTCAGTAGTAGTTGGCAGTAGTAGTCAGTGGTAGTTGGCAGTAGTAGTCAGTAGTAGTAGTCAGTAGCAGTCAGTAGTAGTCGGTAGTAGTAGTCAGTAGTAGTTGGAAGTAGTAGTCAGTAGTAGTTGGCAGTAGTAGTCAGTAGTAGTTGGCAGTAGTAGTCAGTAGTAGTCAGTAGCAGTCAGTAGTAGTTGGAAGTAGTAGTCAGTGGTAGTCAGTAGTAGCAGTCAGTAGTAGTGAGTAGTAGCAGTCAGTAGTAGTCAGTAGTAGCACTCAGTAGTAGCAGTCAGCAGTAGTCAGTAGTAGCAGTCAGCAGTAGTCAGTAGCAGTCAGTAGTAGTTGGAAGTAGTAGTCAGTGGTAGTCAGTAGTAGCAGTCAGCAGTAGTCAGTAGTAGCAGTCAGTAGTAGTCAGTAGTAGTAGTCAGTAGTAGTTGGCAGTAGTAGTCAGTAGTAGTTGGCAGTAGTAGTCAGTGGTAGTTGGCAGTAGTAGTCAGTAGTAGTCAGTGGTAGTTGTCAGTAGTAGTCAGTAGTAGTTGGCAGTCGTAGTCAGTAGCAGGCAGTAGTAGTCAGTAGCAGTCAGTAGTAGTTGAAGTAGTAGTCAGTGGTAGTCAGTAGTAGCAGTCAGTAGTAGCAGTCAGTAGTAGCAGTCAGTAGTAGTCAGTAGTAGCACTCAGTAGTAGCAGTCAGCAGTAGTCAGTAGTAGCAGTCAGTAGTAGTCAGTAGTAGTTGGCAGTAATAGTCAGTAGTAGTCAGCAGAAGAAGTCAGCAGTGATCAGTAGTAGTCAGTGGTAGCAGTCAGTAGTAGCAGTCAGCAGTAGTCAGTAGTAGCAGTCAGCAGTAGTCAGTAGTAGCAGTCAGTAGTATCAGTCAGTAGTAGTAGTCAGTAGTCAGTAGTAGTAGTCAGTAGTAGTCAGTAGTAGTTGGAAGTAGTAGTCAGTAGCAGTCAGTAGCAGTTGGAAGTAGCAGTCAGTAGTAGTTGGCAGTAGTAGTCAGTAGTAGTTGGCAGTAGTAGTCAGTAGCAGTCAGTAGTAGTTGGCAGTAGTAGTCAGTAGTAGTTGGCAGTAGTAGTCAGTAGTAGTTGGCATTAGTAGTCAGTAGTAGTTGGCAGTAGTAGTCAGTAGTAGTTGGCAGTAGTAGTCAGTAGTAGTCAGTAGTAGTTGGCAGTAGTAGTCAGTAGTAGTTGGCAGTAGTAGTCAGTAGCAGTCAGTAGTAGTAGTCAGTAGTAGTCAGTAGTAGTTGGCAGTAGTAGTCAGTAGTAGTTGGCAGTAGTAGTCAGTAGCAGTCAGTAGTAGTAGTCAGTAGTAGTCAGTAGTAGTTGGCAGTAGTAGTCAGTAGTAGTCAGTAGTAGTTGGCAGTAGTAGTCAGTAGCAGTCAGTAGTAGTAGTCAGTAGTAGTCAGTAGTAGTTTGCAGTAGTAGTCAGTAGTAGTCAGTAGTAGTTGGCAGTAGTAGTCAGTAGCAGTCAGTAGTAGTAGTCAGTAGTAGTCAGTAGTAGTAGTCAGTAGCAGTCAGTAGTAGTAGTCAGTAGCAGTCAGTAGTAGTCAGTAGTAGTTGGCAGTAGTAGTCAGTAGTAGTCAGTAGTAGTTGGCAGTAGTAGTCAGTAGCAGTCAGTAGTAGTAGTCAGTAGTAGTCAGTAGTAGTTGGCAGTAGTAGTCAGTAGTAGTCAGTAGTAGTAGTCAGTAGTAGTCAGTAGTAGTCAGTAGTAGTTGGCAGTAGTAGTCAGTAGCAGTCAGTAGTAGTAGTCAGTAGTAGTCAGTAGTAGTAGTCAGTAGCAGTCAGTAGTAGTAGTCAGTAGTAGTCAGTAGTAGTTGGCAGTAGTAGTCAGTAGTAGTCAGTAGTAGTCAGTAGTAGTTGGCAGTAGCAGTCAGTAGTAGTAGTCAGTAGCAGTCAGTAGTAGTTGGCAGTAGTAGTCAGTAGTAGTAGTCAGTAGCAGTCAGTAGTAGTAGTCAGTAGTAGTCAGTAGTAGTTGGCAGTAGTAGTCAGTAGTAGTCAGTAGTAGTCAGTAGTAGTTGGCAGTAGCAGTCAGTAGTAGTAGTCAGTAGTAGTCAGTAGTAGTTGGCAGTAGTAGTCAGTAGTAGTAGTCAGTAGTAGTCAGTAGTAGTTGGCAGTAGTAGTCAGTAGTTGTCAGTAGTAGTTGGCAGTAGTAGTCAGTAGTAGTAGTCAGTAGCAGTCAGTAGTAGTAGTCAGTAGTAGTTGGCAGTAGTAGTCAGTAGTAGTCAGTAGTAGTAGTCAGTAGTAGTTGGCAGTAGCAGTGTTTAAAAAGTCTCCTGACAATCAAGAAAAAAGTAAAAAATATTTACATCTTTGGGGATTAATACCATATTGCTATGTTTCGTAATGGTTGATTATATTTTTAAAACATTAATTCAGATTTTTGAATGAACTGACTTAAGTTGCCATGTATGATAAATAAAACAATACACAAAACAGAAACAACAAACACAAGGACAATCAAGGATAAACCAATGGGGAGACACAATCCTTAAGAGCTTTTAGCATCACAGCAGAGATTTTCTCACTATGAACAAATAATGAAAGAAAGCTGTAAGCTTTGGACGCCGGCTACACAACCAACCAATCAGCCTCCAGCTTTGAGAAACTTAGCGGCTTAGAAGCCAAATGAAAGTTGATCGTCGTCAACATCAACAGTGAACAAGTTAAAAAGGCTCAGAATGTTTTTGTACAGAGAAAAAAACCAGGCCTACAAAGTGAGCATCCACACCTAGAACAATAACAGGACTGATGATGGTGATGGTGATGGTGATGATGATGATGATGATGGTGATGATGGTGATGGTGATGGTGGTGATGATGGTGATGATGGTGATGGTGGTGATGATGATGATGGTGATGGTGGTGATGATGGAGATGGTGGTGATGGTGATGATGATGATGGTGGTGATGATGATGATGGTGGTGATGGAGATGGTGGTGATGATGGAGATGATGGAGATGGTGATGATGATGATGGTGATGATGGAGATGGTGGTGATGATGGTGATGGTGATGATAGTGATGATGGTGATGGTGATGATGATGATGTTGATGATGGAGATGGTGGTGATGGTGATGATGATGATGATGATGATGATGGTGATGGTGGTGATGATGGTGATGGTGGTGAAGATGGAGATGGTGGTGATGGTGATTATGATGATGGTGATGATGGTGATGATGGAGATGGTGATGGTGGTGATGGTGATGATGGTGATGGTGGCGATGATGATGATGGTGATGATGGTGATGATGATGGTGATGATGGTGATGATGGAGATGGTGGTGATGGTGATGGTGATTGTGATGATGGTGATGATGATGATGGTGATGATGGTGATGATGGAGATGGTGGTGATGGTGATGATGGAGATGGTGGTGATGGTGATGATGGTGATGGTGGTGATGGTGATGGTGATGATGGTGGTGATGGTGATTGTGATGATGGTGATGGTGATGATGCTGATGTTGGTGATGGTGATGGTGATGATGATGATGATGGTGATGGTGGTGATGGTGTTGGTGATGGTGATGGTGATGATGGTGATGATGGTGATGATGGAGATGGTGATGATGGTGATGATGGAGATGGTGGTGATGGTGATGATGGTGGTGATGGTGGTGATGGTGATGATGCTGATGTTGGTGATGGTGATGATGATGGTGATGGTGGTGATGGGGATGATGGTGATGATGGTGATGGTGGTGTTGGTGATGATGGTGATGATGGTGATTGTTATGATGATGATGGTGATGGTGGTGTTGGTGATGATGGTGATGATGGTGATTGTTATGATGATGATGGTGATGCTGATGATGGTGTTGGTGATGATAATGATGATGTTGATGGTGATGATGGTGATTGTTATGATGGTGATGGTGATGTTGGTGATGGTGATGAGGGTGATGGTGGTGATAGTGGTGGTGATGGTGATGGTGATTGTGATGATGGTGATGATGGTGATGGTGATGATGATGATGCTGATGTTGGTGATGGTGATGATGGTGATGGGGATGATGGTGATGGTGGTGTTGGTGATGATGGTGATGATGGTGATTGTTATGATGATGATGGTGATGCTGATGATGGTGATTGTTATGATGATGGTGATGGTGATGTTGGTGATGGTGGTGATGCTGATGATGGTGATGGTGGTAGCCTTTATGAGAAGCTGTGTTTACAGCATGCAGACGTCTTTTACACAGCTGTTGACTTGAGTAACTGTATTTGCCCTGCTTTGATTCCTGACTTTAGGACCGTCTCCCACTGAGCTGCATTTGCTGCTCAGAACAGATTAACAAAGAGAAAAGAGGAGGCAAGAAAATCAGTCACACCACCGAGAGAACGTCTGCTCTACAGCTTTCATGAACTCAGTCCAAATATATTTGATGGGAGTTATTTTTAAACAGACCTTAATCCCTGCTCACCCTTCAACGTGAGGTAGATAATTATAGTAATCTGGTCGAAGGGAATTTAATTTCCAAGCTGTGAATGGTTGCAGTGGGATGAACTAGTTGCTTTATGAGAGGAATTCATCGTGCCCTACAATTGTAAGAGCCACCCGTTGTTCCCTTTGTTCCATAGAGAAGACGAGGTGAATGGATTGCTTTTGAAGCAGGACTGTCAAATGGTGCTCTTTAAAATTCACTTCAAATGAAAATCTACCCCCTGCTTCCAGTAGCTTTGTTATCCTATGTTGGGAATTTCTTTTGAAGACATTCTAAGGAGAGATTTAAGATCCTCTCATTGTGGACAGGATAGAGCTTGTAATGTTCGCGCCATGGTTGTCCTGCCCTTGAGCAAGACAGTGATTTCCCACTGACTCTCTGCAGAGCTGCAGGGACTCTCCATGGGAAGATGACCCGACACCCTGAACTCTCTGAAGAGAGTCTCACTGCAGGGATCAATAGTTGTATCACATCAATATCACTTTATTCAAATCAATTAAGCAGCTTGGGAAAGAGTTTTGTTTGCATTCCATCCTTGACCAACATGTAGGTTCCTCCTGTGTGTCATTCTTATCCTGAGTGTTGCATTAAATGTGATCCTAAGGTGAATATATTGCCTTCTGTTGATAAACAGCCTTGTTATGGTCTCACAGGAAGACGATGTATGTTTTATGTTTTATTATGTTCTTGCATAGCTAGAGGATTGGATTGGGTTTACTTTACAGACAGACAGAAGCCATGGTTCCTCACAGCTTTTATCTTTTTAAAGACACTAAATAAGAAGAAGAAGAAATGGTCTTAAAGTGGATTCACATCTAAACACAACTTGGCATGGCATGTATTGCTTTCTCATGATTTTTCTATTTTAACTTTGTATTGGGAGAACGGTTATGGTTGTCATAGTGTTCAGTTAATGTTACACTGTCTGACATACTGATTTGATATGTTTATGAATGTTTGAAGGTGTAATACGTTTTAATTATCAATATTTTACTTGATCAATCTTTAAAGATGAACTTTTTTAAACTGAATAACTTTCAAGTAGAAGATGAAGTTTATTTGTTTTTTAGGTCACTGGCTGATGTACAACAGTATGAAACAGAGGAAGATAAAGACATGAGGAAAGAACAGAACAAATTTGGCTCAATGAAATACAGAAGCACACAATAATTATTACTACTGACAAAATGTTCATAGTTTCTGAAAGGTGATTGTGCGAGAGGCGGTGGACACCTGAACAGGTCACCAGTTCATCAAAGGGCAACGCAAACAACCATTCACACCTACGGTCCTCAGGTGGATTTGAACCCAGGACCTTCTTACCACAGCGAGCTGGAGCAGTTTTACTTTGTAAAAATGAACCATCAGCTACGTTTTTATAAGACAAACACAACTCATGTTAATCTAGTTATACTTCATGACTGCAACAGAAATATGTAATATTTGAATCTGTGTAGAATCTGTGATATATTCCGACTGCCTGGATGACATCGTTTCAGGATAAAGACGTTTACTATAGAGCAGAATCCAGAGGAAGGATTTACAATGAGACAGCGGCACAACGGGGGGCAGCAGTCTGAAACAAAGGAACGAAAGACTGCACCACATATGGTACCATCTATTTTCAGTATCCTGTCATCACAATGTGAACACAAAAGCTCAAGAGCGAACTGCCTCCAACTTTTCCTTTTCAGTCAATCTGCAGGCTGGAATGGCCGGAATTCATTGGCAAAAAGCTGTTCTGAGCAGGAGACACTCCAGCGAACTAATCCCTGAGAGCACTCTGCTGTGTGCAGAGGGTGGCAACCTGCCAACACCGGCCACTGAGGCGACATCGCTTTGTCTCATTTTTAATGCAATGCTGTTGTCCTCCTCAGTTCTAACAATGAATAACAGCATGGTGGCCTTTTGGAGGTATTACCACTGCAGCAGTGAGAGGCCACAGGAAAGCAGACATCTAAACTGTTCCTACAAATGACCAGCTTAAATAGTGTGTTATATCATTAAAACTTAAATCCTGGCACAGCTCAGCTGCTGAACCTGAAAGGAATCACATTCAATCTGTTAGTAACATTTGGAAAGAGCCGAGCTCCTCTGATGAAGCGTAAAATGAAACAAGGCCATCACTGTGATGTGAACCTTTTTTTTAAATTAAATATTTAATAATTCATCTTTCCAACAAAATGAGTGTCAAGAGTTAATTCAGAATTCCTTTTCTGGCCGTCCAACGTTGGTCCACAGCTGCATGTTCACCTACTTAATCAGTCACACAAATCCTCAGCAGAGGCAGTGATCTGTTTAACTACTGTAAACCTGCAGCTTATGGGGTGTGTGCAGCTCATTATTTTGAGTCTGCTGCTGGCTGTGTGTACTCACCCACCTAAATCCAGGCTAACACCTGCTTCTTTTCATACTGCATGTGGAGGAAAAGTGTCTGATAACCAAAAACACAAATATTTTGCAGTGAGAGTGTTAGTCCATATCTTTGAAGCCAATTACCAACATTGTCCCCACTGTTTGGGTCTGAATGTGCCATGTTTTCATTTAGTCCTCGACTCGCCACAATGCCCTTCAACCTACAGTTGGCCCGATCCTGCAGATCTCTTTTTGGGAACGCAGTCGATGGAGCAGATTGGTGGGTTAGACAAGTGACACGAATACTAAGAGTGCCCTCGCAGTCAGTCAGCCTGCCACCCAGGACAGCCTGTCTTAATCCCTTTGCAGAGCCCAGACAGAGCCTTGGCAGAGTGCATTCCAACGTGGAGGTCCCAGGAGATTATTTAGCTCATGCAATTATCATAATGGAGGCCGCATAAGATTATACGTGAATAGGAATTGAATTATCAGTTGAAAGGTGTCTCCTTACCCTCTCGCTCTTCCTCTTTCCAGTATTGGCACATAATAACCGTCCTCTACTTACCTTGATATGAAGGCATAAAGTTCGGCTCACAGGAGCTCTGCTATATTGTGATGCTGTTCTATAGCACATGATGTAAATTCCCTGAAAAATAGTTGCACCCAGGCGTTTGACACAAACTGTACCCACTAAATATAGCTGTGTAACCAAACAAAAAATGGACATAATTCAATAGCTAACCATCAATCTACAGGGCAAAGTGGCTGGATGGCTGATAATTTGACATTTCTCATCAGACACAAGAGATTGATTAAAACTAATGTCTTTTCTACTGTTCCCAGTCATAATAATGCCTGATAGCAAATTAAAATCTCTCTAAAAGCTTTTCGTCCCAACGGTGATTGTCCGTCTGACCGTGATTCCAGATGGCAGTTTGATTGCTCTCAGTTTTGTCGTTCTTTTAATTTTATCTCATTCCATCCAGACCAGAGAAAATGAGCCTAGTCATCGAAAATTGTGATGATTTTCAATAATGTGATCGAGCCATCTGGGAGAATTGCTGCCCTGAGGGGTTAGTGGGGGTTAAGATCAGGTCAAAAGGTCATCTGTTCCACCTCTTGTGATGAAGAGACCGTGATTACTGTCTCTGAACTGTTCTCTTTGTCAAAGAAGACAAAACTTGTTTAGTTATAGACCATATTTTACCTCATACTCAGCAGAACAATGGCAACAAATTCACATTTTGTAGCCTGTAAAATGAACTGGATAAACTTTAGTTCCCTGTGAATCTACACAGGAAATAGGTGATGAGTTTTCTTCTTATAGGCTTAGAATATGTCTGATTCATTTCCTTTATCAGACTATTTACTGGATGATTGTTTTCATGTTTTTGTGCCCCTAGTGTCCAGAAATCGATAAATGCAGCTTTAAAGATGAAAGCATTCAGAAAATCCAACATAAACTACACAAAATAACTAAGAAATGTTTCAAATGTAGTGCATAGAATTTAAACACATCCTGGCTCTTATGTTCAAGATGAACCAGCAGGGTAAATGCTAATGGTTGCATGCTAAATCCTATTGCTGCGATCAAGCTCCACCCTTTGTACCCATCCATTCAGCCTGGTCTCATTTACAGTGTGCTGAATACCGCATCAGTTCATCATCTCATCCAGACATGAATGTACCCTTTAGAGTCGGTATTAGAGGTACTGGGTTTTAACACACCTCCAAACATCTTCACATCAATATCAGAAGATCAGAGCAACATGACACAGTTTAGAGAGAGAGGAAGTCCCAAGAGGGGTGGAGGTCAGGGATGAGTGGCGGGAACAGCCATGACTTCCACCCAGGAGGCTGGAGTTTGTGTCCCATGTGACACCAAATGGCACCAAACCATAAATCCCAAAAAGTCATTTTTGTGCTTGAACTTAACCACAGTGCTGTTTGATGTTCAGCATGTTTCAGAAAGGCTTTGTGCCGGGAGGCTTCACACATCAGCCACAGACACTAAAGGCTACTTTGTGCATCTGGATGAGTCATACGGGACGCATGAAAAAGATGACCAGGAAACTGAACGGTTTATCCATTCATGAAGCTCTTTATCTCCACATGTTCCTTTAGTATGACCTTGCTCATATGTTTGTTCTGCTACTCCATGTCTGCACCTGTCAGTGTAGCACAATAAAGACTGAAACAGTTGTTTTCCTTTCCAAAAGAGCAAAAGACAACATTTATCAGGGTATTATGAGGAGTGAAGAACAACCACAACAGCCCATTCAGCTGTGGCCCAGGAACAGGCAGGCATGTCACGGTACAGAGGCTGAGCAGCAGCAGATGTCATCTTGACAAAGGTCGAGCTGCAGTCTCACAGAGAGCTGCCCTACAAACCATGAGATCCTCCTCTAATGCTCAACAAGCAGTTCTGGTGCCTCACCAGTTCCAGGGTGGATTGTGTAGCCGGTGTGTAGCTACTAAGAGCCTGCAGTACTTTCCAGTATTGCAGGCCGCAGCTAAGTCACTTATTTTTTTATGGAAAAACAGCCATTGGTTTATAAACACCTAAAAGAATCACATTGGTTTCCAGCTGTGTGGAATGTGTGTATCAGTGCAGATGAATGCAGGTCTAATGCATTTCCTACAGAGACTAGAATAACTTACATGTAGAGCTGAAAATTCCTGCCTGACTCGATTGTCGCCTTGAAAGCAGAAAGACCATTTGTGTTGACATTGTGTCACTGTAGTTAATCTGACTCACACCCAGCACCAACATCATTTAAGTACTGACCATCTGTGGACCCATGTTGGCTGTATGGATAATCAAGGAACTAAATGCAACCCCTTTGCATCTTGTGCCTTACGTTGCACCCAGATGACACACACTAAAGGGACTTTAAAGCATGATATCTCTCTCTTACCTATCAATCCAGCAAGGTAAACAAAACAAGATGCTATTTTCTGAAATATGATTAAAATTCCAGTGCACTAAATGAAGGATTTATTGGCCCACATAATCCAAAGCAAAAAAATAAACACGACTGAGAGAATACTGTTGTGGATAAACATTAAGACAACTTGGCAGTGAATATGTAGAAAAAGATTTAACAAGTGTCAGAATGAAGCAGACACAACTTCCACAGAATGACATCAGTGATGTCGTTGTGATATGGGAAGGCATTAAGTATTAAGGTAGCATTAACCTCTCGAAACAACCAATGTAAAAGCTGATATATTTCACTATCTCCGCAGTTTAGCGTCATTTTCTGTGCTTGTTCATCAAATAATGGACTTCCTGTTACGACTGCATTGTTAAATCCCCCGGGGTAAGTCACACACCTGAACATAATACTACAACATCACACCCGGTCCACAACACCGGCACACTTCCTACATCCAGATGCCTGTTTCGGTGCTGTTACTACCTTCCAAGGCGTCGCAGAGGTGGAACAAACTGACACCACATTACACCTTCATTGCATTCAGACAGAAGTCAGGACAGAATAAAAGCACAACAGGCCCAGAATGAAAACACTGTCTGAATGAGGCTGTAGTTTCTGTGCTGTTAATATCACACAGAGGGGGAACAAACACACCACATATGCCTTCATTGTGTTCAAACAGAACGTCGGGGTGGAATAAAGGCGCATCAGGCCTGCATTGAAAACGCTGTGTGAATGAGGCTGTAAGTTTTATTCACATTACATTTGTTACTTTCACCAGTTTCCTTCCTCTCGCTGAACCTCCTGGAAGTTATATCGACAGGTGACTAAATGAAGAGCATCATTACCTTGAATGAAATTCTGTATTTTTGTGGGTTTGAACAATGTTGGAATATTAAAGTACATATTTAAACAAAATATATCACAAAGGACTAGTCATTTTAGACATTATAATACATAAATTATACATATTATATCTGTAACACTTACCCAATGTGCCTAGTGGGAGAAGTCTTTTGTTTCGACGTATCACTACCACAAGAACTGGCCGGCTCAAACAAACCAGATGATAAAGACAAGGAAAATGAAATATATATCCAAGCATTAACAGCTGGAGGAAAAGACAGATTATACAATAACATCTATTATCATGCATATGCCAGCTGTAGCCGAAACAGCCTGAGCTTGCCCTAGTTGCAGACATTTTAAAATTGACTGCAGGAAGCAAAGCAGTGACAATACTAAACAAATATTTGTTGGGTAACACCAGCCCAGAAAAATGTTCAAGAAAATCCACGTTATTTTTGCACTTCTTGTGCAGTCAATGAAAGCGCCATCATTTCAGCTCCCGTTAAAAGAATAGACCTCGGCTAATAAGTCAGCTGCAGCCAACAGCCTCCTAGATTTATTTCCCCAACACCAGCGCTCCGTGTACATGGAGGCCGAGGTGGGGGAGGGGAGGTGCCTTGTTTTTCCCAGGTGAAGCAGAGGAGGAGAGGGAAGCATGTGTCCACATGTCAGAGTCAGACAGCAGCGGGGGGGCCTCCAGTTATCATGGCCCCACTTTAAACCATATTTACAGACACTAACATGGAGCTTTCTTCTTCCTCAGTGGTGGATTTAAATGTAAACTCTTCAGTTTAAGAACGTGGGAAAGCAAACACAGATGGCCACGGCATGAAATGAAATTACCCATTTAACAAACGGACTAATTATTGCTCAGATGTTTACATACATGTAGCCTGCTAATGAGCTAATATCTGAACAGCACAACAAAACCACAGACATAAAGCTCCTCATAGGAATTGTACTGTTTATAGCAGAGCTGCTGTTTCATCGACATCTTTAACACTGAAGTTCCTCATAATAATAATAATCCTACTGTTTAAATGAAAATTCAAACATGGTTCATTTGTTAATGTTTAAAAGCATTGTGTTTGTTTAGTTTCTTTATGGATTTCATAAAGTTTATTTTCATGATCAGTTAATCACTCATTTCATGGAAAAAATGCCAGTGATAAGAGTCCAAGGAAATATATTTAAAGTTAGTCTGCAAAAAAATTATAAGGAAAAATAAAGCCTCATCTTTAACATGCTGTTAATTGGATGAAGTCCTTATTTACTGTATATACCATATAATCCAATATGTTCATTGGAATTGGAGGTTTGTGACATAATGTAAAACACTGACACAACATACTTGCTATACTGCTGTACAGTCTGCACACATGTGTGCAAATGTAAATGAATTATAATGAATCGATAATGTGTTGAATCAATTAACAAGATGACATTCAGCTCATCAGGCTTCTTTCTCCACTGAAAGAGACTGTTTACCCCTTCCATCAATTTCACTCAATGACTTAAATCAACTGAAAATGGGTGTGATCAGTAGTCGTCTAATAAACACATAACTTTTGTTTGGATAAATATTACAATAAGACTAATTTGATTAATAAACCAAATTTTTTTTAAATTTCTAGTCACTATAATAATGATTACATTTGATGTAGGATGTGACTCTTGCTTATTAGGTACCTTATAAGGTATTTTACCTTATTAATATACCTTATTAGGTACCTTATAAGGCATACTACCTTATTAATATATTAGGTATATTAAGCAGAAGAGACACTAGTTATCTTCTCGAGTATCTTGCACGCTCACTGCGGAACAACTGTTTTGTCTGATAGTAAAAGCAAATTGAGATGTTTATTTTTTTGTCACTTGGATGGAATAATCCTGTTGTACATCAAACAATATGAATTCCCCTTACAACTATGGGGGGGAAAGCTAAATATGCCAACAACCACAAAAAAATCAAAATGTGACTGCAAAGCATTTGATCAATAATGCAACATAACATTTCCTGTTACGTTTCATCCTCACTGATGTATTATCTCCGCAGTGCCAAGAGACGATTCAATTCAGTTTGTTTTAGAAGTGTTGCTAAATTTCTTGATTGGTAGAAACCACCTTCCTCTGTATTATATCTGCCAGGCCTGATTTGTGGGAATAAGCAAACACA
Organism: Chaunax sp. Z400; assembly: GCA_037577475.1. NCBI lineage: Eukaryota > Metazoa > Chordata > Actinopteri > Lophiiformes > Chaunacidae > Chaunax > Chaunax sp. Z400. Next base: position 34,886,009 of record CM075184.1, on the reverse strand, counting down.
TTTCTCTAATAGTAGGATGTAAATGCTCTAAATTGTCTGACATTGTAATTTAAATATTCTGAAATACCGTCTCCTTTCTATATGCACCCAGACTGAACTACACCGTATATTATCTTAGCACCCGTCCAACAAATTTATTTTAACAAATGAATTTATTCCAACAAATGAATTTGGCATATTGTGGTGATGTCAAACATAATGCCAGGGGCTGCTGGCTGCAGACAGAGAAAAGTGAGGGTGTGTGTTTTTTTGTTGCTGGCAGGTTTTTTGATGTAAGCAGCTTCTCCTTTCTGTGGCTATGAACACATGCTGAGGGTTCCTAGATGGAATGAATCCATAGTGTTGCACCAACAAAGGGAGGAAGTATGTTTGAAGCCTTTTTTCTTCAATATATGTGACATCCCTTTATGTAATGAGGCATTGTGTAGAAAAATGCATTCAGATAAAATGTTTTGTGAAGAATGCTTGTGGCCTACAATTACTCTTGGTGCTACATCAACACACTGATTACTGAATTCTACATTTTACATTTAACGTTCCACCGGAAACGCTAACGGTGATGTTTTACACTCACAGTTTCTCTTTCAGTGTTTGTTATGCCTGAAATTTCCTTCTTTTAGGTAGCAGTGCTAGGGTTATAATTCCAGCCAGACAAAATGAGCTCCTACCAGGGGGATGCCTCATTCCATCTGATCCAGTAGCACATCGTCTCACTGCAGCTTCTGAGCTTCTCGGCTGCTGTGCAGCCCGGCTGGTGCAAAACCAAACCACATGTACACTCATTTCCACCGATTAAGTCAGCCACTCATCCTCAACAGACAACATTTTCACCTCATTTCACAATTTGTACAGTTCAGAAAACACCTGTCATAATGTACTAGTTCCCTCTTGCTCTTGGGTTGACAGAAAGTGATGGTTAACAGATCACTTAGAAGTTAGAAAGAGACAAAGAGAATATTTAAATCTAAGGACCCAACAGGCCAGACTAATGTCTCTGTTTCTGAGTGTTGGTAAAGGCATTAAGTGGACTGAAGGACTGTGTCTGCATCACCTTGTAGCAAAGCTTGACACAATGCTGCCACACTTTATAATTTCAAATCATATATGTTTGGTATATGGTATGTATTGATTTATGTGGAAGTTACATTTTGGTGGGCAGAAGATAATAAGGGGTGATAGCAACAACACTGCTGAGTGGTGGTGGGTGGTACAGGCTGTACTGTACGTGTATGAAGGTCTATTTTTATCTGGAACACACAGAATGAACTAATCTAATTTAATCTAATCCAAGATAGCATAGTAACAGGTTTCTTGTCAGCCACCTGATTTGGGAGATACTAAATTCTGCTATATTTATGCAAGGACAATATCAGACCTCTTCACTCTTGGATCAGCTATTTGTCTGATTTTGGTGTGATTTTAAAGTGGATCCTAATGAAGGATGAACAGCACTGCAGCTCGGCTCTGAATAGGACTAATCATGAATTGGTGAAAATTATTGTTTTTGAAACCCCAGGGAATGAATCATAGATAAAATATTTCAAAGGTAATAAAAGGCTATAGAATGTTTTAGCATGAAGTCGAGATAGAGAAAAACAGCCCTCATTATAACATTTATCAGTGACTATGACATCGCTGTGTTTTACATCAAGATATAAGCACAGTTTTTGCACCATGGATCTTCTGTCGGCAACTTGTGAGACTACAGCACCACTTTTACTGAGTGTAATGCTTTGGTTTCAGTGAGTTGTCTTGACAAAGGCGGTTCCCAGTAACATCAATAATTATGCTATGTATTTGTAAGATGTTCACAAACAAGGCATTCTGTATTAAATACAAACTTAGAATTCCAGTGAATAAAGGCTCATTTATACTCCATTTACATATTTCAAACAGTGTGTCCGTCAATACCCATATACTTCCATGCGTCTTTTACGTTGGTTAGACTCATCCACGAGAGGGCAGTGAAGAGTTAAAAGTTTTGTCAACAGCAAATATGGCGACGGTAGAGGAGGCTGTGATTACGTACCTTGTAAATATATAATCGGCAGTGGTCTGTGAGGCCTTCAGGTACATTGGGACATGAGGACGGAGAGTTTTTACATTTTATCGCTTCACTTTTTCTTTCTTACATACATATGATATACATACATACGATATGACAGGAAATGGTTGAGGGCAGTGTAGCGACAATTCAAGCAACGCACGACAAATGTGTACGGAAACAACGAAGAAGAAAAAAGTGAAGCAATTAAGTGTAAAAACTCTCCGTCCTCATGTCTCCATGTATTTAATGACCTCACAGACCATCGAGTACATCGTTACCTCCACCTTTGCCGCTTTGTATTTACCAGGTACATCATCACAACTACGGCTGTCACCATAGTTGTTGTTGAAACTTTTGAAACTTCACTGCCCTCCTGTTGTTGTATCAATGTCGACATAGAGGATGTACGGAGGTATGTATGATGGATAGACCGTTTGTGGACGGACGTATCTATTTGTGTACATAGAGGGAGCATAAATGGGCCTTTCAGGGGGCCGACAAGAACTTCTCAGGTCCTCCTAGAATGGTCTTGCTGATTTTTCATTTTCACTGTCAACGGTTGATTCATCAGCTTCTGTGAAGACTGGAAATCTGGGACAGTCCTGGGTGAAGGAGCTAACAAGTAGTTCATTATGGGCCTCTTTCTCAGATGGGCAGCATCGTCAATTAGTTGATGGTGTTTGTCTTGCTGTCATCATTCTATACACAATGTATTATAGAAATAGATTAGTGCTGCTAATGATTGTCATTATCAGTTAAACTGTTAAGTATTAGATTAACCGTTTGATCAATAACATGTCATTAAATGGTGAAAAGAAGCTCCATGTTTCATTTGTGTTTCATTGTTTGTTTTATCTGATCAATAATCCAAATATTCATATTTACTATCATATAAAGCATAATGATGTAGCAAATGCTCACATTTGAAACCTTGAAACACACATTTTTTTGGTTTGTTAATTAAGCCATTTATACTCATCACTCACTACCTCAACAACATACTTCTCACTATTTTAAGTGGTTTCTAAATGTTATTCTTTCTTCTTGTTGCAGAGAACACAAACAGCAGATGAACTATGAATGCTGAACACAATGATCTCCTCCCTCCAGCGCCAGACAATGAGAGGTCGTAGGCTGAAGGGGGCACTGTCCAACCCCCTCTTTGTGCTGCTCTTGGCCCTTCAGATCCTGGTGGTGGCTGGGCTGGTTCGTGCGCAGACCTGTCCTTCTGTCTGCTCGTGCAGTAACCAATTCAGCAAAGTCATATGCACCCGCCGCAGTTTACGAGACGTCCCCGATGGCATTTCCACGAACACTCGCTACCTGAACCTCCAGGACAACCTCATTCAGGTCATCAAGGTGGACAGTTTCAAACATCTGCGCCATCTGGAGATCCTGCAGCTGAGCAAGAACCACATCCGCAGCATTGAAATTGGCGCCTTCAATGGGCTGGCCAGCCTCAACACCTTGGAACTTTTTGATAATCGGCTCACGACAATCCCCAATGGAGCATTTGAGTACTTGTCAAAGCTGAAGGAATTGTGGCTACGGAACAACCCCATCGAAAGTATACCATCTTATGCCTTCAACCGAGTCCCCTCGCTTCGAAGGCTGGATCTGGGTGAGCTCAAACGCCTCTCCTACATCTCTGACGGAGCCTTCAAAGACTTGAGTAACCTGCGCTACCTGAACCTGGGAATGTGCAATCTTAAGGAGATACCTAATATCTTACCTTTGGTCAGGCTTGAAGAGCTAGAAATGTCAGGAAACCAGATCTCTGTTATCAAGCCCAGCTCATTTACAGGATTAGTGAACCTCCAGAAGTTGTGGATGATGCATGCCCAGATCCAAACTATCGAGAGAAATTCATTTGATGATCTCCAGTCTCTAGTGGAGCTCAACCTGGCCCACAACAACCTGACCTTTCTACCACATGACCTATTCACACCTTTGCATCGTCTGGAGCGGGTCCACCTCCACCACAACCCTTGGAACTGTAACTGTGATATCTTGTGGCTCAGCTGGTGGCTAAAGGAGGCGGTACCGGCCAATACCAGCTGTTGCGCCCGATGCCATACCCCTACAGTCTTTAAAGGTCGCTATATTGGGGAATTGGACCACAGCTACTTCCAGTGTGATGTTCCTGTCATTGTGGAGCCACCCAGTGACTTGAATGTGACAGAAGGCATGGGTGCAGAGCTTAAATGTCGCACAAGTTCATTGACATCCATCAGCTGGCTTACACCAAATGGCTCATTGGTGACACATGGAGCATATAAGGTGCGTTTGTCTGTACTTAATGATGGGACTCTGAACTTTACTAGTGTCACAATGCAGGACACTGGGACTTACACCTGTATGGTTAGCAACACAGCAGGCAACATTTCTGCCTCTGCTGTGCTTAATGTCACTTCTGTGGAAAACAGCGGAGTGACCTATTTTACCACAGTCACTGTGGAGACCATTGAGGCCCCGGGGGATGATAGCCAAACACCTCTTCCACCATTTGGCTGGGTGTCATCCTCGACAACAAAAAGTACTCCACTTTTAACAAGGACCACCGAGCGGACTTACACTATTCCAGTTCTTGATCTGGATGGAGAGGGAGCCCTCAATGGCCTGGATGAGGTGATGAAAACCACTAAGATCATCATCGGCTGCTTTGTGGCCATCACTCTTATGGCTGCTGTTCTGCTGGTTATTTTCTACAAGATGAGGAAGCAGCATAACCAGCCGGATCCTGATGGCCCTGCCTCCTCCATGGAGGTCATTACTGTTGAAGAAGAGCTTGCAGGTGTTGCGGCGATGGAGAGACATCTATCTCTGCCCCCTCTGGAGCACTACAACCACTACAACTCCTACAAGAGTACTTACCACCACCCTCCTATGCTCAGTACCATACACAGCTCAGCTACACAGGAACCTTTACTGATTCAAGCCTGCTCAAAAGACAATGTACAAGAGACCCAAATCTGACTTTGAATTTGACTAAAAACCCAGTATCAGCAGTTTCATATTGGAGAACAATGGACCAAAACGTGAAGGTAAACGAAATCAAAATGACTTGACAGAGTTGATGTCGATGATGACGATAAATCAGCATTTGGCAAAGTGACAACATATGATACTTTAATAAGTGTCTACAAAAACAAACATTATTTATTAAAAGTATGTCTAGTGGCTAAATGAAGAAAAACTAATTGTGATAGCTTTTTAGCTCCTTTTATTTCTCTCTCTCTCTATCTGTGTAATACTGCACAAGGGAAAGAATGGTTTACTAAAAATGTGTCGAACGGAGTTCCTGTGAAACCACTGTAGAAATTGGTCTTAAAGTAAAGTTAATACAACACCGTTGATTTAATTATTTGATTTTACCTGATATAAAATGTTTTATTAAAGTGTATTGCTTTGTCTACCATGTCCAATTTGGCAAAATTGTTTTCATGAGCATATTCTAGCTGTCACTCAACACAAAATGAGAACTTTTAATGACCCAGCTCTGGATGATATAATGAAGCCAGCATGCCCAAGGAGCTAAGCAGCAGCCAGAGGAGTAAATAGTTCCCCTGTGGCTCCTAAACAACAGCCATACGTCCCTCACTTTAATTAAGATTAGGTTCTTGCTCCCACTCCTCCTCCTATGTTTTCTTTACAATCCCATCTTTACTGCCTCTTTCCTTTTACTCCCCATGTCTTCCCTGTCTGCCCTCTCTCTGCCTTCTCCTCACCCCCTTATCCTCCGTGTCCTCTTCCTCCTTTGATCGTCTCTCTGCACACTTAGCTCAGGCTCGTTCCTCGCCCCTCGCCACGTCTCATTTGTCTCGCATTATCCGCCGGCATGTGCCGCACTATGGCAGAATATTGCTCTGGAAAATGAAGGGGAGCATAAGGCTTCGGCGTGCAGCCTCCCTGTTAACCCAGTAATGATCTATGTCCACTCAGTGTCGCGTTACCTTGCCATCACCCCAGGGTCGCACGTGCTCGGGCGCTGGTCGTCCATCTGTTATTCAGATAAAGAGGCTGCTTCGTAATGTAGTGTGACCCTGCCAGACAAACGCAGATGGGACTAGCATAGTCAGTGAAGCAGCAAGTAACCTGCAACAAAATAAGGGAAGATGGCTTATAGCTCATTAATCTAAATCAGCAGTTCATTTGCAGACTAATAGAGGAAAGCTGATAAGAAAACAGCATGAGACTTTTCCTCTCCCTGTGTATCCAACGTTTACACAGGGATAGAGGTCTTTGATATTGAAGCGACCCCTGCTCAGAGAAAAACACACACAGACACTTTGATGCTGCATCATTTATGGACCCTCGAAACATTGTCCCTCCTGTCGTCTGTTTACACTCTGCTGTTCCATTTAGTCTTTCAAACAGGGAGGCTTAAGGAAGGCGGAGTTGGGGATGAAAAGTGAAGAACAGTGGGGGGGGGGGACCAGACCCACAATGATGGTCATGAGGGGTCTTCAAACAGTGATATTGCAGATATAAAGGGAGAGAAGTGGGGGGGGGAGATAAGGAATAAGGAGGCAAAACTAGCCATCAGACTGTCGCCATGGAAACAGTGACCTTGTGCAGAAAGTAAGATGAGGTAGATATGATTTGGTCTCTGTGCAACAAGTATATATTAATTTCCCACTAGCAATTTTATAAATGCAACAGATAAAAGATAAAAGTGGCATAGTGGAAAGTACATTTACTAATGGTTATGATGGGATTCGACCATCACATGAGCGCAGCGTTTCGTGAAACATTTACATTTTAACCGTCCAGCAGTTCTACTCACCTAATAGATTTTCATCTTTGTGAACATAGATATGACAGCTTATAGCATGAGCGTGATAAAGTGCTATCACTAACCTAGTTGTATGCCTCTCATCAGAGAGTCTATTAAATGTGTTCCTTCATTTTTTCAGAGTAACGGTGGAATGATGAACTCAGACGGTGGAAGAAAAATATGCATATAAAGATGTGATGTGGTTTACACAGATGATGCTACGACCTTCAGTGGTAGCGTCAGCGAGTGAACCATTCTTTCCTTTCTTTCACACTTTTCTTTTTCAATGCTCAATTGCTTTTCAATGCTTTTGGTGGCTTAATGATTCAATGTCGATGCTGTATAAAGTGAAAAAAAAGTTGAAATTTGAGTTGAGATATATATACGTATATATATATATATATATATATATGTATATATGTATATATATATATATATATATATGTATATATATACGTATATATATATATACGTGTATATATGTATATATATATATATACGTATATATATATACGTGTATATATATATATATACGTGTATATATATATATATATATATATATATATATATACTTGTATATATACGTATATATATATATATATATATATATATGTGTATGTATATATATATATGTATATATATATATATATATAAAGATGAGGGTTATTACTTATTCATGATGGATGTAATATCAATGTATTGGTATTTACATGCAGGATGGTTTCATGTGGAAAGATATTTGATTTGCCAGAATGAAATTAAGACTGGGCTGCAGGATGTGGACTTGAAATACCAGCAGAATGAGCTTGATTTTTGTGCAAAACCCTAAACCAAGGTGATCAAATCCGTGTGTGTTATTCTGCCAACTGTCTATGTATGGGGAGGGTTACTGTATCTGGGAATGTTCTCTCTCATTTTTGGAGAGAATAATTATCAAATGGTTAAATTTCTACAAAAAATATTTTCAAAAACATAATGCAAAAAATATTCAAATCATAATTTTACATGTGCTTCAATTGTTAAAAAAAAGACAAAAAAGCAAAACAAAAACAAGAAAAAAATAAGAGACTGTGCTTGTAAGTTCAATTAATTTCTCTGAGGATGATGTTCAATTATTGATACCTGAGATTGAAGTTCATACTGTACATGAATACAAATAAAAATTGCAATTCCTTTTTTTCCATTTCATTTCATAGAATGTATTATTCAAAGTCCCTGTTGTGGCGTCTTTGTCCCATTTGCACATGAACACTTGTATGGAAATATTCAAACAAAAAGGATTACTAAGCATCTCCTAGAATGCTGAACTGTGAAGAAACACTGTGAAGAAATGCACCGTAGCTTATTTTATGAGGTCAGACGAGGGAAGTGGATCTCTCAAAGAGGAAAAGGAAGTGATCTGTCTGTATTATACATGGAAAGCTGGATTCTTTTATCCAGTTTGAATCACTCCATCTGTCTGACACAATCATTTGATTCATGCTCTTGAATTCCATATCCAAGAGCACGATAGCTATTGGTGTTCTCTCCGCTGACTCAACATGATGAACAAAGACCCTCACAGAACCCTGGAGAACATTGTCTTAGTCAGAAACATAAAGCCTAATAGACTACACTACCATCAATGGCAAAATGTATTTAATATTGAATCAATGAAGCTGAATCTCTGCTGGAAACAATCATGATTTGTGTGAAAAATTACCAAAATTCAGTGAAAAGACTGCTTTTTATTCTAACGTCTCGACGAACCAAATAGCACAAAATGGCCATTAGTCACAACTGCCTTTAGGTTTGCTCTATTTCATTCACAAAGTACTTTATGGCTGACTAGCAAAATGTTGTGAGGCAATTGGTGCAGGCTTCATTAAGACACTTATTATGGTCAGATGTTTATTCCACAGAGATCATTAATCCATTCTAACTGGTCTATTCAGGAGGTGACGCCCTCATCTGGATCCCATCCCGAAGCTGAACAGTAATGTCGCTCATTTCCAGGCAGTTTGTGTGGAAATGGAAGTATTTTCATCATTTCTGAGTCCGATGATAATCTGCAGGTTTAGGACTGCAGATTATCTGTCGCTGCTTATCCCATGCAGGGTCCCAGGAGTGCTGGAGCCTATCCCAGCTGACACTGAGTGAGAGGCGGGGTTCACCCTGGACAAGTCACCAGTTCATCACACCATTCACACTCACATTCACACCTACAGCCATTTAGAGTCACCAGCTGACCTATATTACATGTTTTTGGATGGTGGCGCACACATTTCAGCAATACAGAGAATGCAGTGGATTTTCAACCAGATACAATGCAAACAAGAGCTTTCAGACAGCAAAACAACACAAGAGGTGGGTAAACACGTAAGTATGAAATATGAGACACAAAGCCCGCTTAAGGCTCATTAAATAAAGATTATACAAAGCCTGTGTTGACACCTTGACTAGCCACTGTTTCACTAGCCTTTCTAAATCAATACTGAGGGCTTCTTAAATCTGAAACATGTTCCAGAGGTTCACCGTAAATATTCTAATATATTAATATGATAAAATCAGTATATCTGTTCAGTGCTTCAAATTAGAACTTTAAATACTCCTCCCAGTGTCCTCCCACTACTCCTCCATAAATGGTCGATGGTAAATGTCTCGTGAATATACTGAAGTTGTTAAGGAGCCTTTGTTGGACTATCAGTGATGATGATGATGATGATGATGAAGATGGAGATGATGATGAGTATAAAGAAGAAAGCAGAGTTAGCAGAGTGTGAGTTAGAGGTTCTCATCACCGTAAAACTGTTGTTTGGAGGGCTTAACAGTGAAATATCAAATAAAAGGAAACAGGCTGAAGATATTGGGTAATACTGTAGACTGACATGCTGTCTAGCCAATCAGAGAGCTAGAATTAGTAGCTACGGTGTCACTGTTTGAGTGATCAACAAGGTTGGTTGAGATTCTCTGGTGTTACTTGCTCAGAGCTCATGTTGATGTTGTGCAGTGTGTTAATAAAACACGGTTAAAGGACAAGTCAGCTGTGTCTCCAGCTGTTTGTCTGACAGAAGCATGTGGTGGATGGTGAACAGGGTTGGATCAAACAACCAACTGTTGCAGAGTCAAAAAGAAGGTCAAAAACACACAGCTGAAAAAAGAGAGATGGAATGGTTCCTAAAATTCAGAACATGTTTTTATAACCAAATATTCTGCTGACTGTCTCTGATTCTGCCTCCACAGCAGGGTGAAAGTTTACGTGCAAATCTGAACCTTTTTCTGCAAATGTTTGTTATGAAAGATGTTTACACACATTTCGGCCCCGTTTACACTAATTCTTTGTGCGCAGCAACCTTTAGAAATGAGGCCCCAGGTGACCTGAATCACCTTGAAAACCCAACTCCACCAGTCAGGCTCCTGATGCATCTCTTCTCTCTTTAAACAATAAATGATCTATGAAAGCAGATGTGTTCAACAGATGAAGCTGTAGCATCAGTTCAGTCAGGAAGACTAAACCTCTGACACTCAGGCTATTCTTTATTTCTCATACTCAGTCTTATTTTCCTGCCATCCAGGCATCAATTGTTATCAGCTGGTCTCATCAGCTGGTCACATCTATCCAATAGCAGAGCGACACACCTTCACTGTCAGCCTATCATGTCGCTGCTGTCTTTTTAAATATGACTCTCTCCGCTCCTCTAGTTCTTTGACGCTGCTGTTTTGCTCACCCTCCACCTCCCCATCACCGCCCAGTCTTCAGGATTCACCATCTTCATCATTCACCAGCTTCAGCAGAGTCATCAGCCACCACCACCACCAGTGTCTGGACTCCAAGGGGGGATAAATATCTAGCTGCTGCTCAGGACAGACGGCCTTCGATCTCCCTGAGGAGTCTAAACACCAAAGACTTTTCAACATGCTAATTATCACATATGATTTGATGTATTAAATATCATTTACTTCTAGTCTCTCCTGATTGCAATATTCATTGTGAAAAAAACACTAAGGAATCAGGGAGTACGTTGCTCTCAGTAACATTTCATTTAAGTTTACTTTGAGACATTCATTTCATTTTTGGGAGAAAATGCAATATCCTGACCTGACCTGACACTGGAATTAATAGATAATACAATAAAAAAAGATATAAAAGAAGATAAAAATCTTATTTCATTTACTGCCAAAGTAGAATCTCTGTATAGTAAAATCATTTCTCTTACTGTTCTTAAAAAGATAAACGCTGTGTGCTTTAAAAAGATGAGACTTTATCTTCATTAGACATATTCTCCTCAGTAACTGAAGTTCCATCCCTCCACCAGTGAGTCCTGTGAAACAGATGCAGGCCAGAGCCTAAAAGTGTGTTTCCAGGCGCTGATAGTCGCCTCTTCATATAGTTTGGCATCTCTCACAGTTTTGGCAGGTTTTATGCCCAAAGTAGCTGCTGACATTTGTCTGCACAGATTGGATAAGCGAATAAGATGAGTGTCTTATGGAGGAGAGAAAAACATTGAAGTGGCCACAGTGCTTACTATGTGTGTGCTGTGTAGATTGTTTTTTGTAGTGTGTGTGTAAGGTAGCAGATGCTTTTTTATTCAGTTTGATTAATATGCTACTTAATGGATAATTTATTACAAAATCCGACAGAAGCAAACAGATGACAAACTGAGTGAGCAAAAAACAGATTAAAGGGCAACAGCTCCAACTTTAAAGGCTTATGTCACCGTTTTTATGCTGTATTTAATACTTTTGTTCAGTTCCAGCTGAATGGGAGCTTTTGTTCTGTATTCACAGATAATGCTTTAACATTGGAACATATGTAGCAGCAATATTAAAATTGCTACTATGGAAGTGCGATTACTGTATGATGTACAAGAAATTGCTCCATGTTGCCATGACAGAAGGCAGTCTTGGTTCCACCTATTGCAAGACAACCTGTGTTGCAACAAATGTTCCACAAGAAGATGTGAGAAAACTGGCAGCAACAGCAGAGGTGTGTGGATGAGCATGGCTGTTAGACTCTGGGGCAGATAATCAGCTGCAGCCGTAGAAACAAGCTCTCCTCGACAGACAGCTAAAAAACGACATGCTGATGTCGGCCATGTTGCCCTTTGAGGTAGAAGAAGACAGTCTGTGTGGTTGGAACTACAAAAACTACTAGCGGGCAAAATCTGACAAGCTGAGTCTGATTTGAAAAACTAATTTGATTTATTTAGGAATTTTCAAGTGGATTTTAAAGGAAGATTTGACAGTATTTCATATGAGAGATTTTGTGCCATATTTGTTTTTTCCATATCTTCATTTCTCTTTTTTTTGTAATTAGTTTGTTAGTTTATTCGACATATAACGTTAAAACTTGACATTAAGCTACTTATATGCAAAGCAACAAAAGAAACGATGCATAATGAAAATCATTTGCTGTATTTTACAAACACACAAGCGCAGAATGAATGCAGCACAACACAAAGTTTAAAAACCCTCATGTTGTTTAGACAAATCAGATGACGGATTAAACACAATCTCATTCCACAGCCCTACATAGACTGAAGGAAGTCTCCCTGTGCAGGTGTTTCAATGCTGGTGCAGTTTCAAGCTGCACTGGCACAGTCATAAAAGTGCACAGTGCATCTGGGCTGATATATAGAGGAAGCTGCAGAGGAGGAGAGCACTATGAGCTCATATAACAGTTGTGTATGTATCACCCAAAGAAAAATGTCAAAATATCCTTTGGTTCCTGCCTCTTCATTGTAAAGTTGCAGCTTTGCTCCGTTGCACATCGGCAAAAACGTTATAATTTATATTTTTGGACTATTGGTTGGACAAACAAGCAATTAAAGGCCATCCCTTTGGACCCTGACGGCCATTTATGGCTATGCCTGACATTTTATTGACAAAGGATTCATTGATTAAATGACAGATTCATCAGGGTTAAACATAATTTTTATTTGCAGCCTTATGCATGGATTTATTAGGTTTATCACAGAGTGTGATTCCGGCTGCTGTGAGTTCAGATGCATCAAATGCATTATGCTAAACATGTGGTCACCTGTGTTGGTAGAGGCAGCAGTAGGAGCCCTTCTCCATGCTTTGATGAGCTGCAGTGACTGGCTGCTGCTGCAGAGACTAATCTAGCAGCATCTACAAGATCCTCCTGCTTGTTTATGTTGTTATGACAGAAGAACCAGATTAATTATTGATCTGCAGTCATGCTCTTTCATACTTGATAAATGCCAGACTATTTGTTCAGTAAACTGTATCCCAATAGGTCATACGCTAGGTTAGCAACAGAAAGACAGAAACACTACATTACAGTGTGGGGTAGCTTCACTATTTCATCCATTTGTTTAAATTATAATTCAATATTGATGTTATTAATATTATTTCTATTATATATGGCACAATCGTCCTATCTGTAAGATTCACGGGGAATAACACAAAATTGTGTAAGAAAAGGCAAATTTCCATATAAAAAGTAATAAGATTTATTTTTAAAATGCAGAATAAAAGAGAAGGAGGATTTAAATGAACTGTTCAAATGTGAAGAACTGAAGATATTTGTCATTCCAGAGTCGACCCCAGTGGCTGAAGCACAATCACCAGTGATTGTCAACCGGCGGCCTGCAGGACACAGTCGCCCGCAGAATATTAATGAATTCAGAAAATACATGCTTTAACATTACTCACCAGCGGAAGAGGCCCAATCAGTCCTGATGTGATCATTGAATAGCTTCCCAACCCCTGGTAACAAGCCAGAAAGTCCATTCATACAGAATCTGATTATTCTCCAACTCCATCCTCTGCAGACCCACCATGAAACCACCAGGCTTAACCATCCAAAAAACATTTTGAATGGTTCGGACTTTCTAACCAATGACAGGAAATTACAGCAGGCTTTCATCATCAATAAACAAAAGAAGAAGAAAAAAATGGAAGAAGTTACAAATGAGTCACAGCAACACAAGGGGGGAGGAAGAGACGAGGTGTTTAATAGTGACATGGCCTGTTGAAGAAATAAAAATGTTTTTAAAAAGTACATAAAGCCCTGAAATTCTTCATTTATTTTCCGCGAGGATGAGAGAGACAGGATATGAGAGGACGGGAGAGCAATGACACCTGAATGTTAAAAAAAACTGTCAACTGTAAAGGTGAGCAATGAGTCCACAAATGAGAAGGACAATTTTCCTCTTTATGATGACCTGGACAGAATTCTGGACAATCAGTCATGAAGTAAAGGAGACGTAGATGATGATGATGACAGGAGGAAGGTCAGGAAAAGATCACATATATGTAATGTAACAAAAACTCCAACCTTTGTTGGGATTTTCAAATTTGAAAGCGTTCTTATGCCGACCTTCCACCAAACGACTTCTCAAGAGATTTTACTGTTGCAGACAAATTTCCATTGTCTTATTAAAACGATGCTAGTTTTAGCAGCATTGCGGCTCCTGTCATCGGGATCGTTAGGTGTAAGGTGGTCCTAAAAAAAGTCGGCGCTGTAAGTCGGTCTTTTTCATGACACGTTTTATATTATTGTAACTTTTTAGTCTCACCTAAAACTTGGCAACAACCAATAGGAGTGCTCTCTCTCCAGCACCAACCAGCAAACCGGGTAGATAGGAGGGACTATTGGAGGCGTATGTATATGAACAAGCCTCGGTTCTATTGAACGGTGGAAAAAGATAAGATAAGATAAGATATCCCTTTATTAGTCCCACAGTGGGGAAATTTACAGCATTGCAGCACCACAGTGTACAAAAAACACAGCAGGAGGAGGGGAAATAATATTTTAAAAAATACAATACAATAAGGGAGGGGGGTAAAGTGTCTCAAAAATATTTCACAAATACTATTACAAAAGTGTCTCAGTATTGCAATAAAAAAGTACTACAAATAGTTTGGTCTACTAGGAGCAGTGCTGATTGTACAGTCTAACAGCTGCAGGAAGCAAAGACTTGCGAAAGCGCTCCTTCACACACTTTGGGTGAAGCAACCTGTCGCTGAAGGAGCTCTGCAGTGCTGTTATTTGGTCCCGCATCGGGTGGGAGTGATTGTCCATCATGGATGACAGTTTAGTTGTCATTCTCCTTCCTCCCACCACCTCCACCGGGTCCAGGGGGCATCCCAGAACAGAGCTGGCCTTCCTTATCAGTTTGTCGAGTCTTTTCCTGTCCGACACTGAGATGCCGCTGCCCCAGCAGACCACACCATAAAAAATGGCTGATGCCACCACGGTGTGGTAAAATGTCTTGAGGAGTGCTCCGCGCACTCCAAAGGACCTCAGTCTCCTGAGCAGATAGAGTCTGCTCTGGCCTTTCCTGTAAAGTGCGGTGGTATTGTCTGTCCAGTCCAGTTTATTGTTCAGGTGAACACCCAGGTACTTATAAGATGTCACCATCTCAATGTCTGTTCCCTGAATGTTCACCGGGTCCGGGGGGGAGTGTGTGTGCCTGCGGAAATCAACCACCAGTTCCTTGGTTTTCCCTGCGTTGATCTGGAGTTGGTTCTGCTGGCACCAGTCCACAAAGTCCTGCGTCAGTTCTCTGTATTCCCTGTCGTCCCCATCTGTGATGAGACCGACGATGGCAGAGTCATCAGAGAACTTATGATTTTACTTATGAACTTAAATTCCTCCTGATTCCTGTCAGAGCTCAGTGCCGTCTCCTCCATTAACCGACCACTACTGTACGTATATCACAGGTTTACGGTTGCAGAATATCACCGCTGAGGGAAAAGTGTGTGGAGGACAAACATCTTCTCTGAGTCGTTACGGAGTCAGAACTAAACACATACATTGTTAGAGTCTGTGCGTTTTACACATTATGAGACAATCTGGAAAAACATCAATAAAACTGCCTCAATAATTACTAAAAAAAGACGCAGCCTGTAAACGAGATTCATTCTGTGACGTTTTCTGTACATTCACATACAAACAGCTCATTCTGCTGCCGTTAGGGTATAAGTAGGGTCATCTTCCTTTTAGGGAATGTGTGGGGGAGAACTGCTTGGTTGGACTGATGAAAAAGAAAATGTAAAAAAGTAACAGCCACACCCCCCCGACAGCTGACCATTGATTATCCACCAAGAAGCTCTGTGTGAAAGGATGACGTGACGACTACAAAAGCTGATGTGGCTAATAAAATATTAATATTGTGAGAAATATTAAACATAAATTTACTTTAGGCTTAGATACATTTTTTTTGTTCACTGAGAGAAATTCTGGCCTTTGGACAAGTGTAGCTGATGATCCGTGACCTATACTATATATGGAAATATATATACACATATATACTATATATAAATGCCCACAAGGCTCTGTCTCTTTTAAGGGCATTAAAACACTTTATGGAGAATAAAAGGAATCTGCAAAATCCCACAAATCAATTCCAACCCTGACAGGTAGCTGGTGTGAAGAAGTGGGCTGGTGGTGATGTGCTGCTGTGATGTGATGTGTGCTGCAACATCGACACTATGCTACAGCAGGTGGGATGAGAACAGAGGATTTCACAAGTAAATAAAAGATGATATACATGTAAAAACCCTTTGGACATCAAACATACAGCATGAAAATGTTTGTTCTTTAACACAAACACGGCTGAGTCTGGCCAATCAGGCTTCATGTGTGTAACTACAACTTCATTGACTGATGTTAAACTCTGACATAAGATCTAAGTACAGCTTTAAATGGTCTAGAACCATTGTCTGACCATTGTTTATTCTCACCTCAGT
The DNA here is from genome assembly GCA_037577475.1 of Chaunax sp. Z400. NCBI lineage: Eukaryota > Metazoa > Chordata > Actinopteri > Lophiiformes > Chaunacidae > Chaunax > Chaunax sp. Z400. The sequence continues at coordinate 34,869,486 of CM075184.1, read as the reverse complement.
GTGTACAGTTGTTTTATGTTCAAATCCAAACACACAGTAATCAATAACACAACCAATCATTAATGAATATTTATATAGAATCACATTACATTCCTAAATAAACTGATACTATTTAGGTTTTGTAAACACATTACTGGGTCCTCGCCTGCAGGACACCAGCTGAATCCAGCTGCATTGTTCCACAATGCCTATTCACAGACTATTGAACATTGTTTTTATTTAAATATCAATTTTCTAATGCAGCCATGAGCAGTTGCCTAGCAACAGCTGCTGTGAGTAAAATAAGACAGATGAGTGGTGGGAGGACAGATGTTGGACAGAATTTTTAAAAAGTTAATGAATACATGTATCATTAAAAAGTGTTTATCAGAGGAATTCTGAAACTATTTAAAGAAACACGTTCGTGTTGGATACGTTAGGATTGGAGACGTTCGGGTTGGATACGTTAGGATTGCAGACGTTCGGGTTGGAGACGTTCGGGTTGGATACGTTCGGGTTGGATACGTTAGGATTGGAGACGTTCGGGTTGGAGACGTTCATGTTGGATACATTAGGATTGGAGACGTTCGGGTTGGATACGTTAGGATCGCAGACGTTCGGGTTAGAGACGTTCGGGTTGGATACGTTAGGGTTGGAGACGTTTGGGTTGGAGACGTTCGTGTTGGAGACGTTCAGGTTGGAGACATTCGGGTTGGATACGTTAGGATTGGAGACGTTCGGGTTGGAGACGTTCATGTTGGATACATTAGGATTGGAGACGTTCGTGTTGGATACGTTAGGATTGGAGACGTTCGGGTTGGAGACGTTCGTGTTGGATACGTTAGGATTGGAGACGTTCGAGTTGGAGACGTTCAGGTTGGAGACATTTGGGTTGGAGATGGGTTTGTAGTGACAATACAATTATTTTTAACATTCATGACATGAAAAATGCTGATTAATATTTTGGTGTTTTGTAAATTTTTTTAAGGCAAAAATTGTATTTGTATGGCTGTTTGTTGTACTACCTGTTTGTTGCGTTACCTGTTTATTGTACTTCCTGTTTGTTGTACTTCCTGTTTGTTGTACTACCTGTTTGTTGTACTTCCTGTTTGTTGTGTTACCTGTTTGTTGTACTTCCTGTTTGTTGTACTACCTGTTTGTTGCGTTACCTGTTTATTGTACTTCCTGTTTGTTGTACTTCCTGTTTGTTGTACTACCTGTTTGTTGTACTTCCTGTTTGTTGTGTTACCTGTTTGTTGTACTTCCTGTTTGTTGTACTACCTGTTTGTTGCACTACCTGTTTGTTGCGTTACCTGTTTATTGTACTTCCTGTTTGTTGTACTTCCTGTTTGTTGTACTACCTGTTTGTTGTACTTCCTGTTTGTTGTGTTACCTGTTTGTTGTACTTCCTGTTTGTTGTACTACCTGTTTGTTGTGTTACTTGTTTTTTTGTCCTTCCTGTTTGTTGTACTACCTGTTTGTTGTGTTACTTGTTTTTTTGTACTTCGTTCATTGTACTTCGTTTGTTGTACTACCTGTTTGTTGTGTTACTTGTTTTTTTGTACTTCCTGTTTGTTGTACTTCCTGTTTGTTGTACTACCTGTTTGTTGTGTTACTTGTTTTTTTGTACTTCCTGTTTGTTGTACTTCCTGTTTGTTGTACTACCTGTTTGTTGTGTTACTTGTTTTTTTGTACTTCCTGTTTGTTGAACTTCCTGTTTGTTGTACTACCTGTTTGTTGTGTTACTTGTTTTTTTGTACTTCCTGTTTGTTGTACTACCTGTTTGTTGTGTTACCTGTTTGTTGTACTACCTGCTTCCTGTCTCGGCCAGGACGCTCTTGATATTTTAAAACTCAATGAGACTTTTTCCCGGTTAAATAAAGGTTAAATAAAAATTGAAATTTAATCTCACAAATACAACCTTGGTCTTAAGTATGCTGGTATTACAAAAAGTGGAACATGCCACTGAGAATATACTGTACACCACGACTGTAAATCCATATATATTGATACCAAAATACAGCCAGAGGGAGAGGGAGAGAGGGAGAGTGGGAGAGTGGTTGCACAAGGGAGTGAGAGAAGAGGAAAGTCAGACCAGAACTTGCAGGAAGCACTTTTGTTGCGTTAAAGCCTGGAGTTGAGCCAAGCTTAAACCAGAGACGTCCTCGCCTCTAAAGGATTACATGCTTTGACATTTTGACATTTGTATTCATACAAATTATATTTTGCTTTCTTCCTTAGCGGTTTTGTGCCCACACTGAGCTGAACTTCAGTGTGATCACCTAAAGGAAAACTGTACTGCAGTGGCATCACTGCCCTCTCCTTCTGTTTTAGACAAGTCTGGAAGCAAAACGTCACCTGCATTTCCTGCTTCCATTTGTCTGTTTGCAATAAATCTTGATGAGGTTTGGAGGAAAGGGAGGCCATGAGCCAATGCAGTTGTTTCTTTTTTGTGAAGATCACCAGCAGATATCTCCATGGTCATTAAGACAAGATCATTCTGTCATTATTCAACTTTTCAAATCAGATATTTCACAAACAAATGAATGAGACCACAGACAGTAAGAGACTCTTGCTTTTTAAGACTCTCTCGCAATGACCTGCTAACTGCAAACTAACAATGGCACAAATATTTCTGTTACAAGGAACGTTTTGCAGCTTCACACATGATGGCAATTCAATAACACAAAGGGGCCTGTAATGCAAAGCAGGATTGATAAGTTAGCCAGGTAAGGTTCACTCTGGCGGTTTACTTCTCAGCAGGGAACCGTCACCATGGTAACTTGCTGTTTGCCTAACCTGCCCCAGAGCAGCTTAAGTTTGAGATGAGATCAGAACACAGAAAAGCTCTGCCTACTGACCAGTTTTCTAGAACATGACATCACCATTCAGAGAAGATCCCAAAGCTCAGCGT
>CM075184.1:34849093-34861593 GCA_037577475.1 Chaunax sp. Z400 | reverse complement strand
ACACTATGGCCCCTCCTCCCCATCGTGTCAGAGCAGCGGTGGAGGTTTACACCTTGGATAAGAAGATGAAGCTGAAGTGTTCTACTGGTGTCAAAAGAAAATGGTGAGAAAAAAACCCACCAACAGAGTAAAGTGTGAGTCTGTTGTGTGTCTTCTGTCTGGTGACTTTGTGCCTGACAAAAGTGAGAGTGAAACACACCTATTTATTCCATAGGATAAACAAGCAGCTGTCCTGCATCGTACCTTCTGTACAAACCACACAGTCCAGAATAAATACACACATCAGCATGATGGAGGAAAACATTCTGAAAACAAAGAGGATTGAGTTATAATTTAATACAAAATAAATAGCACTGATTATTGACTATGGTCCACTGGGCTTATGTTCACATTGTGTAGCCAAAGCTCAGTGTTATGTTATTTTCTACACTTTCTTCTTGTGTTTTTTTGTATAAATTGTCTTGGTTGTCGTGTGTTTAGATGAGCTTCATATACGGAGGCTTAAGGCCCATTTATCTGGTCTGTCCTCCGTACATCAATACAACCACAGTGAAGTTTCAAATGTTTCAACTATGTTATATGTTTGTAGTCTGTCTGTATTGCATGAATACAGTAAAGTTGTTTAATTATAAATAATTATAAATTAACATCTGTTGTTTAGTGAAACCAGTGTGTGGTAAAGAGTCCTTTCAGGTTTAGAAAAATTAAAACACAATGATGTCACCGTTCTGCTTAGACACAGTAGCTACTGTAAGTAATGACACATTCACAGGCAGTTGGAAAGGACAGCTGCGGTTTGAAAAGGAATACATACCCGCTGTGCTGCTCCAGACTAATTGCTGACATCACTGCTGTGTCCTCTACTTTCTGTCATTTGACTAAACAGCTGCTTGTAATCCATTGGAATACAATTCAGCTTTTAAATAAATGAAAAGGTCTGATATTATTTTTTTAGCTAGTGAGAAAAACGTTTTTAAATCCAAAAGCATCATCTTGAACTCTTAATACTCAGTTATTGATGCATTACAAGGAACAGTCTATCCTGTGGTTCAGTTAAAGTCTCTGACCTCTGACTGTCAGACAGTTTCATTTTTTAAAGTATAACTTAAACACTGACGTTTCCCTTTGAGTAGAGAACACAGTGTGACTGAATCATGGACAGATGGGACTTTTAGACAGTAAACTCAAAACTATATAATAAGATTGGAAATGTTCAGAAATAAAGAAAACAATGACAGTGACAAAAATACAGTTAGCATTACAACAGCATTTAAAGACAATAAGCTAAATGTTTGTGGGTAAATGATTTAATGTTCCTTAAAACAAACAAGATAAACTGCTACTGATGAAGTGGAATCAGAGCCTCCTTCATCCTCATGTCTCTGATTCTCTCCTGTTAACATCATGACTTCCCTGATCAGAAAAACTGCTTTTCTGATTTTTGTTTTCCTGACCCTCCCGCCAATTAGCATGAGCCAGATATGGTCCTTTTGCTCCCTCTATCCTCCTCCATCTTCTTGCATTGTGACTCTTTTCTCATAATTGTTTTAGTCAAATTCAGTATTTTTGTCCCTTCCATGTACAACAGAAACATGGCCGACTGACACCACATTGGAATAAGATAAGATATAAGATAAGATTTTCCTTTATTAGTCACACAGTGGGGAAATTCTCTAGCTTATCCCTGAAATAGGAGCTGCTGGAAGAAAAGGTTTAAAGGACAAATTATGGAAAAAGGTGCTTTGTCTCACAACGCAAAATAAAATAGACTGAGATGAAATGAACCATTTGGAGCTACGGGACGTTTTTCTGAAGAGTTAACATCTGACTGCAGAAGTCAGCCAGCCGGAGCTTTTCCTGCTGGGCTCCACTAACTAAGATAAGGATGTAATGTTGAAAATGGCTGACTTCCAGGAGATGAGTGGAGTAAGCTCCGAGCCAGAAGATGTGATTTAATGGGTAAGTGTGAAACTCTGGGAGTCACTGACTCACTGCCTCATCCTGCTGCTCTCAGGACAACAGAGACTGGAAATAAAGCCACATTCTGACTATTTGCATGGCATTAAAATTCTTGGGGAAAAACAGATTAGATTTTGGCAAAGCAGATGCATGTTGTGATACAAAGCTGTTCACATATCATGTTCCATTATTAGATATTAACCTTAAGTTATGCTTCTCCTTTGGGACCTAAAGGCTGCAGAAAGATTCAAAAGGACTCCGGAGACACAGACACTCACCGACTCATTATTCCTAAACACCAGTCGTTCAAACATGGAACGTCCAACTGCAAATTATCCAAAAACAAAAGTCGGCTTCTGTGAAGACTGATTGTTCTAAAAGACACACATTCTCCTGGTGTTTGTCCTCTTAAGGCTCATTTATGTATGAAAATAGATTTGTCCAGCGGTTTGTCCATCAACACCCACAGATGCCTCGATATGTCCTGAAGAAGGTAAAGAAGAGGGGAAAGTTTTGACAACAAAAATGGTGACATAGGGAGGTTGTGATAATTTACCTAGTAAATCAAAAGCGACAAAGCTGGAGGTGACGATAGACTCGCTGTGAAGCCATTTAATACATCCAGTGTTTTCACTTCACTTTTTCTTCTTCATTGTGTCTGTACAGCTTGAGTTGTAGCTACACTGCCCCCCCCCAACCATTTCTGCTGGTGTTGCTCCTTTTCGTCCATTTGCTCCCAAAACGAAAAGAATGCAGATTACTGATGGAAGATACGATCGTATCCTTAGACGTCTGGAACATCGAGCTGAAATAGGCATTTCATGAATTTTGTTATCTTAGTGTTATTGGATGTGCAGGAAAGGACAAAGTCAGATGACCTTCGTCGTCTTAGTCAGGTGACTTTAGTTGTCATGGTAATGATGATTAACAAGTAGTTAACTTTGTTAACTGCTTCGTCACCTGCCGGCATAACAGCGTTTATTGTTCTATATTCTTCATACTGTTATAGCTTTATAGCACAAAGTTAAGTAGGCAGCGTTCTATTGGTCTATTTTGTGCAGGAAAAGAGTCGAATGACTCACCAAGTGTCACAGAGCCTAAAGCAGAAAGTCTTGGTTCACAATTAAAGTTGAAAACCACTGTTGTGATATTCATTATCTCGGATTGTCTTGACGCACACCCTCAGAGTGTGTGTTTACTCCACAACAGGTCTCTGGTCCAAAGGGGTCTAATGACTGGGGGGGGTTTAGAACAGCACCCTGATAGCTTTCTCTGTATGGACCAAGTTTAAATGTCAGTACAGACAATCACTCATTCTGTCAGATAAAATAATCATTTTCCTTCATCTAGTTATGGTAGAATTTATGAGGAGATAAACGTCTGATAAAAACTAGTTTTGCTGAATTTCTTAAGACAAAGTCAGTAACAATGAAAAGCATCATTAAACTTCTAGAATCATTACAACCATTTGTGTGAAAATATAGCAGGCACTTAAAGATGGTGACGACAACGTACCTGGTTCTCATTTGGTTCATGGTCTGCTGAACAACCACAAACAGCAGTTCTACAATAGCAAGAATGGAGCCTGAACCTGGTGCCATGAGATCTGGAGCACAGACAGAAGTCAGACTGGAGAATCAACAGGCTGCTGTAAAGGAAGGAGCATCACTTGTACTGATTAACAGCAGAAATCATCGCCGTGTGCAGACATGAAACTCCTCCTGTAAACACAGCGAGGAGCAGAACTGAGGTTTTATTTTCTACTATTCAGATCCTGAATATGAGAAAACAATCAGAGATGGGCTTTTTCAATCGTCAATAGTTTATCTGATCAATGATTGGGTGATGATGACGTGTCTCTGCTGAACATCGTCGGTCAACATCTGTAACAACTGTAACAACTGTACATTTTTGTACAGTTGTTACAGTTGTTGGACCTAGAGTTAAAATCCTTTCATTAATTTATCATTATCTTTATATTTGATAAATATTCTTATATTTTATAAAAATTTGGTAGTGATGCCTAAAGTAAAGTAAAGATTTTTTCCATCACATCCCCTGAATTGTGAATGTCACTGCAGCTAATTGTCAGTTCTGAAATCCATCACTCTTTGTTTTTCAAAATATGCAAAATCAGTTTACATCTTTATCTCCACAAGTCTTCATTCAAATGCTGCCAAAATTGACAGACATAGTCTGGATGGTACTAATGATGATCCTTAAGTGTCTTACTTTCATTAATAATGTTTGTTTGTTCTATTTCCACAAATGTTTGATCAGATTTCTTCAACATATTTGACAATACAATAATAGTTGCGTTTACAGTTACATTTTTTATTTTATTCCCTCACCTTCCTCAGTTCCAGCCTTTCTAAAGAGGCTCTGAGGCCACAGCTTTGCTTCCAGATGACTGTTGTCCGTCTCTGCTGTCGGTCAGATTTCTATTATCTCTAAATCAGAAGGTTTATTTCATGCTTCATGTTTGCTTTGTTTATAGCGGGTGCTTCAGGTTTCCAGCCCAGCGCTCACCCAGGCATGAAAAGCTGGTCCAACAGGGTCCACAAACGTCTGCTGTGGTTGATAACAACATGAAGGCCTGATGGGTCTCTGGGCTCGACGAGGTACAGACACTTGTGTGAGGGGAGAACCTTGTCTTGTCAGCACTAGTAAAAGTCTGCAGCTTTCTTAGAGTGCAGTGTCAATCACTGTGCCAGCTGACAGGGTCGACTGATCTGTTATGCAGTTTGTGCACTTTTCCATCAGACCCAGGGGATGTGCCAAGGCTAGTTTAAGAACAGCCTCACTGGTCACAGGAATACGAATGACCTTCAAATCCCATTTGGTGTTCCTATAGGACTCCTTATGCTCGACACACACAGCCAGCTGTTTTACCTGAAGGAAGCAAAACGAGTTACATTATGGTCTGAAATCCAGCAGCAGATTACTGACTGCAGTACTTCCTGCTTTCTTAATACTTGACATTCGATCTGTTTTTTTAACCTCAGTCATTTAGAATTCATGAAACGGACCTTATTAGAAATTCAGCCTTCAAAGTGCATCGAAAACACATCTCGTAGCTCCTGTGATCAACCTGCTTTTGCACCAATTAAAACCACTTTATTTACTGACACAAGACGAAGCCTTTTTTTCTCTGCTGCTACACTGTACAACCCAGTTTGTGGGTTTACAGTTACATTTAAGTGGGTCAACAAAAAAAAAAAAGGTTTGGGAACTGAAGTTATCAAAGGCTTAAAGCGACACAGGCAGAGGAGGAAGGCAAACAGCTTACTCCCCTATCTGTCTCCACTCTCCCCCACACTGGATTAAAGGAAGATGGGAAGTTGAGCATGGAAATGGAATGATTTATTTAAGACAGGTCGCTCCTCCAGCAGTGAGCACCGTCCCTGGGGATACCCTGTTTTCTGTACTCTCTCCCTCTGCCTCACTCATTGCAAACATTTTATTTATGCATTTCAATAGGAAAGAAGTAATAAAGATGCAAAGTAATGTAGAATGTGGCCTGCTGTGAATAATGTATTTGCGGTGTTGTTTGTCATTAAAGTCTGACTTATTTGATTCCTTTCATGCAGTGTGTTGTTTAATGTGCTCCTAATGGTGAAGCCACTGGTCTCTATTTGTCCAGATGACTGGTTGATATTCTGTACAGGTGAGGCATCACTGAGCCAGAGGGTTGATTTTCATAGTCACAGATGTTTCCTCTGGAACAAAAAGGGCAAACATTTACGAAAAGTGTCCACAGCTGACTCAAACATGCGTTTTCATTTGCATACACACATTTAACAAATGGCAATATGACATTTCAGTTAGTTTTACAGGGAGCAGCAGTTTAACCAAATCTCACGCCTGGACAACAGAAACAGCCATAATTTCAGATGCAAAGTCCTGTTGATGCATCATTTCCATTAAACTGCCACCATCACCGTTTCCAGCAGAGAAAACACAGAATTAACTCATTGTGTTTGTTTGTCACTATTATGACTTGATTCATGGGGTCAGGGTCTGATCAGAGGTGATGTCATATGCAGACTGTAAAGAACCTTGAGGTAAGTTTTGATTTGTGATATAAAACAATTTGACTGGACTTTGTGTTTTTTGTTGTTTGTGTAGTTTGTAAGTTCATGGAGACAGACGATAAAACAGAGTCACATTCTTTGTATTTGTTCACATGCTTGACCAGTAAAACAGATTCTGAACAGAGCAGAAGATGCTTCAAATATTGATGTTGCTGCAAAGAAGCTACAAATTTAAAAACATGAACATCTCACAGATGAAGATCCAACAACCTTCAGTGTCCACCTCAGATTACAGTTAGCATCAGTTGTGTGCTGAATAATAACCATTAGATCCTCAAGCTTCTGAAGAAGCTTCTGAACTTTCACACATTGGAGTGATTTTAATTCTTATTGTTATTTCATCTCAAATGACCTTTTAGCAAACCATGAATACAAACCTGAAAACAACGTGAATCATAGTCTCTTCAGAAGTGCTTGCTATTTCTGTTGCTAATTATTAACTGTATGAGAGATTTTGTGGAACAGCTTTTCCAGCTTCTCCTCAGCTGTTCTCAGAACTACTGAGGTTTCCTGTTCACCTCGAGAAAAGAAACACCTCTAATAAACATATCTAATAAACTCCTCTAATAAACATATCTAATAAACATCTAATAAACAACTTCATCCTTTTTTGTTGGGGGTTTGTTCACAAACTAGTATGACTCATTTCCTTTGGCGTCAGTTTGATCATTTCCATAGCAACTATATTTTGCAGTGAGGTCATTTCTCTCTAAACCTGCATTAACTGATTAGTAATGCAGTTTTTTGACATTATTTTAGAAAACGTGAGAACAACAAGTTTATTATCTATAAAGTTGATATGAACTTCATGGAAATGTTTACATATCAGAGGATACTAAGACTCATGTTGCTGTTTCTGTAACCTCTTATACTGTAGGGTCATCAGGGGCTGGAGCCTATCACAGATGAGTTTGGGCTGGAGGCGGGGTTCACTGTGGACACGTCACCAGTTCATCACATAGAAAGACAAACAACCATTCAGACTCACATTCAGACCTACAGTCAGTTTAGAATCACCAGTTCATCTATACTGATGTTTTTGATGGAGGGAGGAAGACAGAGAACCTGGAGGGAACCCACACAGACATGAGGAGAACATGGAGGGAACCCACGCAGACACAGGGAGAACATGGAGGGAACCCACGCAGACACGGGGAGAACATGGAGGGAACCCACGCAGACACGGGGAGAACATGGAGGGAACCCACGCAGACACGGGGAGAACATGGAGGGAACCCACGCAGACACGGGGAGAACATGGAGGGAACCCACGCAGACACGGGGAGAACATGGAGGGAACCCACGCAGACACGGGGAGAACATGGAGGGAACCCACGCAGACACAGGGAGAACATGGAGGGAACCCACACAGACACAGGGAGAACATGGAGGGAACCCACGCAGACACAGGGAGAACATGGAGGGAACACACGCAGACACGGGGAGAACATGGAGGGAACCCACACAGACACAGGGAGAACATGGAGGGAACCCACGCAGACACGGGGAGAACATGGAGGGAACCCACGCAGACACAGGGAGAACATGGAGGGAACCCACGCAGACACAGGGAGAACATGGAGGGAACCCACGCAGACATGAGGAGAACATGGAGGGAACCCACACAGACATGAGGAGAACATGGAGGGAACCCACACAGACGCAGGGAGAACATGGAGGGAACCCACAGGGAGAACATGGAGGGAACCCACACAGACACAGGGAGAACATGGAGGGAACCCACGCAGACACGGGGAGAACATGGAGGGAACCCACGCAGACACAGGGAGAACATGGAGGGAACCCACGCAGACACGGGGAGAACATGGAGGGAACCCACGCAGACACAGGGAGAAGATGGAGGGAACACAGGCAGACACGGGGAGAACATGGAGGGAACCCACGAAGACACAGGGAGAACATGGAGGGAACAAACGCAGACACAGGGAGAACATGGAGGGAACCCACGAAGACACAGGGAGAACATGGAGGGAACAAACGCAGACACAGGGAGAACATGGAGGGAACCCACACAGACACGGGGAGAACATGGAGGGAACCCACACAGACACGGGGAGAACATGGAGGGAACCCACACAGACGCAGGGATAACATGTCCCAGGTCCTCAAGTGGATTTGAACCCAGGACCCGCTGTGTTGCTGTGAGCCACCGTGCCGCCCCTGTCCATCAGATAAATTAGTGCTATAAGCTACCAAACGGTTTTGTCTGCTGTGTCATGATGTCACTCATTCCACTGACTCTTATTGGACCTTTTAACATTTGTTGAAAATTATATTTAACGATATATTTTGTGTGCAGCTTTTATGTTCGTTTACATTAAAGTCTCCAAGAAAAAGAGATTTTGTGTGAAAAATTCAGCTGTTCATCTAAAATCATTATAAAGTCCTGTTTTGGGGGATTATACAGGACGGCTATGTTAAAATACTACATTTAGGTCAAACATTTGAAGAACATATCAGTCAGATTTTATTACGTTTAAATATGTCGCCCCAGTGCAGGACAAGCCCAGGAGGGCCAATCCATGCACCCCCAATGTTGGCTGATGATCCGGTAAATGACGAGGAATCCATGTCCCAGAGACTTCATATATATACGTATATATATATATATATATATATATATATATATGTATATATATATACGTATATATATATACGTATATATATATACGTATATATATATATTTAAATAGAAAGAAGTCTTATGATGTTTGTCAGTTCATTAAAAAAAGAGATCTTACATTGACAAAAATCAATGTCCACCAAAATTAATATGGACCTACTAATTTCTAAGGGTCTGATAAATATGGTAAAAGCAAAGACTTCATACTTTATGCAACTGGTGGAGAAAAATGTTAAAGTTAAGCCTAACAAGCAAAGTAAATTAAGTAATAAGTAATTATAGGAAATACATCTCAAATGATTTTAAGAACTACTTCAGTGGATCTTGGAAAAATTCAAACCAGCAAAATTAGGACAGATTATAAGGACAGATTTTTCACTGTTTTATATTATTACTGAGTAAAATCACCAATAAATGAATTGATTCTGAGGCAAAGGATCTGTATGGGTTCCATACTGGTCTTAGAAAAACACACAGCTCCACTTTGACCAAACCAGTAACTCATTTGATAAATCAGAACCGGTGCCAATTTCTAAAGTTGGAACAGACAGTGACTCACAATAATCATCTAATTCTGATTCTGATTCTTATTTTCTTGAGAACAAATGCAAATATTCAGCTCACAATTACAACAGAGGATATCACTGATTTTAAATTGTTGTCCATCTTGACTCCCAAGATGGGCTGTTTTAGAATAACACTTCTATTATTTTAAAATTTATAATACTGTGTTAATGCATGGAGCCAAGTGTCATTTTCAACTGTCAAACATTCAATTTATATAAAAAAAAATACTCTTAATATTATATGACATAATGGAAAAGCCTAACCAGGAACAGGGTTTACAAATTAACCAAACACCCTGTAAGCAAGCAGCACAACTGATGTTATTGTGACCTTTTTAGTAGACAGTCAGACACCTGTAGAGCTGAAGGGAATAATTATCTGTGGATTTCTCAGTATCACTGACCCCCTTCATATTACACATATTACACATAGTACTTTGTGTATTGATTAAAACTATGTCACTATGTATTTTGAAAGAAATCAATCAAGATTTTAAAAAATATACAGGAAGCTTGGGAAAATCAATGAAATGTGGAAACATTATTGGCATGTGATGTGTTTTATGTATTTAAAACGTATTTTGCCAACATAAAGAAAATCACTTAGGCTTAATGCACTGCAGTGGCTTTCTATGGCCAGACCAGCATTATACTGTAAAGATTGAAAAAATCACCATCATCAGCTGAGTGACAGGAAGGGATTTTAGAAAGTGGAGGCAGAAACTACACAACAGTTACATGGCAGACTTGCATGACTTAACACAGCAGGATTTGACTGCAGGCAACCTCAGCTGTTTCCCTGCACAACGTCTGCTTTAATTTTACACCCAAAGCTTTACAATTACCAAAGAACACACAGCATGCAGAGGGCTGGTAGGGTTTAACATGTAGATACTGTCCTACCCCATACCTCAACAGACTGACAAATGAACGGACTATTTAACTAAATACAACATGTACAACTTGCAGAAATTAGTTGTAATATAATCCTTTAAAACTGATAATATATTTTTTTAAGTGGTGCCAAATCGCTGACTTCTGAATGTCTGCTTTAATCACAAATTTAAGGCTTTTTAACAACATAAACATTTAGTAGTTTACATTTAACCAACAGGTTAAAGGTTTGAAACACCGTCAGAGATTCTGAATACTAAAATGCTTTCTGACCCTTTTAGAAGCCGTCTGTGCTCATAAGATGCACCTGGTTAACATTCCATAAATACCACTAATCAAACCAGTCATCGTTTCCTATTGGAAAAGAAAACATGATGTATGCTTACATCTGCTTAAACCAGCCAATAATATCATGACATCCACCTGTCAATCAATCCTCAACAGAAGGATTCATTAGCTGGCTTTCAACAACACGGAGCATCAGAGTGTCTTCATGTGTTTAATCTCTATTTCCCCCAAAATATGGTGGTCGCAAGAATTTACTATGAATCTCCAGATCATGCATGAAACATTTTGCAGAGGAGCTACATAGAGCACATTTCAGGATTAAACCAGATTACCCCCCCCCCCAACATGAAGCACCACCTGCACATTAATAAATACAGAAGCTGGATGCTTTCAAAATGCTGTTTCATCTCATAGATTCCTTCATTGAACTCCGCAGTCAGACACTTACACACCTCCACCAATGCCATTGCCACGGATTTTTTTGTTTGATTGACCTTTTTCATTTTTTATGACATTTTTTATGGCTAAATTTTTTTTTTAAAGGGCCCTTCTTGCAATGTTGAAGAAAGTCAAAGAAGCATCCATACCTGGATCTGCCTCAGATTCTAAGTCACCTTCCTTGGCCTAAGATAATTTCATCAGAATCCATCGACAGTTTTTCAAGATATCTTGTAGACAAACAGACATGTTTGATCATAAAACCTCCTCCAACTTTCTCTTTCCCTGAATGTGGAATCACTGCAGGGAGACTTGAATCAAAGCATTTACTATAAGGAAGACGTGTTCGTCCAGCAGTTTCACAGCACAGCCTCATCTGAACCTGTTTCTCTGGAGGCCTTTTGTGGCATTTTTTATTGATTCACTTTTCCAGGATTTTTCACCCTTTCTACTTCACAAGCCTGTTTTTTGCCCTTACGGAACATTTTATTCTTGACTGGGCAGGTTCAAACCAGGTCAGGAGAATATTTTATATCGTCTCTGCTTTTTCTTCTCCTCAGAAAATGTGATGTGCACATTTATCCTTCACCTCCATCCATGCCAACATGTTCTGACATTTAGATATTCTCAGCTCATCAATATAACAAAGAAAAGGTCCAGACAAAGTGATGCTGAAATTAGCAGGAGGAAGATTTACTTTGTCCTCACAGATGATAGGATGAGTCACAAAACACACCTTTAATGTTATCATTATTAGTAACAAGATAATCATTGCTCTGTTAAAGAAAAAAGAAGATAATCATTGCTCTGTTAAAGAAAAAAGAAGATAATCATTGCTCTGTTAAAGAAAAAAGAAGATAATCCTTGCTCTGTTAAAAAAAGAAGATAATCCTTGCTCTGTTAAAGAAAAAAGAAGATAATCATTGCTCTGTTAAAGAAAAAAGAAGATAATCCTTGCTCTGTTAAAAAAAAGAAGATAATCATTGCTCTGTTAAAGAAAAAAGAAGATAATCCTTGCTCTGTTAAAAAAAGAAGATAATCCTTGCTCTGTTAAAAAAAGAAGATAATCATTGCTCTGTTAAAAAAAAGAAAAAAGACGATAATCCTTGCTCTGTTAAAAAAAGAAGATAATCATTGCTCTGTTAAAAAAAAGAAGATAATCATTGCTCTGTTAAAGAAAAAAGAAAAAAGAAGATAATCCTTGCTCTGTTAAAAAAAAGAAGATAATCATTGCTCTGTTAAAAAAAAAAAAAAAAGAAGATAATCCTTGCTCTGTTAAAAAAAAGAAGATAATCATTGCTCTCTTAAAGAAAAAAGAAAAAAGAAGATAATCATTGCTCTGTTAAAGAAAAAGAAAAAAGAAGATAATCATTGCTCTGTTAAAAAAAGAAGATAATCCTTGCTGTTAAAAAAAGAAGATAATCATTGCTCTGTTAAAAAAAAGAAGATAATCATTGCTCTGTTAAAGAAAAAAGAAGATAATCCTTGCTCTGTTAAAGAAAAAAGAAAAAAGAAGATAATCATTGCTCTGTTAAAAAAAAAAGAAGATAATCATTGCTCTGTCAATGGTGAGACAAAACAATGAAATGTGTGACAGCTGTACAGGATCTGACTCAC
>CM075184.1:34754093-34844093 GCA_037577475.1 Chaunax sp. Z400 | reverse complement strand
GCAGAAGTTTAACTGGAGGTTTGAGAAACCTTTACCTAAAAACAAGCTGACAATCATGATGCCAAAAACCTTGTAAAAGCAGTTTTCTACAGCTGGACATTTGGTATTTATGCATGTTCCAAAAACAATGAAATGACGAGGCTGTTTTAACAAAAGTCTCCAGAAGCTCTTAGATCACAGACCGACATCATTTTTAAAAAGACATCTTCACTGTAGCTAAGCTAAGAGAGTTAGCGCTCACCCTAAGAGATAGGGTCTCTCTGACTCTGAGATGAGCAGAGATGGTGATTGTTGAGCTATATTTTAATGATTTTAATAATAAAATAGTTAAGTCGCCTTTAATAATAAATAGTTTGTACATCTACGAATATGTAGGGCAGGGTTTGTAACGCAGGGCTGATAGTTGTAGGTAGTCTACAGCCTGAAAACTTTATCCAACTACATTTATGGTGCTTACATTTTGGGGGGTGTTGTTTTGTTTTTGTTTTTTTGTTTCTTTGTTTTTATTAATGATTAAAAAAAAATATATCATCAGTTGTGAACAAAATTTGGGTGTTTATTTTCATTTGACACAATCAAATTTGGAAATAAACACATTTTTAAATCCCTTGAGTTACTATTATATATATATATATATATATATATATATATATATATATATATATATATATATATATATATATATATATATATATATACACACTACCAGTCAAAAATTTGGACACAGTTTCCCATTCAAGTGGATGGGTAACTGTGTCCAAACTATTGACTGGTACTGTATATATTATTACAGTTTACTTTTTAGGTTTGACTCAGATTAGGAACTTGTCTTTAAAGTTTCTCTTCCTTAGTCTTAGAACACACCAGTCCATTTTAAGCTCTGACCCATCAGGATTCCTCTACATATTATCCACAGTAAAGGACTATAAGGACTGGTCACTCTTTCTTGCTTTCTTTCAGAATTGCTTCCTCTCTAATAATTGCAGTCTTTATTTTCTTAAGAAGACAAGGGATCAACAAAAACAAGCCTTCTTTGATCCATGACTTCATGACTTGTCAAAGTTACACCTTTTTATCTTCGGAGCTTTGCAGAATCTATCATGAAGAGTAACTGTTTAACTGGTTTTCCTCCTCAGTCTACATTGTAAATCTGTTTTTCTGTATACGTGTTCTCTTTAATGTCTCCTGGATACATAAAAAAAATAAAAGACTGCAGCTTTTCCTTCAAATTTCAGACTCAACAATTTATATCAAGAAGCCAGGAAGACATTTCTATTAGTAAATGTTTTAACCAGCGTATGAAGGTTATTCAAAATATTCCATTTCTCTTGATTGAAAAAGACTCCAGATGCTTTTTTGTGCTGTCTATGTGCATACAGCACACACTCATCTAATAATCCATTAATCATAGTATGTGAGTCTGTTCTCATGATAACACAGCAACAAAGCTGCTCCTCCTCTTTTCAGCATCAAGGACGAAAGTTGCTGACGTAGCCCTTCCTAACCTTGCTGGGTTGATTGGATGCTCTGCTTCACATGGCTCAGCACTACCATGTACTACTTTATTCATCTTCAAAAGGCTCCATGTTTATATTCAGTATTGATGTGGGTCTTCTCTCACACACGAGTCCAAGATATTCATGCTTTGCAATGTAAGGTAAATAAAATTATTCTAACGTATGAATAATCCTGTTCAATATTACCTCAGAGGAATATAATGCTGATATTTAAAACACATAAACTTACATTCATTTAAATATGAGGATGCAAACTGATTGGCTGTAATGTCATTAGACCCGCCTACTTAATTATTATTATATATATATATATAATTATTATATATGTTATTATTATTGCTTCATTGTTCCTTGTATGATAGTGATTCTTATAAATGCTTAATATAAATAATAAATAAATGTTTAGATGGAACAAAAGAAGCCTCTAGCTTTTTCAGTAATTACTGAATAGAAATCGGTTCTATTTTGAACTGGAAATTCCAATGTGAAAATTTCAATATTCAATCAAAGCCTTAAATGTTGTAACGAAGCCTGTTTCAGCCTGTGGTCGTCTTTAGCAAACAATACGGTGTAAATTTATGTTTTAACTGTGTCATGTTCCATGTGGGATTCTTGAATAACCAAATTTAAGGGATATTTATTAAAAATAATGTTTGTGTTGTGTATTTTTTTTAAAGAATTAATGTGGATTTCTACACATTTTTATTTTTTGTTATAGTTTCATATAAATTATGACTTTGGCTCAAAAGGTTATGGAAATAAGAGGGAGATAAATTAAATGATGTATTTATAGGACAGAGGGATGTTCCAAGATACATATGATCGGATTAAGAGCATATTTATAGATTCATATTGAATGTACTTGAAAAAAAAACACCTGTAGGCTCCGATTAGGGAGTTCAAGAAGTTTCCTGATAACTCCCCAGTATATTCATAGAAACATGTCTGCAGGGAGTGATGAGTTCAGAGCCCAGACACTAAACTCAAAGTCTATATGTTCTGCTGATGTAATAATAAACAAATTGGTGAGTTTTCTGACTGAACTCTATTTCAAATATGATAAGAAGGAGATCATTACTCAATTTTAAAAAATTACATTGGCCAAATTTTTATGAAGAATAAAAATTAAGATCCAACACATAATTTGATATAATCTAATCATGTAAATGTAGTCGGATAACAATACAATGTATAAAAGGCATTTATGAGAAAGTTTCAAACCCTGATGCAGAAAATGAAATCATAAAGTATGTGGTAGTGAGTGTGTGTTTGTGTCTGCTTTGGAGAATGGGTGTAAAGTAAGAGGCTGAGTGTGTTTATTATAATTTAATCTTCTCTCAAATTCACTTGTGACGTGTTTCTCTGGAAGATGATATTCTTGTATCAGCCTTTCCTCATGTAGCTCAGTGGTAAACACTCACTTCCTTGTATTCACAGTAAACAGGAACATAGAAGTGCAGATGTGCTTTATAAAACACATCATCATGATGAACAACACCAGGACTGTCAGACTCACAGCTCTTCTATGAAAAGGACCAGATCAGAAGAAAACGCCTCATGGAAACATTTGCTCCTAAGAATGTGGAAAATGTCGGGTCTGAACATGTAACTGCTGCTCGACAACAAAGACAGGCTCCCAGTTCTGGAGCCGGTCCCTGATAACTGTGGGTTCACATCTCACAGAACACTACTGAGAAAATGACCCAGAGTTACTGCGGCTCGTTAGAAAAACTGTCACTGATCACTATTTAATATGACTCCAGTCAATGATTATTCACCTGTTTGATTTATCTACTGATTATTTTCTTGATAATCAACAAATGTTGTTTTCTATAAAATGTTACATGCACACAGACACACAACAGAAATACAGAAATCAACAGTTAAGGATGAATCGTGGCTCATTTTAAAACCATAGCGTCTCATACAGGGTCGGGGGGGTTAGGAAGACTCTGGAGTCGCCTGATTTTGACGAATGTTTGGTTTCAGTATTTGCTCTCATCCTCCTCACTGTGGGACTAATAAAGGAAAATCTCATCTCATCCATGTCGTTAGCAGAGGATAGATTTTTTAAAATAAATGCAGACTCTAGTTTGGAGTCACACTGAAGAAAAGACTTGAGGCTCGTCTTTAAAAGTCTTGATTTGGATTTGGTGCTTGTTAATGACCTAAATTCTATTTGTTGGTGTTTTAACATGTAATGGTAAAAACATGAGGACACGTCTGACAAGTATGAGCTAATAGTTCTTAAGATATTATAATTAATATTATAATTTACCCAGTGTGCAGCCAGCCACACGACTGTAAGCTGCAGCAGCACCATGGGAAGGAACCCTGCAGCGACCGAGACGTTTGTCGTCAACTTCGGTTGTAATAAATCCACACAAGGCCAAACAAACGATAGCTGAAAACATCGGTTACGTTGCTACTAGCATTGAAGCTACGGAGGCTAACTTGCTTAGACTGGTATTTGCTGACCAGGTGAAACTATGACTGTATGATTGTTGTCATGTTAGCATGAAGTGCTGTTGTTTTGCCTCGAGGTCTTCCTCCTGCTCTTTCCTTTGCTTTCATCTACAGGGTCTCAGGTGATACTTACGGATTCTCTCTGTGTGTTTCTCATATTGATTGATTGACGCTCTTCCTGCCTATCAGCACATGGAGAGCTGCCTCTTCACCAGTGTGTCACACAGCAGGAGGCTTCATTTGTTCCCAGCCTTCATACCATCATGAAGAATGTTAAACAGTCTGCTGTGATGGAAGTAATTCACCAAAGAACTCTTCAATACTGATACCGTATCCTAGAGGGTGTTGATAATACAGTAGGCCTACATGTTTTGAATTCCTGTGAAGGCCAGTTTGAACCAAACCTGATAAAAGCATTTTATAAACTGCAGGACGTTGCATTGCTGTAAACCCCCCCCCCCGTCTCACCTGGAACCAAGGTGTTGATGGTGTTGCTGTAACGCAGATTGTCAGGTGTCTGATTTTAGAAAAGCGTCATGGTGTCTTTGTTTGAAAAAAATTTAGCATCCAGATGGCGAATAAACCCACTTTGAAATTTGTAACCAAGGTGATAACACAGCGTTCACCGCCTCCCCTCAGGAGAAATTAATCCATTCAAGAGGAATAAACTTTTAATTTGCTCCAATGGGAATATGAAGAAAGACAGCATGTATTTCCATTAGTTAGTAAGTTAGTTAGTTAATGGCATTTAGGTGAAGTTTTACATACTCTGATGTCCAGCGTTCTTGAAAGCAGCATGGAGCTGTGCTACAGAAAGCCAGTCTTAGTATCAGCTGGCAGGTTTTAGGTTTGCAGCTCACTTTCCTTTGTGACTCATATTGTTGTAAATCTTTGGTGTGAACTTGCCTTTAGAAACAGTTTTAACACAAACCTAATTATGTTCCAAACACAAAAATTACTGTCATGGTTGATTTCTCCTCTAAATGCACCCATAAATCATAATCAATCAAAAAATGCAATTAAAATATTTTATTTTGTGTTTCCAATTAAGAAAGAATCTCAAAGCAAGAAATCACCTAATAGTAAAAATGTCTTCAGAGACCTTTCAACAAAACACACTTATTCTTTATGAATATAACAATGAATAAAGTTCTACTTTAAAAACACACTTTTCTGTATTTTCTTTTGTAACTGACATGATATCATTGTCTTTAACTAATTTTACATTTTATCTACATCAGTATTCTTGATGTCTCTCTATTGCCTTGGGATGAAAGGCTGTAATAACTGGACCCGACAGGTTCCTTTAGTGAAAAAGGCTCAGCTGTTGTTGTATTGTTTGTTTGTTTTAACATTTATTGTATCTACATACATGTTGAATATATAAAAATGACAAAATCAAAGTTGAAAATCACAAATAATAAAGAATTACTTCTAATCAACTATTTAGTTACTCAATTCTGCAAATATTATCCAAAAAGGATAAATGCTGAATACTGGGGTACTGAACCCATCACAGCCTCCTTCATAATCTGTCACCCACATATAAAACCCATTTAAACCCATATCATTCACTGCCAGCCTCTCCTTCGCTGTAGTCAGTGCATCACCATTACAGTAATGGTGTTCAGCTCATATGCAGGCTAAAAAATGGATTTCGGATCCATTAGCTTATTAGACACAAAATGACATTATCTCTCCTCAATGTGAACTCCAGAGGCTCTGAGAGAAATTATACCAGAGTAAGACCCCCTGATCTGTCAATCAATCCGCCTTCCAGTCCGTCTCCCCAAGGAACTGTAATCACTGCATGCTTTTATGAATGGCTGATCCATGCAGTGTGTTTATAGAGATTCATCTAAATGAGAGAGATTCTGATCCAAGCCTTGGAGTGGATGAACGGACTATAGACTATATTTTTATCAAGTGCTTATAGAGTTCAATCTAAGCTTGCAATCATGACACACTGAAGTGTCATGATTCATTTGTTCATCCAGTCATCATATGTAGTGTGGTACTGTGGGAGTATGAGGTGCTACAGCCACCGACACAAACCATGTGGTCCTGACTTATAAAACCAAATGTCTTTATTGTTGGTAAAACCCACGTTTCCAGGAAGTTCCCTGTCAGGTTCACCCTTTGACCTTTTTCTGATATCCATGGACAGAATCTGAAGATGGAGGAAGGAAGGCATCTGATGTGATGCTGCTAGCTTCAGACTGGGATGTGAGGTGGGTTGAATGAGAATCAGTACCTCCAAATCTGACTCATGGATCTCTGCTGGATTTCTGCCTCTGGGTCAGGAGTGAGTTGCTGCCTCATATGGAGGAGTTTCTGAGGGTCTGGTTCAGAGACAGATTAATAACATGTTCTTTGATTTATCAGTAAATCTGTGTTCCAGGTTGTGACTGAAAGAATGAGACCTCACACACAAGTGGCTGGATGAAGTCTCCAAAGGATGGATAAGGATAGATGAGGATAGATGAGGATGGATAAGGATGGATAAGGATAGATGAGGATAGATGAGGATGGATAAGGATGGATAAGGATAGATGAGGATAGATGAGGATGGATAAGGATAGATGAGGATGGATAAGGATGGATAAGGATAGATGAGGATAGATGAGGATGGATAAGGATGGATAAGGATAGATGAGGATAGATGAGGATGGATAAGGATAGATGAGGATGGATAAGGATAGATGAGGATAGATGAGGATGGATAAGGATGGATAAGGATGGATAAGGATAGATGAGGATAGATGAGGATGGATAAGGATGGATAAGGATGGATAAGGATGGATAAGGATAGATAAGGATAGATGAGGATGGATAAGGATGGATGAGGATGGATAAGGATGGATGAGGATAGATGAGGATGGATAAGGATGGATAAGGATAGATGAGGATAGATGAGGATGGATAAGGATGGATAAGGATAGATGAGGATGGATAAGGATAGATGAGGATGGATAAGGATGGATAAGGATAGATGAGGATGGATAAGGATGGATAAGGATAGATGAGGATGGATAAGGATAGATGAGGATAGATGAGGATGGATAAGGATGGATAAGGATAGATGAGGATAGATGAGGATGGATAAGGATGGATAAGGATAGATGAGGATAGATGAGGATGGATAAGGATGGATAAGGATGGATAAGGATAGATGAGGATAGATGAGGATGGATAAGGATGGATAAGGATGGATAAGGATGGATAAGGATAGATAAGGATAGATGAGGATGGATAAGGATGGATGAGGATGGATAAGGATGGATGAGGATAGATGAGGATGGATAAGGATGGATAAGGATAGATGAGGATAGATGAGGATGGATAAGGATGGATAAGGATAGATGAGGATGGATAAGGATAGATGAGGATGGATAAGGATGGATAAGGATAGATGAGGATGGATAAGGATGGATAAGGATAGATGAGGATGGATAAGGATAGATGAGGATAGATGAGGATGGATAAGGATAGATGAGGATGGATAAGGATAGATGAGGATGGATAAGGATGGATAAGGATAGATGAGGATGGATAAGGATGGATAAGGATGGATGAGGATGGATAAGGATGGATGAGGATAGATGAGGATGGATAAGGATAGATGAGGATGGATTAGGATGGATGAGGATGGATAAGGATGGATGAGGATAGATGAGGATGGATAAGGATGGATAAGGATAGATGAGGATGGATAAGGATGGATAAGGATGGATAAGGATGGATGAGGATAGATGAGGATGGATAAGGATAGATGAGGATGGATTAGGATGGATGAGGATGGATAAGGATGGATGAGGATGGATGAGGATGGATAAGGATTGAGGATGGATGAGGATGGATGAGGATGGCTGGGCTTACCCTTAAAGACAGAGTCTAAAAATCACCTCCTCCTCCCTCAGAAAGCTTCTGGCAAACTGAGTTTATGTGATTCCTTAAACTGGAAAACATAACTTTTTGTCAACTAATAAATTCTACACCACATGGAAAGAAATGAATTCTATTATTACCAGATATACAGTATATGTGTTGTGTTTTGTTTTTTTGTTTAGTGCTGTGTATGTTTTTGTTGTGTATTTCCCTTTGTCCCTGCAGGTTACGTATATTATATAATATAAGATAATATATATATATATATAATATATAATATACATTATAATTATAGCAGCAAAACACATTACCAACAGGCTTTTGGTGATATTATTAAATTTACTATGTGAAGTAATCAGGTAATGCTCATATGTTACATAGCAGATCAACAAAGTGTTCTCAGTCGCACAGAAGAGGATGTTTGTAACACCTTTAAAGATGTGTTACAACATCCTGTTTAGATGTATTAGCAGAATAGTTTGACATTAACAGGGGAGTCATGCATCACATTTTACCAGTCAAACTATAATTTAATCTAAGTCATAGGAAACATATAAATAAGAAACAGAATACTGTCTTGGTCATACAAATGTACTTTCATCCCTCATACTCAGTTTTTTCTCTATAGAATCTGCAGGCACCTGTTTCCTTGACAACCATACTGTGGTATCAGAGAGGAAGTAAACAGTTAAATGATTATATGACGAATTTCTTTTCCCTGAATGGTGCAATTTGTTGAGGAACAATAGTAACAACCAAATCCGGTCTACCTTACATTTTGAAAGTAACTTTCTCATAACTGCTTATGGTGAGAAGCTCATCCAGACGAAGCTCCAAGTAGAGCCTTGACTCCTTTAACGATAAAAGGAGCCAGAGATTTGACCAGGATAACTCCTCCTGGAAGGCTTTACATATTTTATATAGCTTGAAAACACCGGGATCCCAGGAGGAACTGGAAACTGTTGCTGGGGAGAGGATGGATGGATGGATCTCAGTGTAATTTAGTCCCATTTTTGATTTTTATGTCTAAACATTTTGAGCCTACAGTTGTCATCACGTTACCATGGCTACAGGTGTTCTCCTCTGTTGCAAGGTTAAAAGAAAAGTTGCCTTCCTCACACACAATGTGAGTCACTTTATTCAGTAAATCCAGCTGTCATGATAAAATCTGGCTGTCATATATTTTCTTGCTGCTTCCTCCTAACGCTCAGCAGAAAATGGATGAATTTAGTCCATAAATCTTTTTTTTTTTTAAGAACCGGTGAAGTCAGATAATATTACTGATGGAGACGTAACATTATTGAATGCAAGATGTTTCTTGTTAACTGCTGTGCATCAGGTCAAGCAGTTAATAGACTTCACAACTAAATAAATATTTTAAAACAGTAAACAACATTTGTCCATTTATCACATTATTTTTTGTACCAGTTAATGAAAAATGTAATTCATCAAAGTTGTTGTTTTCAAAAGATGGATAGATAGATGGATAATAGATAGATGGATAATAGATAGATGGATAGACAGATAGACAGACAGACAGACAGACAGACAGATAGATAGATAGACAGATAGATAGATAGACAAATAGATAGATAGATAGATAGATAGACAGATAGACAGACAGACAGACAGACAGACAGACAGACAGATAGATAGACAGATAGATAGACAGACAAATAGATAGACAGATAGATAGATAGATAGATAGATAGATAGACAGACAGACAGATAGATAGATAGACAGACAGATAGATAGATAGATAGACAGACAGATAGATAGATAGACAGACAGATAGATAGATAGACAGATAGATAGATAGACAGACAGATAGATAGACAGACAGACAGATAGATAGACAGACAGATAGATAGATAGACAGACAGATAGATAGATAGACAGACAGATAGATAGACAGACAGACAGATAGATAGATAGACAGACAGATAGATAGATAGACAGACAGATAGATAGATAGACAGACAGATAGATAGATAGACAGACAGATAGATAGATAGACAGATAGATAGATAGACAGACAGATAGATAGATAGACAAATAGATAGACAGACAGACAGACAGACAGATAGATGGATAGACAGATAGATAGATAGATAGATAATAGATAGATAGATAATAGATAGATAGATAATAGATAGATAGTTAATAATAGGTTAATTCTGATTAACTAATTATTGAAAAAATAATGAACTGATTAATTGCTCTCTAATACATCATACATCACTGAACATGTTACCTTCAGCTAACATGATGAATGCAGATGAAAAGTGTTGCTTGGACCAATGAATGCAACATTTTAATTCAAAACGTAGCCAGATGGAACTGATCATGTTAGCTGAACGTAACATGTTCAGTGATGTATGATGTATTAGAGAGCAATTAATCAGTTCATTATTTTTTCAATAATTAGTTAATCAGAATTAACCTATTATTAAGGATAGATGAGGATAGATGAGGATGGATGAGGATGGATAAGGATTGAGGATGGATGAGGATGGATGAGGATGGCTGGGCTTACCCTTAAAGACAGAGTCTAAAAATCACCTCCTCCTCCCTCAGAAAGCTTCTGGCAAACTGAGTTTATGTGATTCCTTAAACTGGAAAACATAACTTTTTGTCAACTAATAAATTCTACACCACATGGAAAGAAATGAATTCTATTATTACCAGATATACAGTATATGTGTTGTGTTTTGTTTTTTTGTTTAGTGCTGTGTATGTTTTTGTTGTGTATTTCCCTTTGTCCCTGCAGGTTACGTATATTATATAATATAAGATAATATATATATATATATATAATATATAATATACATTATAATTATAGCAGCAAAACACATTACCAACAGGCTTTTGGTGATATTATTAAATTTACTATGTGAAGTAATCAGGTAATGCTCATATGTTACATAGCAGATCAACAAAGTGTTCTCAGTCGCACAGAAGAGGATGTTTGTAACACCTTTAAAGATGTGTTACAACATCCTGTTTAGATGTATTAGCAGAATAGTTTGACATTAACAGGGGAGTCAGATGGAACTGCTGACAGGAACTCTGCTCTGTGCAGGTCTTGCATTAACGAGTTTTCACACCATCAATTCAAGCCTGAAATATCACCTGAACACAAAGCGGCGAGCTCAAAGTTCAGACATAGCGCCTGATGCTAACGTGAGCAACCAGCCTCATCAAGCAGTCCAACAGGCCTTGAGACGCAGGCTGGGTTAAGTCTGACAGATGAACCGACTCAATGTGTCACAAATAAAGTTTATAAAGTTCATCTATTCATTGATTCACTCATCTACCAATATATATATATATATATATATATATATATATATATATATATATATATTGACAAAGTGATCCTTATTCTGCTCTGTACATTTGAATAAAAAACATCTTCTGTACATTTTGAAAGCAGTAAAACTGGAACATGTGATCATGGGAGGATGAATTAGAAATGAAATCGTTTGTCTCCCAAGGATTAACTGTAAAGTCAGAATCTGTCTTCTCCTTCCTTCATTTTCACAACTTTCTCTTTGTGTCTGCATGAAGCCTAATTGGGGGGGTGCAGACAGATTGAGAGAACAAGACCTGATGGAAATCAAATGAGAAGGATAAGAATGAAATAACAGTGGAATAATCGCTCCTCTGATGATCACTGACCCCGCCCTTGCTGCACCAGTGCCTTCCTATAATGGATAAGAGGCGAGTGAAACAAGTGTCAGAGACAAACTAGACTTTGTTCTTGTAAAAAAATAAAGAAGTAAAGCGGAGGAAGAACCAAAAGTACAATCAGCTTAATTTACTGGCTGTATCTTAAATACATGTCCTCTTACCTGCTCAGACTGACCACAAACACAAATTAACGTAGAATTCATTCCTTCTCCTTTCCTTTAATTTACAGTAGGAACACTTAAACTTTCCAGTGTGCACATGCTTTAATGCATCACTTTAATGGTCCAAACCATTCCATAAAAGGCTGTGTGGCTGCAGGTTTGTTATGACCTGTCACATGTGCACCTAATTCAACTAAGTGTGGCTGTGGCTCAGGAGGTAGAGCGATCGTCCTTATCGGATCCACAGCCCCCGCAGCCCCCCTCAGCCCCCTCAGCCCCTGCAAACCCCGCAGCCCCCGCAGCCCCCTCAACCCCCGCAGCCCCCCTCAGCCCCCTCAGCCCCTGCAAACCCCTTAGCCCCCTTAGCCCCCTTAGCCCCCGCAACCCCCGCAGCCCCTGCAGCCCCAGGTCCCAATTGTTGTTTTGGTGCAAAATTTCAGAAAAAAAGTCAAAATTTTCTAAACCCCATGTCGATGTCTTCAAATTGCTTGTTGTTGTTTTTTTCAACCTACAGTAGAAGTGTCATTGGAGCCTTTGTAAACTGGTGTGAAAATAACCACCTGTCACTGAACATTGACTAAAGGAGCTGGTGGTTGACTCTGGAAAGCAGAAGTTCCCACCAGTCTCAGTCCGAGTGCTGCATATCGATATGATACAGTCCTACAAATACCTGGGACTACCAACACAAGTAACAGACTGGACAATCAACACACTCCACACCTACAGTACAAGAAGCACCTGAGTCCACTTTAATTTCTTAGGAAGCTCAGGTTCGTTCAATGTGTCCACAAACATACTTAACATTCAGTCAGTGTTGTGGAATTCAATATACATGTCAATATACTTTGGTGTATAGGTGCATCCTGCTGGGGTTGATCGGTTGGTCAGCGCATGCTGACCTTTGGAAGGGTAAATAAACATGAGCATGAGGTCATGTACACAAGATATGGAGGATACGACGATACGAACACAATAACATTTGGAAGGGTAACTTGACCCAAGTATGAAGCACGTACGCAGATGTGAATAACATACGCCCAAAGCTGACATTAGAAGGGTATATAAACTGTCGGGACCTGAGATCGGGGTTCCAGTTTATTGCTGTGTATCTTGCATGGTCTGTGAATAAATTGGGAACCCACATGACTCAGTCAGTGGCAGCCATGCTCTATTCTACGCTGTAGTGTCCTGAGGAAACAGACAAACTACTGGGTCAGGGTCCCTCCTCTAGTTCAAGGAGGATACTGTCCAAACCTGTGGACATCAGGGACCATCCCTCTGTTTCAGTGAACAGCTGCTGATGATACTCTGCTGTTTCTCTGAGACACATTACATCATTCCTTCCTACAATAAACTGTTCAACAAATCACTGTCACAGTCAGTGACATCATCAGGGCCATCAGGGCCGCCCCTAGCCACATGCCCTAAAGTTATGGGCCCACCCACTATCATGGCTAAACATGTACTAGACTAAGATGTAACTTCTATTATTGTTCCTTTTAATAATGATCTATTATTTATAATATTGTTTTAATAAATAACAATAAATAACAATGTTATTATTCTTACAAGTATTAACATATTATCAACAACAACAATAATTATATAGTGATTATTGTTTTTATTGTTATTATTGTACTTTTCTGTCTTCATCTTATTTAACACACTAAAAAGGAGCAAATCCTCAAAACTCAGCAGGTAGATTTAGATAAATGTTTGTATTGTTGATTGAAAAATAACTTAAATCAATGATGATTTACTTTCTGTCATATCAGTTCTCTGATAAGTCTTCACAGTGCAGCAGACAGCGCTGTCTCCTTTTCTTTTTCTCTCTGGGAGGTCAATCAATCACTTTGACTATTCCTTTAAATTCCTTATGACAGCTGACCTTGCAATATGGCTTTTGTCAACATCTCATGCATTGTAATTCATGCTAAATGACACGGTTATGCCTGAGCCAGTGCAGCATCATTCAAATTGGTCGTCTAATCTAATGCAAAAGTCTCCTTTATTAGATAAACCATGTCTCATGCTCGTGTCTGAATGGAGGGAATTCTCTAAAGGAGAGAGAACGTCAGATCATAAGTAGCAGGACTCTTTGTTGAGGACAGCGTTGTAAAAACACAGATTTTAGTCTCCAGGCAGGCCTGCAGGCTGAGTGCGACTCAGTATTTACCTTCTCCAGACAGGCTGTAAATTTCAGAGCGTGCTGCAATTTGATTAGCATGCAGATGAATGTGCTTGTTGTCTGTGCTCTTCTACATTCCCAGACATTATGAAAACCCAATCGTGCCAAGAGGCCGAGGAGAGCAATTCAAACTCTCAGTTCACCAATTCACTCAACCTTCTGTGTGATAATTAAGGAGAAGCATGTGAGAGCTAAGAGGCGAAGGAATCTGCTTCTGCTGTGACTGACAAGACACAAATACTGTATGCTGTATTGATTAGGCGATTGGGGGGGGGGAGTCACATTTACATTTCCTAATTAAAATGCACAAAGTAAAACCAGGTTATTTGTCATCGTTGCAGAAATGAGCCAAAGGGACAAAAAACAAAGCGGTGGCTTTTTTTCTGTCATCACAAAGGTTCCCCCTTTAGAGACATTACATTACATTATGGTCTGTGTGCAGCATGTACACAAACACACAATCAATCAATTCTCTGCATTCAAGATTCTAATCTCTTTGAGGCAAATTGTACAGAAACACACAAAGATAAAAAGACTGATGGAGACACAAAGAGCTATTACAGTTTGTAACAGGTAAAAAGTGGGTTTCATATAAAAGATGCTGATAACACAAAAACACACCCTGTTTAAAACGGTTATGTAATGATGCAGCTGATAAAAATAGCAGCTCAGACTTGAGATCACTCTTTATAGACATATTTCAAAGTTGTAAGTTGAAATAGAAAACAGTTTAAAATAGATAAAAGTCTAAGTTATAAAGAGAAAAAACTTGATAAAAAACGATGACAGAAGACAGAAATCATAGAGGGTGTAAACCTCCAGTCCACTCTATGATGTGAGGATATATTCATATAAAAAAGTATTACAATTATGTACAAATATGGTTGTGTAGTGAAAGTGTCAGTGTCACCTCTCAATCACCTCTCAGTGTGTGGTAGTGTTAAAGCCTGCAAAGGCCTGTATTTTATTCTTTTTTAATCATTATTATTCTGCTGTGCTATGAACATTTCTGGGTTTGTGCCCTCGGCTAATAACAGTATGCATGGTGAGACATTAGAGGCTAAAGGGGCTAAAAATGTAGCAACCAGGAAGTGAGAGCCCTTCATACCGCTTGGTTTCCTTGGTTACTTCACTTGTTCCTTCACTTCATTAATTTCTTTTGACTATTCGCTTCTCTTCTTCTCTTTTATTCTTGGGTTTATACATGTATACTGTATGTATGTAAGAATGAATATAAATAACTACATATAATGCTGTATTTAATTACCGGCAATTAAATTTACTGGTCATACAGTATTTTACATGTTTCTTCAAAGTATAGCAAATTCATACAATTGTAGAAATAAATTAAAATAAAATAAGTTACATTTACAATTAATACATTATAAATGCACTACTGTAAATTTTTTTTAAATTCTTGGAAATTATTGTGTAAAAGTTTGCATTTAAAACATTATTACTCTAAACACAATACAGTACTTGGAGTTAACTGTGTTTTATTTTATAGTTAACATTTCAGTAAACAAAAATACATTGCTTGGAAATTACCGTTTTATTTTGCAGTTATATGAAATAAAATGTGTATGGAATGTCATCTGGTATGATTGGGGGTCTAAACGTGACGGCCATGGTGCAGAAGTGTGAATGTGTTTATTTGTGCCTTAGAATGGAACCACCATGTAAACGATCACAAAATAACTTTATTTCTCTGATTGGCTGCTTCCTTCTTCTTGCTGCTCCCTCTCTTCATCAACCGTCTACCTCGCTCAACCGCCGCTGCCCTGCAGAGCGAACCTGCACCCAAACCCTCCTCATTCTGCGAGAGGGAAAAGTGATTTGTGTGTCTGCCTTGTGATTTGGATCTGCTCCACATATCTGAGGTCTTCCTTGGCCCATCTACACCCTTCTACCAAGTTACATCACAAAACACGAAGTTTCTCCCTGATCTGCAAACATTTCCTCCTGGGCGGAGGAAGAAAAAAATTAAATAGCTTAACCTTAGCGGTGCATTCAGGGTGAATCTTAAATGGGAGCACTTATGCTGCTCAACTCTGACCTTAACCATTTATTTGCTTTTCCACCATAAAGATATGTTTAAATGAAGGTTAATAAATAAATAGGAGGAAGAAAAGCAGAGCTTGGAATGATTCATATCAATATATCATATCTACTGTGCATCATGTCTTTATGTAATCAGGGGCCATTTATATTAATGTACCTGAATGCATCTTAACACATATACTGCGTGAACAACATCCTGTGTATGTTTACCTGTAGAAGATATTGTTTGATTTATTCTCAGATGTAGTCGACCTCTTGCTGTTTTTTGGTCAGGTTTTAGTTGTCAGGACATTTTACCAAACCTATCTGAGTATAGTTGACATTTTAGTCTTTTGAGTCATCGTATTATATTGAACCTTTCAGGTCATCTAATGCAGCCAAAACCGATCATTTATTGAAAAATACACATAACATTTTGTTGTTCTTTGGGCCGAGTGTCTCTTCAGGTTTGTGTTATTCTTACCAGTAATTTCATGGCCACATTACTTCAGCTGTGATGCAACGCTGCATTCTGTTTTATCACTTTTAAATATCATCTCATTTCTTTCTCCTAAGCCTGAGCATTATCTCCGTAAAGTCAGCTGCAGCAAAAACAATGTATTTTATTTCATCTGGTCTTTTTGTCAGTGAAAATAAAGATTCATTTTAATCTGGCCTCAGTCATGGGTAAACAAGGTCTTTACAGAAGCTGTTTCGTGGTGTTAACACTACTGACAGGAACCCTTCAGATAGTAGGTCTCTATGAGGATGCACCTCACAGTCTTTTTGCTTTTGGTGCTGAACCAAATATAGTTCTAATCCTAAAGGTGTGAAGGCAGCAAACACAAAACGTCAGGATCATTTCACCCTAACCCCGGTCAATTCATCCTGAAGAACCTTTAATGTCAAGAACACATGCATAAATAACACAATCATGTTTTGTGTGCAGCAAACACACATTTATGTTATTCATGAGCTTTTTCCATTTATGAGGTTGGTCACATCCTTTATGATGCTGACGGGGTCAAAAAATGTCAGCATTGTTCCTTTTAAACATCCCTTTCCTGAATACTTATTCAACACAAACCACCTCTTAATGAATGAAGTGTTGCTCCTGAGCTTTACTTCATGTTAGCTGCAGCATTTGGGACCATATGAATCTTTTTGTTATGATTGGTTGTCATGGTTGTGGAGGGCATTGACATCCTGCTGGTCCTGGCCTCAGATCAGAGAATGCTTATAGATGTTTTACAATGACAAGCATTGTGTTTTGTCATTTTGTTTGAAGGTCACATAGGTCAGAGCCGCGGGGCCGAGTGTTCCATTCACCGATGTTTAAAACTAATCAAAGGGCTCTTAGTGAATTATCATTCGTCCTGCCAACAAGCCCACATCACTCAGCTCTGGGTGACCCAATCATGTGCTTGTGCTCATAACAGCAATCCTTTTAGAGTCACTGAGGCACAAAAAAGTCCCTTCCAATTTGTTGCAATGTTATTTTTGTTGGTACAAAAAGCTACCTTTATGTTGCATAGATAAAAATAAAACCAGTTGTCTTATAATATAGAGGCAGGATGCAGGATACAGAGGATAAACACAGGCTTATGTCAAACTGCAAAACTGTGGTAAAGATTTCTATTATTGCATATATAATGACCATCATTTATCTGGGAGGGTTTGACAGCATCAGTGATTCAACGGTCACTTTGCCAGAGGCTGAGGTTTCTGTCTTTTAAAGCTCCATTTTCAACCATGCAGCATGTAGTTAGGATAAAACTACTGATCCCTGCAGGGACCGAGGTTTCAATGTTGCTAAACTAGTGTGAATTAAGGGAATAGAGTCAGGAAGCCACTGTAAACATATAAAACCAGCTTAATTAAGAAATGCAGTTACAATCTCAACATGTGAAGAACACTCAAATGGGAAACAGTCATTAACTCATAGTTTAAAGTTCTCTCAAGACAAACAGAATAAACACAATCAATCCAATCACATCAACAATAAGTAACTATTCAGGCAAAGAGCAGAGTGTGTGAATAAATGATCACTGCTCTTTTACTCAGACACTATTTTATTGGAACAGCTCTGCGTCATCACTTTGAAGCTGTAACAATATTCTATTTACAAAGTTTGCTTTTTGCTGAGGTCATGGGAATGTTTGGAATCTACAGCTTCAATTTCTCCTGGGAATCCAATGAACAAGTCTCAGCACATTCAGGAAGCACCAGGCCATATCATTTATTAATGGTAACTATAGTAAACCAATAAAAGTTATTATCTATCTCTTTTTAAACAGACTGGGAACATTATATAATCTCACTCCTGTAAGAAATACACCATTAGAGAGGGTAAAGGGACTGTTCTTCTTCTCAACAGTGGCTGGTAAAACAGCTTTAGAACACTTCACTTCCTGTACTCATCTCTTCCTGCCGGTATCTAAACGCCAAGGTCTCCTCCTTCTGCTCGCAATCAACTTCAAATCCTCTTATTCTTATTTGGTTCTTTTATTTGTCTCTATGATTGAAAGTCAATAGACAAAAACTGTTTCCAAGTGACCTCCATAAAACCACACATGCAGGAAGAGAATAGCATTGTGTGTAGATATTGATTAATTTATAGTATTTCCCCCCCAACCATTGTTGCGTTAATTGCTCACAGTTAAACAGGAAAACTCATATTGAAACTTCAGGCCGTCATTATAAGTGTATTTTTGTTCATTTCAGTTTTCAATTCAAAGGCTTTATTAGCGTGACGTTTAAAAAAGATTTTTAATACCAATATTTGGACAATACACAAAAGAGTAATATTAGTAACTAGAAAATGTCACAAGAAATTTTAATGTTTGCCTCATGCTTGATTAAGTTAAGAAATATTAACTTTAGAGTGAGTTAAAAAACCTGGAGATTCTGAGATTTTATGAAAGTCATCACTCAAGTTTACAATGGAAGTCAATGGAGCAGTTTGGTGGACCAGCTGGCATTCTAGGTCCTCTGCACCCCAACGATAAGGTTGTTTGGTTCCATTCTGGTATTAAATGAAGCAGCATCAATTTTCCTACGGTTTGATGTAATATTATGGATGTGGAGTCAGGATTGTGGGATTTATGGAGAGTTGTTTGGGAAATTTCTACACGACTTGTCATCTGCTCTCCGCTCTAAGGTCATGTGACCAAACTCTAGCTCTGTGCAATAAACTCATTATAAAATCTGAAAGAGAGCAGAAATTACCCCAAACTTAAACTGTGATTGTGTAAAAACCCTTTTACATATCAAAATGCCAACTCAGAAGAATAAAGTCCCAATTGTTGTTACTTGTTTAAACTTTGAATGATGTTTCTATGTGAAGAGGGGGCGAACTTACAGAGCCTCAAAGTGGGGTGGGTTTGAGATCTTTTCCCATTATTTCTTATGGGAAAATTCTTTGCAGTTTTTTGTGATTTTTGTGAAAACTGTTTAGCCAATCATTACTAAAAGTCATAGCAGAATATTCCTGATCAAGCCGCATGGTTTGATGTGTGTCTTGTGCATGTGCTGGCAAAGCTGCGAGACAAGTTACACACCAAAAAAATGGGAAGAAAACATGGAATGATAATAAATGTAAGTTTAAGGCAGAATAAATATGATGAAGAATTGTCAGTGTACTTCTGTGCTTTGCACATCAGGCACACTGAATTAAACATACAGTAAACATCACCTCAAAATGTATCTGTAGGTCTGTGTGTTGTTTGTGTGTTAAATGCTGATAAAGAAATCAGGGCAGACCTCAATATACATGTATTGAGGTCTGCCCTGATTTCTTCTGAGACTATTTTTAATTTTTGAGGCTGTTGAGCTCTTTGAAAGACATTTGAGAGCTTAAATAAAATAAAATGTTTGGCATTTTATTGAACATTTTGCGTTGCAGGAGGACGAGCATCTCTGTCTCATCCTCACTTCTTTGTCATCTTTCTATCGCTGAGAGCAGAGTCATATTCTGCCAATGCATCATCTGTTTCTAGGCACAGATAACATTCTAATCTACTGTGGCTTTTATTTTATTGATTACAAGAAAATGGTTAGAAGGTTATAATTTGGTTTACTGTGATTAGGTCTGGAAAGCAGTGGGACTCCTCAAACTGAGAGGGCAGCTAGCCTCAGCGCTAACCGACACAGGGGACTCTAAGCCCTTGGGTTTGGAGGGCTTAGGGATGGGGGGTGTCTGGGGGGCTGGATTTAAGGTGATTAAAAGTTCCGAGTGCTTTCTTTGAATGTTAATGATCATTTTCGTCTTGAGTCAAACTCAAATATACATATATTTGCTGGTGTTTTTCTGTGTATGTGTAAAATGCATCTGTAGAATTCTGCATGTAAAGAATGTGTTGCATGTTTTTATGACAGCGGGTTTTGACAGCTGATCGGACCCCATTTGATTCCTAACCTCATTTCTTAAAAACATAAATTGACCATTTGATGATGGGGCAGAAAAAAAGAGAACATTAATACCTGGCTTCAAACCAATGTTTTTATTTATAGTCTACTTATTAGTCAGTATTTGTTTTTGTTCTACTTACAGGCCTTACAGTGTGCGATTGTTCGCCTCTATCGTCTCATCCAATAAAAAAGAACGTCGCACAAAGTCCCACAGAGCAGCTCAATTATTGGCTCTGCAAAGTCGACCTTTCAGCTACAAACTGTGCTCAGACTCTTGTCCTTGTGGCCGACGGCCACGCTGAAGGCATTCAGCTCACAGTCCAGCAGACACTAATTCCTCTCAATCTTCACACTCAATTTAGTCTTGAATGTTGCTGCCAATGTGGCTGAGCCTCGGAATTAGAAGTGGTAAATTATACAAATAACCCCTTAATAGCATACCGTGCCCGCATGAAGCCAACCGGCCAATGTGGCAGCGATTTGCAGTGTGGCAAGTGAAATGGAAAGGCGAGTCCAATCATGTACGTACATGTGCTCAGTGAGCAGAGTGTGGTGGGATAATGAAGACTGGCTCCCATAGCGGTATCCAGACTCTGTGTTTGTCATTATGTTTCCTTCTACATCCTCACCAAGCAACATGTCTCACTTCAGCCCTTCTGTTTGTCCCACGTCTGTGTTGAGAGGAATGACAGGAAAGTCATAAGGGGAGTAAATGTGGGTCAGGGTTATGACATAAGCAAGAGATTCAAACCCAGTCAGAACGTCAGCAGAATGACCTGCAGGATTTTTAGCAGTTGTTGGATCAGTCATTTCTAAAGAGGTGTGAAAAAGTCATATTTCTTCTTTTTTCCCATTTAGAAACATCCTCAGGAAACCAACCAACTCTGGTAAAATAATGTTATTATGTGAAAAAAGCTGTTCTGAGCTGATTTTTGATGTCAGACTCTGAACTTATCATTCTGGGGAAGCCAACAGTCGCAGCACAGAAGGAAGTGAGGAATGACATTAATAAGAACTTTTCCCGGGAGGAAGTCAGACTCGGAGCCTACAGGTGGAAGCTGGGGTGAAGGTGGAGTTTATGCAGCAGAGTTAACCTTTGCTGAACTTAAATGTAGAAGGAAAGTTGACTTTTACTTGAACAGCTGCAGTATATTAAACAACATATCTTAGATGCACATTGGGCTGAAAGGAGATGAAGGTGTTGTTTTTGTCCTTTCCTGAAATGTATATATAGAAGCAAAGTTGACTTCTGTACATCTTTTTATTTCAAGACACACGAGGAAAACAGGTGATGGGCCGAAACTAAATATTTGAAAAGAACAAACCCCAAATGTTCTTCCAAAAGTCCACAGAGCTGCTCAGATTAACTCACTAAACCACATTAGTGAGGTAGTTTGATGTTAAAGGATGTAGCAGAGATGCTCCAGCAGCACTACTGTCAGAAGAAAGAAAAGTATGACATAGATTTAGCTTTAAGGAAAACAGGCAGAGGTGCTAATAAACTCAGCAAAGGTGTGAACAGACTATTTAAACCAC
Source organism: Chaunax sp. Z400 (assembly GCA_037577475.1). Taxonomy (NCBI): domain Eukaryota; kingdom Metazoa; phylum Chordata; class Actinopteri; order Lophiiformes; family Chaunacidae; genus Chaunax; species Chaunax sp. Z400. The sequence goes on along the minus strand of CM075184.1, from coordinate 34,822,193 downwards.
CATCTAGCAATAAGATGATCATTAGACATGAAGCATCTCCTGCTCAGATATGCAGCAGTAAGTGTGAACCCCGTCCACACATGTAGTCCATCCCTGAAACCTCCTCATGTGTCACGTATGAATGGAAGCAGGGAAACATTAAGTGTTTTTATGGGTCTGGTTGGTGGTTATGAGTCTGCGGTGGTGAAAGTGTTTAGCTGTATAGTTGTATAGTAGCGAGACATTTTCTTATTCATCTGTCCAAATGATCATATTTGACTGAATATTTCTACTGAAACAAAAACACAGAGCAAGCAGCCATACATACGTAGCTGCTGCTAGTCGCTGGGTTTTAATTAAGATGATGATCTGAACAGGAGCTCAGCAGTTCAGAGTAACTCAGTGAAGGTTGGACACCGACTGAAGACCTCAACGCATCCAAAGGAAGTAACCAACTACAACCAGGCCCCCCTCCCCGGCCGCACCCCCCTCCCACACAACCGGCTCTACCATCACCCACAAGTCTCCCACAGAGCCACAAAGTCTCCCACAAGCCCAGATGCCATCAGGACAGTGTCATTACCGGTTCTGAATCATTTAGTAGGAGAAACCAAATGCTGTGAAGAATAATGCAGACATTTGTCACATAAACCAATAAACACTTTAAAAACCCTTTAAAAACAACTGCAGCAACTAGTTTAGGGGGAAATATCTGCAAAATCACTTCTACCCACAGTCATTTTATTACTGTATAAATCAACAGTACATTGTGATGCACAACCCAAATAATAGCAAAAGATTAAAAAAACTCAAGAACAAGAAATTCCACAGTTAAATTGGAGGCAGAAATGCAGCATGTGAAGGAAACTGAGGGGGAGCCTTGACCTCCAGCAACAAGCTAAATGATTTCAGCTCACGTTGCCAAGCAAACAAACACAACGGCATTCAGCAGCAACACAAACAGGAAAACATCCCTCAGTGAAGTGAATCAAAGGAACAAAGAAAATCGGAGATTTTCTTGTTTCAGAAACACATTGCATCCATCAAAAATAAGAATAAAACAAAGACACTGTAATTATGAGAAAAGATCACAATTAAAAGAAAAGCTTTTGCAGTTAAGAGATCAAGATCTGGTTATTATGAGAAAAGTTAGGGTTGTGTCTTTATGTCACTGCTAACGCTGCAGTATGGATCTGTTCATGTTGATGTGCATTTACCTCCTTCTGGGTATGAGACGTTGGGAAATGTTCATTTTACTTTATGTGGACAGCATTAACAGTCTGACCTGCAGGAAATGACTCCTCCTGTTAAACCAACACTGGTTGCTTCATGGATATAAATTCCTGCATTTAAATACATCAACATTGGCTTGTTGGTGTCAAAGATCCATCAGTACCTCCTCAAAATCCTCAGGATTGCAAAGACGGTATCGTCAAAGAGGAAGTGTTTACAGAAACTAAGTCCCAACTTCCTGTGGATGTAGATTTAGCAGAGGCCGGTCTACAAAATCCCAATTTCAATCTAATTTATTTCCTCATAATTATCAGGTCTTTTCAGGTAATCATGAGAACTTTTCCCATAAATACAAAGATAGTAACTCAAGAATACTTTTGATGAATGCAATACTTAATAATTCTACTTTTAGAGGAGTTGCTGCTGATAGAAACGCCACAGGAGGACATAAAAACTTGAGCTGATTTATCTGTTGAAACCAACAGCAGATATGACAAATGACTGATCAACAGTCAGTATCAGAAACTCCTGTGAGACCAGGACAAACAGAGAGAAACAGAAGTTTGAAGAAGTAAAAACATGACATCATCGCTTACCGGCCGTTAGCAGGTGATGCTACATGAACAGTAGTGGTGGGAATGAAACCAGCAGGTTTCTGCTACATTCAGCCGCCTCCTTCTTCTGCATACAGGTTTGTATTTCTTTCACTGACCTTGAGTAGACTTCTAGGTTTACCTGTAATTAAGATGGAGTCAAAAGTTATTTAGTGAAATGTGTTAGAAAATTCTTACAAATCAAATCCTGTGTAAACAAAGACCATTTTTGAAATTTACAGTCAAATGAAAAGTAGATTAAAATTTCATACAACATGCGTGAAATGCTAAAGTAACATTGCTTCACTCGCTAACAGGTGTGTTGGTGTTAGCGTTAAGAGTTCACATCAGAACATGTGAGAAAGTTAAAGAAAACACAATAAAAGTTTCAGTGACTTTTATTAAGTTACCGATATAAACATTGTTTATGTATTTCTTTCTTCGGTTATTATGATCAAAGATCTCTTTTATAAAGGACACCTGGCCGAGAGGAGCAGCAACACAATGTTTCACAATGAAATCACACAAAATATAACAATGACAAAATCACATAAAACATCAGTGACAGAGGAGTGTGTGTTTGCAAATGTTGTGATTAGAGAATCGTCATTGTACACAAAAAAACTACAATTTAGTGATTGATTGAGACCCCGATAATAAAGTACAGTAAGTGACACTAAGCTCTACACTAAGTATCACTAATTATCATTCATAAGTCAACAGATGTGTTGGAAATACTTGTTAGTAATAATAAAAGTCCAACAATAGACTCAGTGTAAAACAGCCAAATATACATCATCTGGTTTAAAATGATAAAAACTGGTCACCAAACGTTTTCTGTGTTTTTCTTTGTTTACCAATAGAAGTGTTGTTGATCCTCAGCTTTTATATGATATATGTAAAGTTCCTACATTCTCTTAATTGACCTGATTTACTGTGGAAAGTGTCTCTTTGTCAACTGTGTTCAGATGATGAAGAATTATAACTAGTATGGCTCAGTAGGGCGAATATCTCCACCAATCCTACACAAAGTTTATAAAACACTGACGGCCTGGATTCAACAGATTTCACCAAACTCTTAAACTCCTTCAGGGTCCCCAAAGTCTAAGATCAGACACTATCTAAACACAAATCTAAAAGTCTTCTTTCCAAGTTACGTTAAGGCTTTAGGAACATCCTGAGAAGTCCTGAGAACGGAGATTATGATTTCCAGATTCCAGGTAAAAAAAGAGAAGATATATCAGAAGGTATGTTGTAAATAAAAACATACCAGTGACTAAGGTGTGTGCATAAATCAGGCCAATTCACATAGTAGTGTTCACATAAGAGTATAAAACTATTCGAATAAGAGTATAAAACTATTCACATAAGAGTATAAAACTATTCACATAAGAGTGTAAAACTATTCACATAAGAGTATAAAACTATTCATATAAGAGTGTAAAACTATTCATATAAGAGTATAAAACTATTCACATAAGAGTATAAAACTATTCACATAAGAGTATAAAACTATTCACATAAGAGTGTAAAACTATTCACATAAGAGTATAAAACTATTCGAATAAGAGTGTAAAACTATTCGAATAAGAGTGTAAAACTATTCATATAAGAGTATAAAACTATTCACATAAGAGTATAAAACTATTCACATAAGAGTATAAAACTATTCGAATAAGAGTGTAAAACTATTCGAATAAGAGTATAAAACTATTCGAATAAGAGTATAAAACTATTCATATAAGAGTGTAAAACTATTCACATAAGAGTATAAAACTATTCATATAAGAGTGTAAAACTATTCATATAAGAGTGTAAAACTATTCATATAAGAGTGTAAAACTATTCATATAAGAGTGTAAAACTATTCATATAAGAGTGTAAAACTATTCATATAAGAGTATAAAACTATTCACATAAGAGTATAAAACTATTCACATAAGAGTGTAAAACTATTCATATAAGAGTGTAAAACTATTCACATAAGAGTATAAAACTATTCATATAAGAGTGTAAAACTATTCACATAAGAGTATAAAACTATTCATATAAGAGTATAAAACTATTCACATAAATGTATAAAACTATACATTACATAAACTAAAAGAGTATATATAATAAGACTATAAGAGTATATAGTATAAGACTATAAAGTATAAGACTATAAAAGTATAGAGTATAAGACTATAAGAGAATATAGTATAAGACTATAAAGTATAAGACTATAAGAGTATATAGTATAAGACTGTAAGAGTATATAGTATAAGACTATAAGAGTATATAGTATAAGACTATAAGAGTATATAGTATAAGACTATAAAGTATAAGACTATAAGAGTATAAGACTATAAGAGTATATAGTATAAGACTATAAGAGTATATAGTATAAGACTATAAGAGTATATAGTATAAGACTATAAAGTATGAGACTATAAGAGTATATAGTATAAGACTATAAGAGTATATAGTATGAGTATATAGTATAAGACTATAAGAGTATATAGTATGAGTATATAGTATAAGACTATAAGAGTATATAGTATAAGACTATAAGAGTATATAGTATGAGTATATAGTATAAGACTATAAGAGTATATAGTATAAGACTATAAAGTATGAGACTATAAGAGTATATAGTATAAGACTATAAGAGTATATAGTATGAGTATATAGTATAAGACTATAAGACTATAAGAGTATATAGTATAAGACTATAAGACTATAAGAGTATATAGTATAAGACTATAAGACTATAAGAGTATATAGTATAAGACTATAAGAGTATATAGTATAAGACTATAAGAGTATATAGTATAAGACTATAAGAGTATATAGTATAAGACTATAAGAGTATATAGTATAAGACTATAAAGTATGAGACTATAAGAGTATATAGTATAAGACTATAAGACTATAAGAGTATATAGTATAAGACTATAAGAGTATATAGTATAAGACTATAAGAGTATATAGTATAAGACTATAAGACTATAAGAGTATATAGTATAAGACTATAAGAGTATATAGTATAAGACTATATAGTATAAGACTATAAGAGTATATAGTATAAGACTATAAGAGTATATAGTATAAGACTATAAGAGTATATAGTATAAGACTATAAGAGTATATAGTATAAGACTATAAGAGTATATAGTATAAGACTATAAGAGTATATAGTATGAGTATATAGTATAAGACTATAAGAGTATATAGTATAAGACTATAAGAGTATATAGTATAAGACTATAAGAGTATATAGTATGAGTATATAGTATAAGACTATAAGAGTATATAGTATAAGACTATAAGAGTATATAGTATGAGTATATAGTATAAGACTATAAGACTATAAGAGTATATAGTATAAGACTATAAGACTATAAGAGTATATAGTATAAGACTATAAGACTATAAGAGTATATAGTATAAGACTATAAGAGTATATAGTAAAAGACTATAAAGTATGAGACTATAGGAGTATATAGTATAAGACTATAAGACTATAAGAGTATATAGTATAAGACTATAAGAGTATATAGTATAAGACTATAAAGTATGAGACTATAAGAGTATATAGTATAAGACTATAAAGTATGAGACTATAAGAGTATATAGTATAAGACTATAAGACTATAAGAGTATATAGTATAAGACTATAAGAGTATATAGTATAAGACTATAAGAGTATATAGTATAAGACTATAAAGTATGAGACTATAAGAGTATATAGTATAAGACTATAAGAGTATATAGTATAAGACTATAAAGTATGAGACTATAAGAGTATATAGTATAAGACTGTAAGAGTATATAGTATAAGACTATAAGAGTATATAGTATAAGACTATAAAGTATGAGACTATAAGAGTATATAGTATAAGACTATAAGAGTATATAGTATAAGACTATAAGAGTATATAGTATAAGACTATAAGAGTATATAGTATGAGTATATAGTATAAGACTATAAGAGTATATAGTATAAGACTATAAGAGTATATAGTATAAGACTATAAGAGTATATAGTATAAGACTATAAGAGTATATAGTATAAGACTATAAGAGTATATAGTATAAGACTATAAGAGTATATAGTATAAGACTATAAGAGTATATAGTATGAGTATATAGTATAAGACTATAAGAGTATATAGTATAAGACTATAAGAGTATATAGTATAAGACTATAAGAGTATATAGTATGAGTATATAGTATAAGACTATAAGAGTATATAGTATAAGACTATAAGAGTATATAGTATGAGTATATAGTATAAGACTATAAGACTATAAGAGTATATAGTATAAGACTATAAGACTATAAGAGTATATAGTATAAGACTATAAGACTATAAGAGTATATAGTATAAGACTATAAGAGTATATAGTATAAGACTATAAAGTATGAGACTATAGGAGTATATAGTATAAGACTATAAGACTATAAGAGTATATAGTATAAGACTATAAGAGTATATAGTATAAGACTATAAAGTATGAGACTATAAGAGTATATAGTATAAGACTATAAAGTATGAGACTATAAGAGTATATAGTATAAGACTATAAGACTATAAGAGTATATAGTATAAGACTATAAGAGTATATAGTATAAGACTATAAGACTATAAGAGTATATAGTATAAGACTATAAGAGTATATAGTATAAGACTATAAGAGTATATAGTATAAGACTATAAGACTATAAGAGTATATAGTATAAGACTATAAGAGTATATAGTATAAGACTATAAAGTATGAGACTATAGGAGTATATAGTATAAGACTATAAGACTATAAGAGTATATAGCATAAGACTATAAGAGTATATAGTATAAGACTATAAAGTATGAGACTATAAGAGTATATAGTATAAGACTATAAAGTATGAGACTATAAGAGTATATAGTATAAGACTATAAGAGTATATAGTATAAGACTATAAGAGTATATAGTATAAGACTATAAGAGTATATAGTATAAGACTATAAGAGTATATAGTATAAGACTATAAGAGTATATAGTATGAGTATATAGTATAAGACTATAAGAGTATATAGTATAAGACTATAAGAGTATATAGTATAAGACTATAAGAGTATATAGTATAAGACTATAAGAGTATATAGTATAAGACTATAAGAGTATATAGTATGAGTATATAGTATAAGACTATAAGAGTATATAGTATAAGACTATAAGAGTATATAGTATAAGACTATAAGAGTATATAGTATGAGTATATAGTATAAGACTATAAGAGTATATAGTATAAGACTATAAGAGTATATAGTATAAGACTATAAGAGTATATAGTATAAGACGAAAAGACTGCCGTCTGCATCATCATATTATCTTGAATAGATAAACCAGACATTTCAAAGTGATATATATTTAAATTACAACTACATTGTATGCTTATTGAAAATATATACTGGACATATTTTAAATACTTATAGATATGATCAAATCAGTGCATTTAGAGGGGGGGGTGGTATCTCATTGTTTTTATCTCCTCTTATCAAAATATAAACATTTTAAATAGGCTACTTTATAAATGAGAAAATGTATTGAGTCTGAGTAAACAGCCACTCATGTTCATGTTCATGTTCATATGTTCATATTTATATTTGAGAACTTAAGTGCATTTTAAATTAAACAGGCACACATCAGTTAAACAACACACATTTTAACTACTTTATATGAGACACATTAAGTGCATTTTGTTGTAATTAACAGACTCTTATTTCCCTCTCATCATTAAATCAAACAGAATATTGCTTGTTCTTTGGTATTGCAGTCAGGTGTATAAGAGGAGAGCAACACGCATATCAGGTGTAGCATTTAGTCTCTGGGCGGTAGCTAAGCTAACATTACCTGCAGCAGTCTGGTCCTTAGCTGGGTCCTGTCCCTGGTCTCTAGCTATGCCTTTCTTTTTTTATTAGCCAGGCATCCATGTTTGTGACCACCTGCAAAATCTGTCCATTACTTTGGTGGAAACTATGGTGGAAACTATGGTGGACACCTGGGTACAAACCCAAACTGTTCTGAACAAAGCACCGCCTGCCTGGCTCCAATGTCGCACTATGATTGGCTGAACTCCATGATTGGTGGAGCTAGAAACACGCCCCCTCATGTTGCTGAAAGATGTACTGCAGATATAAATCTAGAATTGTAGTAAAATAGAATCATAGCTATTTTATTTGGCAACCCAAATAATATCTCCTACGACCCACCTGTGGGTCGAGACCCAGACTTTGGGAACAACTGGTATATAGTATAAGAATATATAGTATAAGAATATATAGTATAAGAATATAAGATGTCACAGTTTGTAAAGAATCACACCATCCCCATTATCAACATGCAGGTCTATTTTTTGACAGCATTTCCTGATTCTTATGGTTGGGCTAAACCAAGTGGAGGGTTTTCTCTTTAGTATAAATGTGTAGTTTGGTATTTTGATGCATGCTAAGCTAATGTGTTTAGTTTAATTCCCTTCTGACTGTTATTTATTGATGTTTTATCTTGTAAAAGACGCCAGCACTGCTGTGGTATTTCCTCGTATTAAGATATTGTAATTCGTCAACCTTTCATGATTATGGTGCAGGCTGATGAATTGAAGACTCTATATAACCGGTGGGGTTACAGCTACTGGAGAGGAAGGGGGGGTTGTTGTTCTGAACACATCCTTGAAGTTTGAGTTGAGTTATTTTTGTATTTAACCTGAGTTACATGTGTAAATTAAACACTGTAAATTAAAATTCACCTTTGGGAAGCCAAGACGTCTGCCTATCTACCTACCACCCTCTCTGACAGCCAGGCTCTTCTACAATGCTGTATGGATGAAGTAAAGAAAACACGATTACAGTTAAAGATGATTTATATATGCACAGAATAAAGACCTAAAACATAAGATCATTTTCTCGATGTCCATGTCTGGTAATGCAAAAAGGCTTGTTTTCTCATGCCCTCCAACAAATAGTCTGTAATTTTAAAATTATATTAAATAATCTTTTTCTCACATATTGACATAAAGCACAATATTTTAAAAAATGTATTTCAGTTTTTCATTTTTTTCCAATTAGTTGTTGTTACAAGTGAATTAAATCATTAAATCTAACCTAAAAAAAATATCATCAAAAAGGAGATTTTAGCCGTTTACAGTGTTATAATCTGCAGAATACTGTAGGTTAGATTTTAGCTGTAGTGTGTGTGTGTGTGTGTGTGTGTGTGTGTGTGTGTGTGTGTGTGTGTGTGTGTGTACTGTACTTTCAGGCCCACAAGTAGAGATTTTAGGTACAAGGACATCTCAGGATACTGAAGTAAATTCTATATGAGAAACACTCCAACAAAGTTAATGTGAGGTTTGATCCTTACCAACAAGACTTTCTATCTCTGAGTTTGCATGTAACTGCGTGGGTTTCCATCTCCCACACGCCAAACACTGTACGGTCAGCAACTCTAAGTTGCCTTTAGATGTCATCTGCATTAGCTGACCTACTGTAACTAACATGGGACAGATCCCAGCAGCCTCCCTCTGCTCCTGAGCAGAAATACGTTAGCAAACATGATGCTTGTTAGGAATCATGAAAAATACAGCTGCAAGTTTAATTTAAAACCAGCTCAACAACATACTGGATGTTATTTGAGGACCTTGATTCAACTTTTGTCAGTGCATAAGTGAGGGTGGTGGAAGAATCAGGCTTTTACTTTCAGTAAATAAAACTCTCTTGACTAATAAGAGAAATTTAAAAAAACATGTAATTTTACTGGCAAATTTGATTTGTTGAAAAAAGTTGGTTTAATGAAATTTGAATCAGGTGTTTATAAATGATTAAACAAATAGTGGACTGGAGTCTGTTGGACCACACAAAGCTTTGGCAGGAGGAAAACAGACTTTGCAGCGATCACTGAAGGAAGTGATGCTTCATGCAATTTTTTTCAAAGACTAAGAAAGATGCAAATATTTACATAACAATCAGAAATTAGACCGACTGCAACTGCAGATAGTCTCTGTGATTGAATTCAGACACCTGCAGGCTTTATTTTTCAAAATTACCAATGAATAGAAAACATGCATCCAAATAGATCAATTCAAACAGCTGCTCATCCTGCAAAAGCTCATCTATGAGTTTGTTTGACTTTTAAACAGTAAATGTGCAGACATAAAGATTGATTGTGTGAAAATTGTTCCATGATAATAACCGTGGTGGGAATGAATGAATCAGTGACAGGAGGGCTGCTGTGGTCAAAACACAACAGGAAGCAGTAAAAGGGTGGAAGTCTGTCCTGATCGGGGGGGCACCGCTTGATTCCTGGGAGATTCATATATTTTAGTCATGTAATGGGGCCTCCTCATGAGAAGAGGGATTGTGATGCACAGTATTGTTTGTGCTATTTAGCTCAAAAAAGTGTATCAATAGTGCCACCACATGGAAAGACCGGAGAGAGTCTAACGGCTGTCTGGAAGCCAATGTTTCCCTTTTAAAAGCACATTGTAAGATTTCAAGCTACATTTATAGAAACATTTACATATTAAGTGTTTAAATTGTCAATTTTAACAGATTTTGACCTGATACAGAGAATACAGACACCAAATAAATGTTTCAACATCCACTTTATATCAATTCAGAATCTTATAGGCAATCACGAAAATAACAACTTGATAAAGTGACAGTAATGTTTTGCAGAAAATCACTGTACAACAAAGCATCTCTGAAATATAAAACATGCACAGTGCTTCGTTCTTTGCCACCATGTTTAGCTTTAGTGTCTTGACTCATCCAATGCCATATATGGTGTCCACCATAAGAGATTCACTGAAGCATCGCCTCCGATAGAAGCTTTAAGTCAGTGCATTCTGTAATACTGTTGACATCCGTTGGTCTCCAGACTCGTTGAAAGGAAGCCAAATAGGTCAAACACGTCACGCTCAAACTTCCTCTGCAGGAGCTCATCTGGTGCTCCTCCTCAGGCTCTCCACGGTCTGCAGGAAGGACCGCTGGGCTTGGTCCTCCTCCAGGGTGGAGCAGTCCTCCTCCTCCTCCTCGATGATGCCACACTGTACACAGCGGAGGCGGGGCTCACGCTGTCCGGCCCTGCAGACGCAAGCCGTGGCCAGAGACTGGGGAAACTCCTCCATCACCAAAGGCAGCAGATGGGCAGGGAGCGTTTCCATGCTGGTCGCCATGGTGAACGGTGGCCCAAATGTGAGGATGACGTGCTGTAGGGAGAGAAGATGTGCCGTAGAATGTAGGGTCTAAAGCCTGTGGGTGAATCTGATCTACTGTGTCCACAAGTTTTGGTTCAGATGATGCAAAAAAAAAAAAAGACAAAGAAATGATAAAAATATGAAATACTCAGTGAGAGCTGTTTAATATTCTAAGGGCTCTGCTTGATGAGAAGGTTTGAGATCCTGCTTCATCTGACTCTGCTATGAAATCAGTGAGTCTGAGGGAGCCGTGGACCTTTGAGCACCAGTGAGCTCTTCTTTATATACATCTCTGCAACCCACTCCTTTCTTCCTTTGGGCATCCCTCCACACAAATCCTCTCCTCCTCTCCCCTCCTACAGTATCAGTGATGACACATTTCCGCAGCTTCCATACCAGTGGACCGGAATAATCTCCCAGAAACTGTTGGCATGGGAACTGGATGTAATGTTTGGGAGGGAAGAGGCAGGATGTGAAGAGGCAACACATTTGTAGGAGCTGAAGATGATGAGTAACAGTAAAATAACTGTAAAAGGATCAAACAGAATATGGGGTGTAGAAGGTATTTTTAGGACACAGAAGAGTTGGTGGACTTTTTACAGTAAATGTGTGGGTGTGATGATATTTGAAAGAGATAACACGTTTCTGCTTGACTCCAAGCTATTTAATATTTTATCAAATTAAAAGGTCCAGTAAGAAATTTGAACTAGAAATGATCTCATCAGGCTCAAAGTCTTACATCCATGTGATTCAAGCCAAAGGTGAACAAAGAAATCAGGCATGAGGAGTCAGAGAGAGACGGATAACGTGAGGGGATTTGATGTTTATTGATGGCTGAAAAGCAAATGCAACATAGTTTTAGACAGAACATCCTTATGGTGTCCTCAGATAAAATGCATCCCAGGTACCAGGAAAACCCAAAACTCCAACACATGACAAAAGACCTGGTTTTAGCTCTGACATTGTGAGGCTGCTCCACCTAAAGGACTAGTGAGTCAATCCAGGCAGAATAAATTACAGCTGATGTCTGAATGATGAAAAGTGAAATGAGAGACCATTACTGATGAACACATAAACAAAATACAGTAAGCAAAAGAAATAGAGCAAAAGAAATGAATCAGATTTTACATTATTTAACTGCTGTTTCACCTGGTTTAACATTTTAGTCAAATCCAACAACACAGCTGAAAACATCAAGACGAATGTAGACATGTTACTGTCGCACAAACCGGCTCAATATACCAGGAAGGGATTTATTTTGAGAGAATATTCTGGAATTTTAAGAATTATGGAATAGAATTGCTAAAAATAGATGTAAGTATGAATCTGAAATGAATTTAGTTCATGCACAAAACATTTTAAGAAGCTACCACAACCTTTCCTCCTCTTGAATTTACAGATGAAATAGTTTGGTTAATCTGCACCATGATGAAACATTAATATTAATATGAAAAAAGCAAACAGGTCATCTCTAATGTTTTTGAGTTGGTGAAAATTTCAGATACGTCAAAGAAAAAGTACTTTGTCTTTTAAATCTTTTGTTTAAGTGCTCTAGAAGATGTTCGCTGTAAGTCAGAACCACCTCCAGTATTAAATAACTAAAGAGCTGATGAACTTACTGACAAGTGGCTCGAATATGCAGAGGCCTCAAATCCATCATCCAGATGATCTCTAACCTTCCCTGACATGTAAGCTTCATTTTTAGTCATGTTATGCAGACAGATGGACAGTCCTGGGAATTATAATGATATAATTAACGATTCCATATTAGTGTTCGGTTCATTAAAGCCGATCATCACTTTGTTCAGTACTTTTCACATGAGAGTGACTGTGGTGAGATCCTGGCTCACGTCATCTATGACTGAGAGAGTCTGAGATGTTGCCCAGAAACTGTCACATTTTCTCCTTTCAGTCCATAATGATGGTCGTTGGACGAGTCGTGAACACAGCTGGTCCGCTCTGCCTGCCACTGCCGCTCCCCATCCATCTATCCCTGCTTGTGCTTCTTGAGGTGACGAGCGCGCTGGGACAAACACATCCCCATCATGTAGCTGTTGACGATCCTGGAGGGGAGCAGAGCTGTCATCACCCAGCCCTGCAGAGGGAAATCAGATGGTCAGCTGGTGGCATTTACAAACAACAGATTAGCATTCATTATTAATCCCACTGAAGGAACAACTTTGTGCAAAGGAACGTTCAGGCCATCCTGCTGCTTTGATGCTGAGCTCACAGCTGTTACTACAGCAGCTGATTGTACATATAGATCAGACCTGAAGTTCCATTTCATGATGGATTTAAAAACTATAAAGCCAATCTTAGGTTTTTTTGTATTGAACTTATCTCAAATTTGCATTAGCACCTTTAGATATCAAAATGACATCTTAATTAACCAGCATGGCCCCCAACTGCTTTTCATCTGTTTTTAAACAAGGACAAGTTTTATAAAGCATCATAAATGGTCCGTTCATTACCTACATTTAATAATGATGATACTTTATTAGTCCCACATGGGGAAATTCTTTCTCTGCATTTGACCCATCCCTGAGGAGCAGTGGGCTGCCACTACACGCGGCGCCCGGGGAGCAAAGTGGGGTTCAGTATCTTTGCTCAAGGATACTTCAACTTGTGGACTTGCAGGGGCTGAGGATCGAACCACCGACCTTTTGTTCCGTGAACGACCGCTCTACCCACTGAGCCACAGCCGCCCCACCGTATTCAATTAATTACCTTCCTATTAATCATTCTTTTCATTCCTCATGCTAATCTCCTTTAAATCTGAATTTTGAATTAAACTGCTATGCAAATTAAATCCATTATTACTTCATTACTATTATTACTACAATTACTATTTTTTTTTACAACATTTACCATTATTACTGCGTTACTATCATTACTGCATGTACAATTATTATTGCATTATTATTATTACTGCATTGCTATTACTGCATTACCATTATTACTACAATTACTATTATTACTACATTTACCATTATTACTGCATTACTGTCATTACTGCATGTACCATTACTACTGCATTGCTATTATCACTACATTACTATTGTTACTACAATTACTATTTTTTTTGATTTGCCATTATTACTACATGTGTCATTATTACCGCATAACTATCATTAACGCATTACCGTTATTACTACATTACTATAATTGCTTCATAGCTTTTATGGCTACATTATTATTACTGCATTCATGTTATTACTACATTGCTAGTATTGCTACATTTACTATTACTATCACATTACTATTATTACTACATTGCTATTATTACTGTATTACTATTACTACATTTACTATTATTACTACATTTACTATTATTACTACATTACTATTATTACTACGTTACTATTATTACTACATTTACTATTATTACTACATTACTATTATTACTACGTTACTATTATTACTACATTTACTATTTTTACTGCATTACTGTTATTACTACATTTACTATTATTACTGCATTACTATTATTACTGCATTTACTATTATTACTGCATTACTATTATTACTGCATTTACTATTATTACTGCATTACTATTATTACTGCATTACTATACTACTACTGAGAAATCTTGATGAGGTCTGTTTAGTCGCCCCTTTCCTGTTGGAAATGTAGAAAAAGATATGAAATTGGTTGATTGGTTTTGAGCTTGTATTCCATAACCATGTAGTCTTAATTGTGCAGGTAAATGAATGAAGCACAGTGAACAGATTGGAGCCGTCTCTATCAGGTGAATTGTGAGGTATCACTGATGGGCAGGGCAAAGAGATGATCAGATAATCAGAGCACACACTCCTCATCTCCAGCTTGTGATTTAGTCAAATAGGAGCTGATGACGGGGAAGATCTCCTCTGCATTTTCGTTGACTGCACAGGATCAACAAAGGCTTGTCTATGCTGAATATGATTTATTGAACACCAGGATCATTGATATTCAGGTCACATAGTATCCAACACAATATGGAGGAACTGGAGGGAGAAAATTAATGTTGCCCTCTGGAAACTGAAAAATGAAGACACTGCCTGAAAAATCTGGCCTAAATCTTTGTTTAATTTCTGATGCTCCTGCCTCCTCAAACTAATTGTAGTCTTATGATGCAGACAATGCAGACAATGCAGCAGAGACTCCATTATTTCAGAGGATGTTCATCTTTGGACAGATGCTTTAACAACATCTGGCACAATATTAATTTAGTGAACTGAAATGAAGCAGGTAGGATCCTATCCTACCCTACCTTATCCTACCCTTACTTACCCTATCCTATCCTACCCTTATCCTATCCTATCTTACCCTATCCTATCCTACCCTATCCTACCCTACCCTATCCTTCCCTATCCTACCCTTATCCTATCCTACCCTTATCCTATCCTACCCTTATCCTATCCTATCTTACCCTATCCTATCCTACCCTTCCTTATCCTACCCTTCCCTATCCTACCCTACCCTACACTACCCTACTTACCCTATCTATCCTATCCTATCCTATCCTACCTTATCCTTCCCTATCCTACCCTTATCCTATCCTACCCTTATCCTATCCTACCCTTATCCTATCCTATCTTACCCTATCCTATCCTACCCTACCCTTCCCTATCCTACCCTTCCCTATCCTACCATACCCTACTTACCCTATCCTATCCTACCCTACACTACCCTACCTTACCCTACCTTACCCTATCCTACCCTACCCTACCCTAACCTACCTTACCCTACCCTAACCTAACCTATCCTACCTTATCCTATCCTACCTTATCCTATCCTACCTTATCCTATCCTATCCTACCTTATCCTATCCTACCTTATCCTATCCTACCTTATCCTATCCTACCTTATCCTCTCCTATCTTATCTTGCATGCAGCCTGAAATGTGTTTATAATCATGTTTTAGAGTGAGACCGTTTACATTAATCTTTGGAACTATTTTCAACTTGACTTGAATTGATATATATCCTTTATTTTACCAGGTAAAATCCTCATTGATATTAAAGAGTGACCTGCCAGGAGAGCAGAGCAGAAACTGCTACAACAATTGTAAAAATCAGAGAAAATATTTAAAGATTTTAGAGAAATCAACAACCGCTGTTTGCAAAAGTCTAAATGAGGCTCAAATATGAATGAGTGAATAAAAATAAATAGCATGTATTTCCATTAGACTTCTTTTTTGCTAGCGTTACATACCCAGACTTACCAGAATGGCGTGGGGTAGGTAGCCATTGGTCTGCGTCTGCAGCCCCACAGTGTTGAGCTCAGCTGATACGTAGCGCTCTGGACTGGGCTTGTCCAGCGTGGCCCGTCGTATTTTACTCAGCTTGGTTGCAACAAAAAATGGCAGAATACTCTGATGGGTAAAAAAACAAACAGTATGGTTACAGAAATTAACAGTTCTGTCTGGTTTCAAAAGTAACAACAGTGTTGAGAAAACATTTTTCTGAAGCCTACAGAAGGATTCTCATTCAAATTCTATTTCTGAAGCACCAAACTTTATTAAAACCGTGAGGGCTTGTAGCATGCTATATAAATAAAGTTATTATTATTGTAGTAGAGATGATTTACCTGGATGATGATGCCTTTGCTCTTATATTCAGCTTGCAGTCCTCGTGAAAAGAAGTCCACAAATGCCTACAGTATGTATGTAAGATAAGCCAGGTCATTAAAGCAAGCAAAGAAGAAACATGTGCACAGTGTATATATATATATATTTTTTTTTTTTTATATATATATAAATATCTAAAAATATATTTAAAAAAAAAAAAAAATATATATATATATATATATATATATATATATATATATATATATATATATATATATATATATATATATATATAAAGATTTACCTGAGATGGATTTCAGATGCACTTTTAGGATTTAGTAGATAAACATGACCCTGTTATAAAGGCATAAGGCTGCTTTTACGCTAACAAACACGTATAAGTTATGAAACATTAGTACGCCACATATAAACATTTTTAATTGGTACACAACCTCAGGACCTGAGTTATCAGCTCCTTATTTATATTCAACAATTAAAGCAGTAAATAAGAAAAAGACCATCCCTTCATTTATCTCTATATGTTAAACTAAAATCTATTATCATCAGCAGATATGTTTTAACTCAAAGTGTGTTACAGGATTACACAGAATAAGATATAACAAAGATTTCTCCTCATGGTCTGCAGCCTATGGCTGGATGTAAACCGTTTATGATGCAGGGAGGCATCTGTAGCAAACACTTCAGTTAAAAACCAAGACAAGGTCATAAACCATGTGTTGAAGTCACCTTGGAGGCAGAGTAGACGGTAAGGAGAGGAACAGGGTACATCCCACTGGCTGATGAGATGTTGAGGATGGCTCCCTTCTTCCTGAAAACAGAAACATAGTATTGTATTTATTTTCTCTCTCAAGAAGCAGCAACCTGGTCAAATAAAACTATTACCTGCAGCAAAAACTATAAATACAGCTGAACATTTCAGTGTTTATGTGTTGTTTGCAACTGTGGTTGTTTGTCTTTATGTTTATTCATTAAGATGATATTTTGGAAGAAACAACTGCAGATGGCACAAAACAATAACCAAAAACACAAAGTGTTGTTCTAACAGTTTGGTTTTTATACTGAAGACACTAACGGAGGTGTTGGGAGGCAGATTTTCTGTTTCAAACTTTGGTCTGTTCCAGATGCAGCTTCATATTCAACAGATAGAAATAAGAAAATATACAAGCATGTTTCCCAAAATAATAATAATACATTTTATTTGTGGGTCACCCAAAATGCTGAACTTTTCCTTTAACTATTTTCAACAATTATGCATCACAGTACATAAAATTCTTCACGTCAAAAATGAAAATAATCATAATAAAATAGTAATATAATAATAATAGGGAACAATTTCATGCATGTATATAATACAGTATATTATTATTCATTTATTTTGTAACTATTCACCATCACAGACATCAGTGATGTGCAGACAAAGTGAGACAAACTTACCTCTCCACCATCTGGGGTAAAACAAGACGCGTCATCTGGAAATAAATAAATAAATAAACAATCAAAGGAAAAGAGAGAGAGAGAGGAGACAAACATGAGAAACACAGGAAAGAAAAGGAAATGTACACAGTGTGGGCTGTGGACGAGTGTGTGGAGGTGTCATGTGTAAATGTGTTTGTGTGTGGAGGTGTCATGTGTAAATGTGTTTGTGTGTGGAGGTGTCATGTGTAAATGTGTTTGTGTGTGGAGGTGTCATGTGTAAATGTGTTTGTGTGTGGAGGTGTCATGGGTAAATGTATTTGTGTGTGGAGGTGTCATGGGTAAATGTATTTGTGTGTGGAGGTGTCATGGGTAAATGTATTTGTGTGTGGAGGTGTCACATGTGTAAATGTGTTTTTGTGTGGAGGTGTCACATGTGTAAATGTGTTTGTGTGTGGAGGTGTCACATGTGTAAATGTGTTTTTGTGTGGAGGTGTCACATGTGTAAATGTGTTTGTGTGTGGAGGTGTCACATGTGTAAATGTGTTTGTGTGTGGAGGTGTCACATGTGTAAATGTGTTTGTGTGTGGAGGTGTCATGTGTAAATGTGTTTGTGTGTGGAGGTGTGATGGGTAAATGTATTTGTGTGTGGAGGTGTCACATGTGTAAATGTGTTTTTGTGTGGAGGTGTCACATGTGTAAATGTGTTTGTGTGTGGAGGTGTCACATGTGTAAATGTGTTTGTGTGTGGAGGTGTCACATGTGTAAATGTGTTTGTGTGTGGAGGTGTCACATGTGTAAATGTGTTTGTGTGTGGAGGTGTCACATGTGTAAATGTGTTTGTGTGTGGAGGTGTCACATGTGTAAATGTGTTTGTGTGTGGAGGTGTCACGTGTAAATGTGTTTGTTAATAGAGTATTTAAGTATTTAATTTTCACACCCCTTTAATGATGTCATTCTTCATTCTTAACGTTGCATAAACACAGGGCAGTGATCACAAACTGCTTCTACTCACCATCAACACTCACCTGACAAACTGATGTTATATTGACGTTGACCATGGTATCAATGAACTGGAAAAGGAACAGAGCCTTATAATGTATGTAAATACAGGTATATATGTAAGACCTGACCTTTAAAAACCTTGAGATTTTCAAAAAATCCGTTAGAAATAAAAACACATAAAAGGTTTGAATCCATCATTAGATCATGGAATAATGCTCCTCAGTGTGAGAGTCGTTCTTCTTTACCACCAGATCAGCCTGAATGATAGTCAACACATTCTGCTATGTTCAATTTATTTACAACATTCTGACATTTCTACTTCAGAAAAAAGGAAAAGAAATACAGATATTGTCCTTATAGTCTCTATTCTTTGTTCTATACATATCCAGTCCTGAAGGTCATTAAAATCAGATTCCTTACTTTTCTATGATGCAAATGAAACCTGTGTCTTTTATATAAGCCTTCATAAATATGATCTTTACAGCTGATATACCAAAGGCTCCTCACCTTAAAGCAACACTATACAACATCTGTGAGGAGAAACAGAAAACGACATGTTTCACTCAATAAATCTCACCATGAAGTTTTCCTGTTGCAACCTTACTTTGTCTGGTATGACCAGTAGCTTACAGAGGCTAACGTTAGCAGACATCAGACATCAGTTTGCTTCTCTGTCACACTAAACTTTTGCAGATACATTTGTTTCTACCTCTGCTTACAGTGACCACCTTCAGCAAAGACCACCTCTGCTCACTTTACAAAGGTAAGATAGTATAAATAGAAGTTAGTACAATATGATATCATCTGCACATTTAAGTTCCATTTAAAACAATATTTGAAAAGGTCTTATTCAGCTTGGCGTAGCTTCAATTTTGTCTGAAGCTCTTTTTTAAGCCAAAACTCTGAATACAGCTAAATGGAAAGGATCTAATCTGTAACACAGACACAAATAAACTAACTATATGTTATTGGATGTGCTATTATTACTATTTCTATTCCTGGTCATCTAATAAAATATTCTACAAACTTTAACTCTTCGTAATGATAACATTATTTATACATTACTGGCAATAAGGAAGATAATAAACCTTTTACTTACAGTGTCCAGATTAGGGATGTCGAGGAAGAATTCAGGGTAAGAATAGGATATTCCAACATTGTTCACTGTTAAGACAAAAATAACAACACATAACAAACACTGCTTAATGATGACAAACTGATGGATGAGAGAAAAATCACATTTTTAATATCATGGAGCTCAGATTGTTATTCATCTTTCCCATCTTAGGAGGGCAGCAAAGGGCTGAAGCAGGCTGGACAATTAACCTTTATTACTATTATTATATATTATACAGCATGATGTATTTTTATATATATATACACACACACACACATACATATATGTTATACAGCATTCCTGATGTATTTTGGCCAATATTCACATTGATTTTGTCTTCCTGATTAATAAATTCCATTTTGCTAAAAGTGAGGTGCTGCATTCTTACCCAACACTCCAATCTCCAGTCCCGAGAGTCCATCTGCGATCCTGGAGTAGATGTCTACAGCACTGAAGTCTGCTGCGATGGTTTTGGTCTCCACGCCACATTTGCTCGCTGAGGACACAATATGGATTCATTTCACATATATGCATGAAAAACAATGAAAGGTAACAGAAATAAGTTGTGAGGATTCATGAACCACACAGAAAAAAAATCCTTCATCATCACTGAGGATATCCCTCCCTAGAGAGGAAGCTTTCATCTAATTGGTCGGATTCACTTCCAGCTCCTGCAGGAGGCTTTACTGCCTCATTACCTAAAGTGTGTCCAGCTCAGTCTCCACTAGATGCAGGGCTGCTGGTGAAAAACACAGTTCAATGCAATACAGTTTAGCCATTTGTCATCCAGTGTAACACGAAGGCAACATTTGAGGTTTAGGGATCATTAAGACTCCAGAGAAGCAGCTGTTATTCTTATTATATTACTCTTATATTACTCCTGCAGGTACTGTTGATTTCCCTCGACTCTCAGATGTGGAAATACTTTGACTGATGCATTAAATTGAGTAATATTGAGCTATATACTGGTTTCAAAGTGATTTGATTAAAACATCCAAAATCTTCACTTTCCATCAACTTTTTGGCAAATTTGTTTTGTCTGCAGGTTTAAATCAATATAAATACAAAAACATGCATCAGACTCACATATCGCCTTCGATTCTTCATCCAGCTTCTCCTGAGAGCGGCTGATCAGCACAATGGCAAAGCCTCTGCGGGCGAGCTGCAGCCACAATGAACACGTCTTAGTTTAGTTCATTTACACTCTATAATGATGAAAAAGCAGAAATCACAGGACAGGAAGGAGAAGCCCTCAGAGGTCTCCTTCTTTCATTAGAAATATCACAGCATGAACAATGTAGACCAAACACATGGAGCATGTTCACATAAAGACATTAACAAGCATGTTTTAAAAGACATTTACGACACAAAACAGTGAACGTAACAAAGAAAATTACATAACCTCTGAATTACAGGCAATATGGAGATATGATAGAAAAGTAAAGCAGCAGTAGTGGATGTCGGGAACACACAACAACAAAAACAACAACACATATTTTGGACACAGGAAAAATGTGAAAGATCCTTCATTCACATTCAGGACTGTATAAATGTCCATGGTAGGTTAGTCCTGGTCATCTTACCTCTTCAGCGTAAGCTTTCCCAATCCCATCTGTGGCTCCTGTCACAACTGAAGAGGAAGAAAAGGACAGATAGTGACTGGATTAAACATAAGAAATGCATTATATTAACTCCATATTCACCATCTATTCCCATAAACAAGCAACAGAAAACCTTTATTGGAGATAAGGAGCCTTTCAAAACCATGAAAAACCCTGAACTACAATAAGAAATGTGTTAAAGGAGTGTCTACAAACCTCCGCCTGGACATTTACACCACAGAGTAGCTGCACTTTTAATGTATTAATGTATTTGGCCTTAAACCTGTAGCTGTGAGGCGTCTTCAGAAATCTGAGCTCGTTGTGAAAAGTAAAAGTATTGTAACGGCTGATGTTAGCTGAAACAAAAGAAGGTGGTTTATTTCCCTTCTCCTGTTGTACGGATTTGTACGGAGGCCCCCTAGTGTCAGTTGAGAAGAAAAAAAATCCATCTGTAAATCCGTGCCCACGGTTTAGTAATCCGTGCACACGGATTATGAACCCGTGCCCTCAATACTGTGCGTTCATAATCTATGTTGCGTTCATAACGCATTAAATCCACCCTTTAATCTATATAAATTGGATTTACCTGGCAGACCTGGACAAGGTTCATGCCCGAAAACTCTATGAACGGGTTCATAATCCGTGGGCACAGATTGCTAAACCCTGGGTACGGATTTACAGATGGATTTTTTTTTCCTCAACTGACACTAGGGGGGGGGCTCCGTAGATTTGTTTTGTTCATCTTCCTTGGTGTGAAATCGAGATGAAGACAGAAGTCTAACAACTGGTATCTGCTGTATGAACAGACAACAGCACAACCATGAGGAACACACAACAACACACAACAACACACAACAACACACAACAACACACAGATGTCAGTCACAGACTGTTTGACTGACAGGTGATCCATGAAAAGTGCAAAAGCATAAAAAAAGCTTTAGAGAAATAAAATGAATTGACTTTCAAGGGTAAAGGGCTGAATGTCAGTGTAGAGATGTACTGCAGGATGTGATGCACTGAGAGCAGGAGAGGTCAATGAGGGGGGAGGGAGGGAGGGAGGGGGGGAGCTGGGTCCTCTCTGTCATCAGTGGCAGTCAAGCGAGTGGATGCCCTGGAACTGCCTGCCATAAACAGCAGAACACAGATCTATTTTTAGCAATTCACATCTTTCAGAAGGAACGAATCATCACACCTCTGGCTAAATATAACACAGAGAGGATGAAGAGTGGGATGAAGACTCAGGGCATCACAACATGTCCCTGTGTAACCTGGAGAGCAACAAACCACCCGGTTTTAAGAGAGACCATGTTTCTGTTTGTCTGGTTGAACACAGACTTATGAGACCAACAATCACTAATAACTAATGTTATTAGTTCAGCCTTTACTGTTGGGGGGGGGGGGGTCTGTGTGTCTGAGTGAAGCATGGATGAGACACGCCCTCTGTAGGAACACCAGACCAGAGCAGAGGAGAGTCGAGTCATTGAGACGCTCATGCACTGCTGAAATGAAATGAGGGAGGTCGCGTTGTGGGGGGGGTTCCGCCCCTCCAAATGAATGACAGGGGGAACACAGAGTACCTATTTCTTTAAAAACTATAACAGGGCTCGTGGTACCAAATACTTTCCATCAGCGACTGAATTCTTTTGCAATGATGTAAAAAGCTAAAGGTCATCCATACATTACTGAGGTAACTACAAAAAAAGATCCCCTTGCAGCACAAGGGCATCATGGCTGACCTCCACGCCTTACTCAACGTGTCTTATGATCCGGTCATGTTGAAGAATTACAGACCAGAAGCCTTGGAGCGTCTGACTGATTTCATCCCATGAAGCGAGTTCTTGTCGGATTGAAAAACCCCTCAGAGCTCAGAGCCAAACATGCATCCATGCAGACCAGAAGGAATATTTAAGCTTGGCTATGTTACAGCAGGTCAATACCAATAAAAAAGGAGGCTCTGCCTGTGGGTCCTTTGATTTTCACAGCCCAGTCAGAACAGAAGCCACAGATACAAAACCTCACCCCATAACGTAGCTGCTATATAACTCACCTCATGCATTTGGATCATATGAGGCCAGAGATTGTTATAGTGTAAGTAGAGCTTTTTCAGTTTAGTGCATCCCTGATCAAAGCTTGAAATATAAATATCTCTGCATTTTATTTTAAGCAAATATCTGTTATTTTGACAACAGT
This sequence comes from Chaunax sp. Z400, assembly GCA_037577475.1. Lineage (NCBI taxonomy): Eukaryota > Metazoa > Chordata > Actinopteri > Lophiiformes > Chaunacidae > Chaunax > Chaunax sp. Z400. The sequence continues at coordinate 34,798,269 of CM075184.1, read as the reverse complement.
TTTCATTCCTTCTCTTCCTCATGTGCCCTTTGCTGCCCCCCCCCCCGTGTGACCTTCCTGAGAACAGACGATGCTGCATCCTCTTGGGCTGCACCAAACAGAGGGGAGCCTGGGGTGAAAGAGGAGACAATGACAAACACAAACAGGGGGGATCCTGGGGGCAACTAATAATAACACAGGAGAGGAGGAGAGGAGAGGAGAGGAGAGGAGGGGAGGGGAGGGGAGGGGAGGGGAGGGGAGAGGAGAGGAGAGGAGAGGAGAGGAGAGGAGGGGAGGGGAGAGGAGAGGAGAGGAGAGGAGGAGAGATGAGGGGAGGGGAGAGGAGAGGAGAGGAGAGGAGAGGAGAGGAGAGGAGAGGAGAGGAGAGGAGGAGAGACGAGGGGAGGGGAGAGGAGAGGAGAGGAGAGGAGGGGAGAGGAGAGGAGAGGAGAGGAGAGGAGAGGAGAGGAGAGGAGAGGAGGGGAGGGGAGGAGAGGGGGGAGGAGAGTATTTATGAGTATATTTATCCAAGTCCAACACTCCTACCAGACTCCAGACCCCCCCCCCAATATGGGAGTAACAGTCGGTCATTCTTTGACATTACCTTCAGATATAATTGGTAACAATATGTTTAATTTAATCTACATGTAATCATTTTGCTGTGTTAGTATAAATGTAGAGGTAAGATTAGCTGTAAGTCATGTAAAGCAAAGCCTCGACTCCATCAATGTGATGTGAAACCTGACAGAATATGAATCAGCAACTCTTTATATAATCAATTGTTTTTTCAATCAGATGTCAGAAATTCTCTGGTAACTTTGCTGCTTCTCTATGTTTTATATCATGGTGTGTTGAACATCTCTGAGTTGTTCTTATAAAACATAACAGTTAAATGTCAGGAGGGTTAGGGTTAGGAAATCAGGAAATCATTCGTACAAGTTTCATTATATTTTGCAAATTTAGACCACAAAACGATTCAATGCATAGTAACAGATTATGAAGATAATTATTAGTTGCAGTTCCATATCTGAAGTGTCAAAAATGAATATAATCAGAAATGAAACCTATTTTGAATGTATAGATATGAATCATACACTGCAGTGGCCCCTCCCTGAGAAGGATTCATTCAGGAAGTGATCTGGTTTAATATACAGTATGTAATAATCAGTAATCAGTCAAATGTTCAAATGTGACTTTGTTTTTCAACAATTATGATAACAAGATAATAAAGATAAATTAATTAACATAGAAATTTCCCTTCTGCAATGATGCAAATAAAAGCAGCATAATCCATAAGCATCACATTTATTAAATAAGTATCTATATTTAGCAAAATCTTATTATATGTCATAATTATAAAACGTTTATTTATTTTTCTGTTTAATAATATTTAAAATTCAAGAAAAAACAGTTTTTAGGTTTAGGCCACTAAATAAAAGTGTTAGATAATCATGATGTCCTTATTTACTGATTATGATTTAAATGGTTTTGTATTTTTGTGTGTACTCGTTGTATTTGTATGGTGTTTATTAGATTGTCATCTATGTGAAAAAGATCCGATTTGATTTTGTACATATTTAAGTTTAAGGCTTTTGCAGATTTCAGACACTGCGAGACATGATGTCATTATTAAAGCGCTGACAGGAACACTTTCTTTTTATATGTATATTCATTTTTTATGAACCAGCTGACTTGTTTTTACAATATAAGGAGACAGAATCGAAGCCTTGTTCCAGCCCGTAGAACAGTTCTCTGTATTCCTCAGACAAACTCTTCCTCTCACACACATAAGAATCCTGAGGATCACGCGTCTCATTTCTGAATGGTTCCAGTCCTCTTACATAATCAGGCCATCCTCTAGGTGAAAGTACATTTCACTGGCACAAAGTCTGTGAATGAAAGCGGCGCATAGCCTCATTTATTTATTCTGAATCATGTGTAATCCAAAAATAAAAACCCATCTGACATGTTGCCATTTTTAGCTGCACAGAAAAAGATCAAACTCAACTTCAGGTCGCGTCCCTTCAGACTGATGTGTGACTACAGATAGAAAGAGACTGACACAAATGATCAAATCATCTTATTAAAAAGCTAAATACACATGTAAAATAAGTTATCTAACTGTACCCAACAATGGTTTTGTTCTTCTTTTTGGGATTTGAACCGATAATGTAGGATGTAATGTAATAGAAGTGTATCTAAAACATCCCATTTCTTTCTCAGCTGCTGTTCTGAGCTCCTCCCACTTCACTTATATTACTCATTAATCAGAAAAGCTGGTCTAACAATGTTTTGTGTGATGATGTGAACCTTGAACACAAGACCAGCCAACAGGAATCCCAGCAGTCTGTCCAAAGGTTCACAGTTTACTCAGTGAGGACGGCGGACAGATGGACAGTTGGTCCGATTTGATAATCCCCTGGAGCCATAATCCAATCACAAGCTGTTCTTTAGACCCAGTTACAAAAGGCTGATCAGTCCATATGATAGTCTGTCTCTGGGACAAAGAAGTGTGAGGAAGACTGGAGACTTCATCACTCATGTCATCATCAGTGAAACAAACAGCAGAGAACCAAACAGGCGGTTCATGTCATGTTCAGATCGAGACCCACATCTGTCTGCACAACATTAAATGATGCTCTAAACTCAGGATGGAACTGATATTTAACTATTTCATGAAGTGGTTTAAGTAAATATGAAGTAACAACAAAGACAGATAATAGTAAACAGATTAATAGTACATAGATTTAAACATATCACACACAGTGTTTCCTGAATACATTCCTTAGGCAGGTTGGTCCAAACCTTCAACACCTTTTATAAAAACAGCCAAACCAGAATTGCTGGTTACATTTCAAAAGCTATTTAATACAAAGATGCATTCTGTTGCTGTTGCAACACATCATTAAACATTAAATCAAAGCATTATAGCCAAATTCAACAAGAGACGACGAGTAAAGTTGTTATAAGCAGAGACGCTGCATAAATCACGTGAATAACAAAGACGTCCGATGTGGTCAGAGAACAGAGCTTTTCATGCCTGATGATTGATTAGTGATCATAAGTTTGAATAACGTGACTAGAAATTATGTAAACTTTAAAACGGAAAAGTCGTCATTGAATGGTTGAAAAGAATTCATTCAAATTCATAACAAAGATAAGTTATGAATGGTAAGTAAAACCACAAGGTGTTTTAATTAGAAAAGACTTAGAAACACCAGAAAATCCCTATTGTGATAATACTAATACCAATATTTTACACTGATAAGAAATGTATTGATCCCAAGAACAACTTCAGCCATTTTTGTCTGATGTGAAAAATGTATTCTATATTTAATTTATTAATAACCATTTAAACCAGGAGAGTAACGGGATTCTACTACCCAGTTTCTCACCTGCCCATTTCCCCAGGTTGCTGGGAGACACGAGCCTTCCGTTCCCGAGGACCCACACCTTGATCCCAGACAGGAGCCGATACACGGTGCACACAGAGAGCCAGGCCGCGGTCAGAGCACCGAGCCAGAACAGCGGCGTCTCCACGGCCCGGAACGCTTCTTCTCCGGTTAACGACATTCCTGCGCCGAACACACGTTTGTCTGTTTGACCTCTTAGCGCCTGGACTAATAATCTCTGAGTTTCTGCAACACGAAGGGAACTCTGTGCAAATGCATGCGTCCAAAAAAGACTCGAGATGTAACTTCCGTGTTTGATACTTCCGTATCAGCGCTTTGGCGTCTGTGATTGGCCCATTCTCTTCTTCATTGTCCGCTTTTAATAACATATTGTAACAAATCAGGGCATTACTGCCACCTAGTGTTGGACCAAAGTTCTCATCTCAACGTTTCTGTATTTTCTAAATGTGTAAACATAGAATACGACATTTACTGATTTACTGTTATTTATCAATGGATGCTTTTATTAACCACCTTTCTTTTCTAGCTCCTTCTGTAATAGATTAACATTAACATTAACATTAACATGTTTCACATTCAGGTTCACCTGCAAGATTTTACAGCGACTTTTAATGATTTATTTATTTTTTATACCCAGTATATTCTTAAGTCAGACATTTTTCACCTTTTTAAATAAGCTCATTGCTTTCAGTCTTGAATATGCGGCTCTTCACCCTCACAACATTTGCAGTGTTATTATTAACTCTTAATTCTATCTCTCTTCTGCTTTGCCCTCATCATTAAAATACCTGGAAAACATATTTTCACAAATACTTGACATTTTTCTACACCTTCAACAAAACGTTCCTGGGGACTGAAACTTTCCACTCTCATCTCATATGCTTTTATAATTTAATACTTGATAATTACACATGCCTTTTCATAAATGCCCAACTATTTCACTTGGTTGTAAACTGAATCACTCAAAGAATGTGTTTTTTTATATTGTCTATTTATTTCTGTAATGCTTGTCTCTTTAATATTTTCATAATTGTTCTTGACAAGCTCTCACACTGACCTTGTCACCATGAAACTGCATCACCACTCCTTTTACAGCAGATGTCTCTGTCATTGTATTATGATATTAAGCCTTAATGTATTATATTAAGTCACATTTGCCAAACCTGCAGGCTGTGTTTATAACCCTCAACTAGACGGTAGCTAAATAAGATGTTAATATATTCTCTATATACCTAAAATGTATAGGTATTTATACCCTTAGTGTATTTTAGTAGATTTTTATTTGTTCAAATGAAAGCTGGTAGAATAAATTTCAACACTATACATGTTTTATTCTTTTTATGGAAACATTTTATAAACTGTGGACAGCGATTGAATCACTGCACCGTGACAAAAACCATTAACACACCAAACACTTGTAGATGTAGAGATTAATTACATTGGAATTTGTAAGAATTATTGTAATTATATTTTAACAAAGGTGACGTCTAAATGGTAAAACTGTCCACAATGCAGCCTCTGGATTTTTCTTGAATTAGATATTTTGTGTTTGTTTGTTTGTTGTTTTTGTTTGTTGTTTGAAGCTGCTTTAATTCTTTTCACTTCATTCAGAAGTTATAAGACATAAATGAATGTAACTGAGCACACTCACAGACACACATAGAGTATGCCATCCAGCCAAGTGGAGCAGACAGCAGCGGTCCATAATGTGAGAGCGAGTGTTACATAAGAGCATTGCATCTAAAAATAGAAATGTAGCGATGGTAAACGGGAGTCTAAAACGTTGGCTCTGTGCTTTCAAAGGAACATGAATGAAGTTTAGATTAAAGAACCGTCTCGGACATAAATGGACCAGCTGCTGATCATGACCACGAGAGCCTGCAGGCAAGCACCAGTCAGCCTGGTGTCTATGTGAGAGAGAGTGGATGAGGAAGAGTGTGAGAGATAAAGTTGTTTACCGTGAGAACAGTCTCTTATTGGATAAAATATACACAGACACAAGAAGAAAAACACGTTCAAGGAGCAGCTGTTAGAAATAATAGACTTATTAAACTCTGCTGTGTGAGTTTTAAGGAGACTACACATTTACTCCTGAGTCTTCTTTAAACACAACACAGTAAATCATCTTCAGGCCTTTATTACAGTTTATTTCAGTGTGCTATTTCAGAAAACATCACAAAGATCACGCTGATTACATTTTTTTAAGCATCCACATGCAGCAAAAGCAACGACAAACAATATAAAATCTCAGCATACACTTAAACTGTAAAGCCATTCATAATAAATGACATGAATTCACCATTAACACATTCAGTAATTGAGTTTTTTTTTTTAGAAACCTATTTATTTACAGTCAATAGTAATCATCAAATTATAATAATAATTATCAAACATTATGTTTAATAATGTCTGTGGATCGCATGAAAATCACAAACAATTTAATTTGAAAAAGACATAAAAGAGAGAATCAAACGCAAAATTGTGTTATTTAAAATTTTGATAAATGGACAGAAAAGAAAGCAAGAAAGAGGAGAGGAAACGAGAGTGTAAAATAAAATGAAAAACATACTTTGGTACACCTGACAGAGATGTGAACAACGTCCTGTCTGTGACCCGTCTCTCTTTGTCATACACTGTTAAACTAAGAAAAACAGCACAAAGCAATTATTCAAGGGCAAACTGGGAGTCAAGCTTTAATGCTATATTCAAAGAAGTTCCACATTTTGAATAAGTTTGCTTTTGGAGCCTAAACATTTAATGTGTGTGTGATTGTTTTCCAGTTCAGGATAGTTGAATATTTCCTTGGTCCATAGAGTGTGTGTTGATTTCTATGTGGTGAACGTCTGGCTGCTCATTCACCTCTAAACACCACATATTGTAGGATCAACTGATTTTACTGAGAGCCTTCATACTTAGTCAGAATGCAGGAGCAGAACATTTCTTTACATGTTTACTGTAGGCTGCTATAAAATACTCTAAGTCTGTGCATTTAACTTCAGACTGCAGTTTACAAGTGCTTTAAAAGATTGTGTATTCACACACAACATAAGATGATGCATATGAATGTTACTGTCTGTGTACTGTCTTTTAAATAAAGATTTTAATGTGCTCATTGTGATACCACCATCACAGCAGAGGGAAATAAATAAATGACAAAGTCAAAGAAAAACAGGGTGACGGTCCTAAAATATTTAGAGACATTATTTTCATGTATGTCTTTGTTGAGTTGAAATGTTTGTCCAGTTCTAAAGGCATGCGGCACTTTATCAGCTGGAGGTTTTTTTTCACACTTACAAATTAAAATGCACTAATTCAAAACTCCGAATCATCTTCTGATTCTCAATGCTGGCAGAATTATGACTGTAGTGACATAAAATGTAACCCTGTCAAAAGAACAAGACACACACACACTGATAAAACATCTTTCCTCCCTATTTGTGTATTTCACCATCCATCACCATCACAGCTCACAAAACAGGGAACTAAACAAACTGTGTTCTGACCAGTGTGTGTTTTCTGACTTTATCTAACTGTTGTACTTCTCCTTTCAGCAGGTGAGCTGATTAAAATAGTTAGTCTGGAGGGGAGACTGAAGGCAGAATGAGGTTTAGAACACATTCTCAGTCCTGCAAACCAGGACCTGTGAGCTGCAGGGCAGCTGAGCTGTGTGTGAGACCCCGGAACGAAAGGGGCGGAGTCTCCATGTGCCTCTGGTATGAAGACTCTTATTAAAAATATTTCATTGTTCAGGGTTCAGTCACTGAGGTCACATTACAACAAAGCAGTAAAATATTAAACATCCACTGTGAAGATGATAGAAGAAATTAATTAACCAATCTGTAATAATAATAATAATAATAATAATAATATCGATAATATTAATAATGCTGATAATAATAATGATAATAATAATAATAATAGTAATATCAATAATAATAATAATAATAATAATAGTAATAATAGTAATGATAATAGTAATAGTCATAATAATAATAACAATAATAATATTATTATTATTAATAATAATAATGATAATAGTAATAGTAATAATAATAATAATATTAATAATAATAATAATAATAATAATAATAATAATAGTGCATGTTGCATTATTATTAAGTGCATATTGCACATTGACATATTATTAGTGTTAGATAGTCAACACACTGTTGTGACACATTCTCCTTGTTTTAGTGCTGAGCCTGAATAGGAACAAATGAAATCTCTTTTCATGACTGGTGACTGTTGTGATTCGTGCTCATTCCTAGCTTCAAATAATAACAGAGATTCTTTTTCTAATAGCAGATAATCCTGAAAATCAATTATATCTTAATCCCTGTCAAAAGAAGTAAATACTGTGTGAACAACTGGACCAATTAAATTTCCATTCTTGTAATATGTTGTGTTCAGTCATGATAATAATTAGAAGAGGAAGAAGAAGAAGATTTTAGACACAACCAAATCTAAGGGTGACACATGAACACACAGACTTTGTGATGGAGGGATTCATGCTGCAAGAAGGGAAAAGGATGGAAAACTATAGTTTCCTTCTCTTTGACAGTTTTTCCCACTCACGCTGTGGATTCCACCGGCCGACCTCGCTGTGGTTTGGTCACTGCTGCTCTCCACCAGCACAATGTGTGGTGAAGAGCACCTGTGAGTTTAAAAGACATAAACAAAAGAATAAAGAAATAACATGAGAACACAGAAGTAAACATAAAACTAATAGTGCAGAGAACTTGTTTAAAAGGTTTGATTGGAAAATACCAAATGTAAATAAATGAGAGGAAATGTTGCAAACAACAAACTATATATATATATATATATATATATATATATATATATATATATATATATATATATATATATATATATACACTTTCCAACTTGCATTTTGTTGACTGTTCACAGAAGTACATAAAGCAGGAAATAGAGAGAAAGAGTTTGTGAAAAAGTGGAAAAATGTGAAACTGACAAATGTGGCCTTTGAGTTTCTTCATTGATTCAATGATTTCTGTATATTTGTTTTACTTGTAGGAGAATCAAAACCCCAGAATCCATAGATTAAACATTAAACATTTAACTTAAACATTTTTCATTGAATTAACACCTTAATAGCCTTTTCTAAAATCATTAGCTGATTCATCCATTCCTCCCTGACGTCTCAGATGTTTAGTCAACAGAAGAACACAAAAAACAAAAGCTTCCGTTAAAGAACGTGACGTTTTCATCTGCTAACGTAAACAACAAACCGCTGCATTTTGAAGCACCTATAAAAAAAATACATCATATAAAAAGGCTTTGGAGAGAAGAAATTCTGAATAGACTGAGGAATCAATAAAAAATATTTTGTAGATAATAATAATGAAAAAAGCTCCACATCTGTCAGACACGTTTATTTATATCACAACATAAACAATCACACTAGAGTAAACATTGTGTTTGGACACATTAACACACCGCTGAGGTTGGAGGTGTGTTCAGGGGCGCAGGACAACCTCTTCATGATGTCACAGCAGGAGAAGCAGGTCATCACTATTTGAGTAACATCACGCAAATGAGGAGCTACTCTGTCGTGTGCGTGTGATGAACGCATGGGTCCAGATGTCAGTCAACAACAACATGAACGTCGTTCGTATCCTCCACAAATGCTTTTTGGGGTAAGGGCTTCCAGACTCATGTACACCCAGCAAGCCCAGACCGCAAAAAGATTCGTGACGGACATCTGCTCCAGCACATCCCAGTCCTCCAGGTCCTCAAAGTGATAAAACACCGTGTGCACGAGGGTGTTTGAGCACAAATGGTTCGGTTATTCGGTTAATCGTCCTCAGGAGATGATAGCCACACAACTGAAACCTACTGAACTGGCATGGCTTTGCAGCAACACGCAGCCTTGTTATTAAAAAGAGCGGCGATGAGGAGAGGCGGCATCCCATTGCCGTTATAGACTTTAACGAGCAGCGGAGGGATGGCCATGATTTCATTGGACAGGACGACTCATCATCAACCAATAGGATTGCAAAGGGAAAGAGCACCTGGGCTGGAGGCCAAAGCACCTGCCAGTTTACTCACTATGGTCACTATTAGTGCGATATTAAACCAAGCAACCACCAACAGTAGAGACATCTGATGGATTGGTTTCCTCGTTTGGGATTTTTCTCCACTAAAGAAATAAATCACAGTTTGAAAATGATTCTTTTTACTAATAGTAAAGTTTCCTCTCTTTATAAAGGGTTAATTTGGCTCTAAACCTCCAGCTGCCGAAGCAGCCCCCCCCCCGACCCCCCCGCTTTCATTGGGCCACCCAGCCTTTCATTTGTGGACGCGTCTCCCGTTCGGTCACGATTCTCGAGCTCACCGGAGCCAGACGCCACTGACGCAGCACGCGCCTTACTCACTTTTAGCAGTCACGACTCGAGACTCCCCGCGCACACAACGGAAAAAACAAATCTGCACGCAAGGCTCCATTTAACAGGTAGCGCTGTTTCTGAGGCTGCGTAAAAAGCACTCAAATCTGAGACGACCAATGAGCTTTGAGCTTTTACAATGGTTCCAAACGGAGCAATCAGAGGGACACGTCCTTTCACAAAGCTGGTGTGAAATGTGGTGCATGAAGCCTCACAAATGGCCACAGAGGCTTTCACTGTAAGGACGCCTGGTGGAGGGGGGGGGGAGTCAGATTCAGCACCCGGCCAGAGGACAGCTCCGCGCGCACAAAAACAAAACCCAAACCTGATCATATGCACACAATGATCTGAGGCATAAGGAGGGTGATTCCCTTTAAGCAGGAATCCACCCAAAACATTCCTGACACCGCGTTTCTCTCCGTCTTTAGGGTTAAAAACATGTGTTCATGTCGAGGCTGGAGAAAATAAAGGTTTACTCACCATAAAGCAGCGGAGCCTCCTTTCAAAAGTAGCACAAAAAGGCACCAAAAGTCTGTTTCTCCAGTAAATGAGCTGCTGGTCTGTGGTTCAATCCGTGCTCACACTGTACTCTTGAATGGTGAGCCTTTTATAGGAGAGATGCCCCCTATCTATTTATGGATCACGATCCAACCCCGTTTCTATTTTTAGCTCGCGCGTGATGAAAAAAGAAATGCTCGCAGAGGTTCCTTGGAGGAATTTCGAGCGTGCAGCGTTTGCGCGTGCTCCCGCCCCCCCCTCCCTGTACGGTAAATGCGCGTGCACGGTAGCATCTCCCTAATAATGATGCTGTGGAAAACTGCACGCCCGGATTTAAAGGGAGTCATGGACGAGCGCAGAATCCGGCTTTTATTAATTCACGATTTGGTGCTGAAAGCGTGTTTATTTTCTGTTTTGTATTTAACCCCGAAAAGAAGTAGAATAAAACAGACCTCCTGATCCCGAGGGCTGCGTCAGGCACTCTGACGTCAGGTAGAGAATCTCCTACTTTGAAGGTGGAAGCAGGAGCCCCTGTTACCAAGACTGTGGTTAAAAACCAGTGAATGTCCAATGAAAACAAGGGAAGGATGAAGAAGGCGCAGCGCCCCCCCCACCCCGGCCATTGTTTGCTGGATGTAGTCAAACCTCTGGAGGAGCCGAGACAAATAAAAAGGTGAGTAAACTTAACTCCTTTGGTTAAAACACCAATAAAGGCGTTTATTTTACGCATAAATCGGATCTTATTTGGAACGATGATGCCAGTAAATGGGGTTCAAATGGCTCCAGGTTGGTTTACCCTCCAGCAGGACCAATAGTGGCCCTGAGTGTGATGATGCAGAGCTGCTACAGTACAGAAGGCTCATTAAAGCAGACTCCCAGCACAGGGCAGAATGCTGAAACGCGTAGTAACGGAGCGGCGCTTGGCCGAGCGATGATGCTATTTTTAACTCTCTACTCAACATGCCTGGCGCTGCGGGTTTCTCTGCTCAGGGCAGATCCGACTGTAAGAGGGGCAAAAACATGAGCACAGCTTCCAGATGGACCTGGGTTTAATGGGACATAGAACGAATCCCGGTCACTGGTTTTCTTTATCGAGTCTCTTCATCATTTATCTTCATCTTCTCATCATTTAGAGCAACCTGTAGGATCTGCATGACGTTTACTGGAGAGTCTACTGTTTGATTCTGATATTTTATGATGTTTAAATTGAAAATTGATGCATTATGACAGAAGTTTTTTTCTCTCCCTTTTTTCACATGAATGTTCAATTAGTCTTTTAAATAATCATACCTGTTTATAATAAACAGACACATCATGTGATCCTTTCTGTAAAATGTAAGTTTGGTGACATTGATTGTGTTACGTTTACAGATGGAGACAGAGATCATAAGGGGGGGGGGGGTCTGAGGATCACTGGCCATGAGAACCAGCATACAGCCCAGGATGAGGGCCCTCGGCTCCCAGATCAGCTGAATGAATTCCACTGTAGATTTGATTTGAAGTCAGACAAACAACTTAAAGCAGTAGATAAAGCAGAAGCAGCCATCCCTCAGTTTGTGATTAAAGAGCATGGGGTCGAAGCCCTGCTCCACAAACAGAATACAGGGAAGGCAGCAGGACCAGTTCACGTCTCTGTTCTTACTGTGAGGCTGTTTTTACTGACATTTGAACTGGTCTCTATGTCCCTGTTTTAAATCTGCTGCTGTTGTCCCTGAGATCTGATGCCGTCAGTCTGAGCGACAGAAAGGTTTCTCTGACTTCTGTTGTTATGAAGGTGTTCTAGGTCCTGGTCTGGGATCATTTATCTTTATAGATGCTGTGTCTCTGTACCTACATGGTCCTGAGTCCTGCAGCTCATAGAGGTCCCTATACCTACAGAGGAGTTCAGCGTTTAATACCATTACAGCCCTTAAACCAGGACTTCAGATGCTGGGTAGTAATCAATGTGCTCTATGGATTTTAGATTTTCTGTGACCCTCAACATGGGATCCCACAGGGCTGTGTCCTCTCACCTCTACTGTATCTGTATCTGCTGATAAAATAAAGATCATTCATTTTCAGAGGGATGAGGAAGTCCTCCATTCATTGGTAACTAAAGACCAGACAGTGGAGACAGTTGACACACATCCCACCATATGACATACATAGAAGAGGAGAGTTAACATCAGAGGCTTCACCTTCTGCACCAGCTGAAAGGTGGTGTTGCTCTTCTTCAGAGCTACCATGGAGGCTGTCCTCGTCTCCTGCGTCACAGTGTGATACAGACACAACCGTCCTGAAGAAGGGACGGCTAGAGAGAGACGCTGCATAGAGGGTGAACCCCTCTCACCCCTCTTACTCCATCTCAAACTCCTGCCCTCTGGGAGGAGATCTCAGAGTCTTACTTGCAGGACATGTTGCTCCAGGAACAGCACATACCCCGAGGCTGTGAGGTGCCTGAACTCAGATGCACATCCACTTTAGGAGGAGGTATATCACAGCAATGCCTTCAAAAAAGGAAGCGGTACAAGCTCTTTAGAGGTTTGATCTAATTATGTGTATTGTATGTGTTGGTTTCTTTTCTTTGAATGTGTATTTTATCTATTCTTATGTACTTTTGTGGAAATGTTTCTATTTTTTTGTAAGCAGTGCACTGAAGCAAATTCCTATCAACTTTGTTGACATGACATCATGACGTCTCTTCTGTAAACACATGGAAAGCTTTTAAGAGCTGATATTTAGTTTGACCTGCAGTGACCTTTGCCCTCTGACATCATGCTCAGGGTGTTTCATCATAGTCACCCAGACTGAGCATGATTTAAGAACTCATTAGCTACTGTTAGATAAATGTTAGCATTAGCATTCAAAAATGTTCCTACAAGGTGAGCGTTTGATGGGCATATCAGCTGGACACAATTATTTAAGTTTGGAATTTAAACACGCTGGATGTAATCAGTCATGTTAAAGTGGTTGAATGCTAACCTTAGCTATTGTAGCGTATGGGTTATTAAATATGTTGTTTGGTCAAATGTTCTTCTGGATTTTCACTCTCAGTTGCTTATTAATCATGAAGTGGTGGAATGATTCGGATTTGTTAGATTCACACTTCCCATCCTGTGCATGATGTCAGAGGAAAATGGCTGCTGTATGAGAAAGGAAAAAGATCCACATATTTATCTGCCAGTTATTTGGATCTGCTCTGAGGCAGAGAAGAGAAGAGAAGAGAAGAGAAGAGAAGAGAAAAGAAGAGAAGAGAAGAGAAGAGATTCCTTTATTAGTCCCACAGTGGGGAGGGGAAAATATTTTAAAAAAATACAAATACTATAAATGAGGGATATAAAGTGACAGAAGGGAGACCTGAGTGCTGGATTTGAGGTTTTGAATCAAACCATGAGTCCTAATATAAATGCTGGCTTTATTCAGACTTCAGCCTTTTGAAATGAAAGAAGAGCTTCTATAAGAAAAGGAAGGATTTCTTTACGTTGCAGGTCTATTATGACATTTACACTTCATTATAACAATGTTCATCATCCGGATAATGATTTCATATACAGTACTTGTATTTTTCATGATTAATCACAGCTGTCATTTGTTTGGTTGCAGCTTTCTTGAGAAACACTCAGAAACAGCTTCACACTTCATGCTTCTTTCTCAGTAATACACCTGCCATGATGTACAGTACTACCAACTGTCACTTGGTTTTTTGTGTTGTGAATACAAAATATTTTATTTGCAGACTGGAAATACAAAGACAGAAAGATTTAAAAGAAAAAACCATGATGTCAATTATCTCTTCCATGATGACAAAGCCTCTGTCCACAATGAACGTTTTCATCAGCCTCTATATGAACACACAACACAACTAAATAACTATTTCATACCATCATCACAGAGCTCCAGACACCTCCAGTGTCACGGTGCAGTTCATCTGTCCTGAAGCAACATCTCTGCAAGAAAACTTTGTCGCTGTTCTCTTAAGTCGCCCCTCTGTCTGAGCAGGTGTGTAACTTCAGTGCTACAGCAGCATGCTGAGGATGTGTGTGGCATTACTTTGGAGCTGTCCATGGTACCACAGCAACAGTTTAAAGCACAGGCAGGAGAACTTCTGCAATGCATTAACTGCTCTAGGTGAAAGACAGAGCATCATGCTGCAATCAACTACAGAACCAAACTGATTCAGGCTGCAGGAAAAGTAAGAGTAAAGAGGACGGAGACACAAGCAGAAGGGACTCTGGTGTTAATGGCAGTGAGACCTACTGTCCCCCATCGATTTTTATGACACTCGACTAAAGGAACTGGTCAGAAAAGCCCTTGTGGATACAGCAAAGCATAAAGTCTAGAATTTAGATGAATCTAGCTAGAAATAGATGTTTGTTGCCACATTAGAAACGTTGTCCTTTTACTCTGTACATAAAAACATTTGTATGTTCAGATGTAATCAATGAATTCATGTAATGCATACTGTATGATCTATCTATTTAATGTTCACTTGTTTTATTATTGGTTGTTTTATATGCTACTTATAATGAAATAAGAATTTTCCTTTGGTATTTGTAAAAGTCACCATATCTTATATATCCTGTTGCAAAGCAGGTCCAGTAGTTTTCGGTCAACATCATGATGCATAAAACTATAGGAGCACATGAGTCAGTCTCCATATTAACAAGAGTCACATTCTGTGTGTCGACTTCACTCTCAAATAGCCGCCTCCTTTCATGTCCATGTAGGAAATTCACTATCATTATGTAATATCTTGCAGCATCATCCATTCAGTGTTACTATATTCAGCAGTGCTGAGCCAAATATATCTGTTGTACACACTGTGAGGCGCAATAACAAATTCCAACACGCAAATGGCCAAAAGTTTAGCATCAGAGCAGATGAGAAACTTCCAAAGCTCCATCACCCATTCTGCCTTCTGCTCCATTTATTCAGCTGCAAGGTTTTCTCTCACATAAATAGATGGTTGCAGAAAAGAAACAGTGGCAGAGATCTCAAGAGACCAAAAAAAATTAACATGCAACTGATTAGAACAATAACAATAACCCTATAATAATACAGCATAAAGAGCTCTACATTACTGTTTGACTCTCTACATGTATCAGGTTATTCAAACACAACTTAAATACATCAAATCAATGGGGATGAATATGTTTGTTTCATTCATATCTAACATGACCACAGGCCTGCTGTGAAACATTAGCACCAAATAAAGTGCATTATTTAAATGTATAAATGGTGCAAGTTCTTGTTTGGCTGATGCAGTAATATAATTGGCTGCTTCAGCTGCAGCACAAACTGCAAAGGACTCAGTGTGTATACTATCAGTCTGAAAATACTCAATGGGTCCAGAGCATCTCACACACACACACACACACACGCACTCACACTCTCACACACACACACACACACACACACACACACACACACACACACTGCAGCGTCTCTGTGGTGTCACCTCGCATACTTATTACATAACACGGCTCCCTCTCCCAGGCTTAACGCCCCGGACCAATCCGTGCACGCTTTGCTGCACATGAACTATTTATAAACTGCACCGAAGACAAGGCTGGTCAAAAATATCACTAGTCAATTATTCATTGAGAAACATTCCCAAACAGACAGAAGTGGGTTTGGCTGCACAGCATTAGACCAGCGGGTAAATGCAGCAGCGCATGGAGGAACCTGAGGGAGAAGGGTGGGAAATGTGGAGCGGCGAATTTGTTCTCATGTGTTACGCTTTTATTTATAGGACTCACTTCAGCTCCTCTGCAACCATCTTGTTTCTTTGCAGGGTTCTAAAAATAGAACGCCGCTCTGTGCTTGTGCCATTTTTAGTTCTTGCAAAAGGAAAAAAAAGCTGCAGCTTCATGAGGACACGATGGGAGGCTCTGTTTGGTTCTCCACACATCAGCATCATGTTCCACTGAACCGCAGCTTTTATCCGTCTGGAAGGAGAGCATGTGTTTATACACACATATATATTTGTTTCTGACTAAATCACTGGAAAACAATGCAGCACAATAAAATCTGTTTTATACAGAAGACCTGATGGTTCATTAAAACTGGTCTGAAATAAAGCCGTTAAGAACTGGAGAGTTTAATCCTTTTAAGGTCAGAAAATAGAAACACAAAAGAATTAAAATGTTATCACTGCACCAAACGTGTTAGTTTGACTGACTGGCCATTTATTAAACAATTGAAAAGATATATTTAAGCCTATAAATTGTTCATTCATGAAATAATCCATGACGATCTTATTTTTAATGAACTGATTGTTTTTGTAACTGAATCATTACAGCAATAACAATTCTAGTTGAGTCTATATAACAGACAGCAATAATTAAACCTATTAGGAATTAAACCAGGACTAAAATAAAATTAATTAGAGAATGACTATAAATGTATTTTGTGATTTAATATAGAACTCAAATATTAAGTCATAAAAGTCGTTTTACTTTCATCAGACACTACAATTAGACAGACATGGAATGAAGATTCCATGTCAGAGGAATAGTCTTTAAATGATGTGATCTGTGGAGTAAATAATACCATCATAATCAAATATTGTAGTTAATAAAAGTAGTGTTCCTTAAAAGGTGGGACAGTACCACCATGAGGCCGAGTTTCAAACATTTACCAGAAAAAAGGTTGCAGTCATGAGGTGAAATACTACAGCTTCTACATTTTAACTGAAGCATCAAGGTGTAAATATGTAAACAATATGTAAACAATATGTAAATAACATGTAAATAATATATCCAATATGTTTTTCCCAGAGAAAAAGAAGCGATGCAGAGAACTGAACTGATGAAATCCACACACTGCCTTTAATACTGTACAATGAATACAGATCCACTTTCCACAGTGTTTTTTAATATATGGTCAACAACAAACCAGTTTTCTTCCTTATGATTTCCATATGTTAAGAAGCAAATGTAATAGCATAATTCAGTTTCTCTTTTAGTGTTTAAATTACCTTAAAAAGCAAAATCAAACAGTTTGTAGGTCCCCTATAAATAGGAATGATACAGAGGTGCAGACAGAAAAGTGCTGAGAATTCCCTATTTTATATATTAACTCCTTTAACTTGTTGAGAGGCAGATTTCTTACCATCTCTGCAACTCAAACAAATACTGTAAAACATCCTTTTCACCTGAAATTCCAATGAACTTCCATTAAAACACGGCGCCCCCTGCAGGTCGTTTCATTATCGAGCCTCCTAGGCGGCGTCTCCTCGTATTAAATTACTAAAATGTCTTTGAAATGACAAAGCAGCTCCTCCTCCAGTCAATACTGATTAAATCAAAATACTGCTGCAGAATTCAGTGGAGCTTCAGAGCCTTATTCTATTTACCTGCTTCCATTTTAAAAAGAAAGAAGAGATTCATAACTTCTTCATTGTTAGATCACAAAGGGGCAAATTATCTACAATTACACTCTGATATGTCAAACCTGACTCTTTGGGAGGTTCGCTCTCAAATAGAAAAAGATTTTTGATGCCTCGTCTGCAAACGCATTCAGAGTTCTCTGGTGTTCAGATGAGCGTTTGTCTCGGTGATGTTGCTGAGGCGGTTCAGCTGGTTCAGGGCTGACGGCGGTCCCTCTTGGTGAGCAGGTAACACTGGATGGTTCTAAGCCGATCTTTGGCAGGGGCGAACTCTGGCTGCAGCTTCAGGGTAGACTCATACCAGAGCATGGCTTTCTCAAACTCCTCCTGTTGGTAAGAAACACAACCACCGAGTCACCATAAGAGGACGTCTGACCATGTATAGAGAAATCAGTCCACTACATACTGGGAGCAGTGGGAAGTCATGGTGGTGTGACTTCACCATCAACTCCAGTTCTAACACTGGGCTTTTGTCAAGACCCCTGACAGGAGAAACTAAGATGTGTGTGAGGCTGGCTCAGAGACTTGACTTCATCCACAGACAGACTGTTTGGTGTTAGAACCAAGAACCTGGTCACAGTCTAAGACCAACTTTAACAGCTTGGTTGAAACAGCAGTGACAGGTGTGAGGGAACACCCTGTCCCAGAACATCTATGAAAAAACTGTTGTCAGATCCTGGAAGAAACAAATAAAATAAATAAATAAATAAAAACCAGTAGCAGAAAACTGTATTACCATTGTTATATAGACGTTGGCGAGGGTAAAGTGGTTCACGACAAAGTGCGGGGCAATTTCTACGGCCATGCGGGCGACTGTAAGAGCGTCCTCCCATAGCCGAGCATTCTGGAAGATGTTGGCCAGGCTGATGAGGGGCACATCCTGATCACAGTTTCAAAAAAGAAAGATGATTTTTCCTTAACATTGTTAAATGAAGTGGCCCACAGAAGTGGGCGGGTCATCTGTTGAGGATAGAGGATGTCACACTTGCCTTCATGTGATGGGGGGCGTAGTTGAGGGCCTGACGCAGGCAGTCAATGGCTCTCTTGCCTTGACCTTTGACCCTCCAGTACAGAGCAGCCATGCTGGATAAAACCCATGATGTCTGGTTCTGCAGTCGCAGGGTTAGGGATAAGGGATAAATGCACAGATGAAATCTAAGTGGTCGATAAGGTTTTTCAGGATCCACAACAAGCTTAAGGGCTATAAATAAATCAAAATAAAATGCTGGTTGTATCTTTGAATTTCACAAAATGCACTGCAAACATATTACAGGCTATGATGACAACAGGTTCAGACAAACACAGCTGAGCTAGTTAATGCTATATAAAGGTTTCAGGGCTCTCCTGCTGCCAAAGAGACATTTTAAAGATTGAATGGTTTCATTCTTGACCTTTCACTGGTTTTCTCACTGGGGAAAAAATGTCATTCATGGCTGTGATTATTTGATTTTTTGAAATACTCATTTAGAAAATCTAAAGACACAAACTAGGTGAACAGTTTCTGTTCAGTAGATAAGTGCTGAGGTGTTAAAAGCTGGCTAATGAACCAGAGAAATGAGAGTCGTTACCTTCTCCAGTACTTTAGCGATGCGTGTTCCCACCTGCTCAAAGGACTGAGGAGAGAACTTATCTTTGCCGAGGTTCTGCAGGACCTGGGAGTTAGAACAAGAAGAAACATCTCAAACCTGGAGCTTCCATTTATATCCACCCTGGTTGAACGCTCTTTATATAAAACCACTTATTGTCTTGGTTGTTAAAGGTGCATTATGAGAATTGGCCACCTGTTGAATTCATACTCCAGACAAAGGGGGCAGCACATCCTCAGAGAAACGGTTCTATACATCACAGTCATATCCCCTCCTCACAGAGGAGGCCCCACATTAGACCTCCACACCTGATGAACCAACAGCCCAACAGTTCAAACTATACCCCACACACATTCATCACTGTTCTCCAATGCAGGCTTTGGTGAAACACTGAAAACTTAGACCTTTTTTTGTTGCCTGTTTACTTTTGTATGTTAAATGGTTTTCAATATTTATTTTGTTTGGCAAGACTTGCCACCATTTTTAGTCCTGCAAATGATCAACTACCCACATAACATTTCTCTGCACAGCTCCAGGATGTGATCACTTTGGCTGCACCCAAAAATCTGTTAAGTCAAACTGAACATAACTGTTGCACCTGAAATTTAGCAGGATTGATATTTTAACAAAACAGCTGCCTTTGAATGAATATAATAAACATATTTTGTGTATAGTGGGATTTTATGCACATCATTATTCCTATACATTTTTTTTTTTATATCTCCTGTTTATAGTGTTCATATTTGATATTTTTCTCCTCTGTTTATATTGTTCCTCGACCTGCGTCCTGCTTCCTGGGGAGTAAACATAGAAAAAAACACGTGTAGTTTACAACACATAGAGGCAGTATCTCAGTAAGAAAGAGAAAAACACTACAGCTGTAAAACAAAGCTTACACTTTAAAAAAATACATTTATATTTTTATAGTACCCCAATAAGATTTGAGTTAGTTTGATATGTCAGGCTCTTTAAACATCAGCAGTTTTTAAATTTATTTTTGAAATAATTGAGATTATTGTGATTTCTTGTAGAGTGTTTTAAATAAAAGAAACCCTCTGCACCTTTATTCCTATTTAAAATCATATATTCCTGTTTAAAATCATTTATTCCTGTTTAAAATAATTTATTCCTGTTTAAAATCATTTATTCCTGTTTAAAATCATTTACTTTTAAGGAATGACAAAAGTTATTCGGGTTAATGATTTCACATTAGTTTGGATGAATAATGAAACTGGTTGATATTTTAAAGCGCATGTTTAGGTACAGACAGGGACACACATGTGTTGTATGTTGGCTTCCACCTCAGCTCACCTCACGTAGTTGACTCTCTCCAGTGTAGTGGATGGCAGCTCGATTAGCCACCCCTGCCAGGTGGTCGAGGGTGTGCATACTGGCAGCTAAGTTGGCGTTGCATAAAGGTTCGACAGCTGGTTCCTGGAGAGGAGTGGCAAAGTCTATGTGCTCTGTGATACTGAGGAGACATCGAAGGGAAATATACAATTAATCATTAAATACTAACATATTATTTACTGAATCTTTGGTTGTTGATATGCTCTGATGAGACAGCAACGTTTTCCTGCTTTCTATTTCTAATCACTCAACAGATAAAAAGCCTCCAAACATTTCCAAGGTATGTGATATCATTTCCCAAATGTTGAACTTTTTCCAGTGGTTCTATGAACAAACATGAGAAGACATTAGAGCTGCCCCCCCAAACAGAGTGTACATGATAATAAGACATACACATCCTTTTAACGTAGTGTTAGAAACGTGGTACAACCATGTCCATGATCAGACAGAGTGAGTCTTACTCAATGTTCTTGGCAGAAACAGCCAACCAGGTGCTGGCTACAGTGGTGAGGTCGACCCGTCGTGTCCGCTGGCACTCCTCTGGCCCTGGCCAGCCAAGACTTGTGTAGTCCCTCCAGCGACCTGCCCCAAAAGTCACCTTTGTCAGTCAGAAGTCCAGCAACGTCATCTAAATAAAATGCAGATGTTTATGGTACCTGTAGGACCAGGCGACGGGATAGTTGGTCCACTTATCTCCAACACAGAGTGTCCTCCAGGCAGTGACTCCCTGTTCTGGCTGTAATCAGAGCTTGTTACACCATCTGTCCCATCCACCTTAGACTTTCTGACCCTCTTCACCTGGAAGGTGATCTGATGAACAACAAAAGAACGTTCTGTTTGACCCACCAACACCTCACACTGGGGGTTATAAATGATTTTGTGTTGAGATGAAGGTCAGGCAGGTACACTTACCCACTCTGCCCCGTCATCATCCTCACAGTTTCCAAAGCAGGGCCCTCCACCAGCACGGGCACCCATGACCCGGTCGTTCTTCAGCACCCGGATACCTCGCAGGTCACCTCGTTTGCCTCCGACATCCAGCGCTCCCTCAAAAGCTCCCATCAGGTCCTCCTTCAGCTGCCACTCCTCCTCCCCTTCCACTCCTCCGTCATCAAATGGGGTTGCTATTTTGGCTGTTGCTGCGGCAGAGGAAGAAGCCTGCTGCTGTCCAGCAGCTTCTCCTGATCCATTACTGTCCACTATAACCTCTGAGGAGCACAGGAGGAATGAGGAGGGAATTACAGCTGTGTTGAGTTACTGGAGCATTTAGATAAATGATCCAAGTCACAAAGAATAAGTCAAGTGACATGTGAGACTGATGGGGTCAACTTTTCAATTATACTGTTCAACTCACTAAACAAATGACTGTTAGACCATAAAGCTGGAAAACTACCAAATACTCATTTAAGTCCATCGGGCTACTTTATAACAATAGTTGTGATTAACAAGTTGTGTGTACATTTTCCAACCATTGGCCTCCCGTGAAAAACAATGAGCAGGATGATGGAGAAACATGCCTGTCAGCCTGTATCAATGCCGCCTAGAACGCTCTATGAATCCCGCTCTGAGGACCTGCTCTAAGGAGGACCCGCTCTACGGAGGACCCGCTCTGAGGACCTGCTCCGCTCTATGGAGGACCCGCTCTGAGGAGCCGCTCTACGGAGGACCCGCTCCGCTCTACGGAGGACCCGCTCTGAGGAGCCGCTCCGCTCTACGGAGGACCCGCTCTGAGGAGCCGCTCTACGGAGGACACGCTCTGAGGACCCGCTCCGCTCTATGGAGGACCCGCTCTGAGGAGCCGCTCTACGGAGGACACGCTCTGAGGACCCGCTCCGCTCTATGGAGGACCCGCTCTGAGGAGCCGCTCTACGGAGGACCCGCTCTACGGAGGACCTGGTCTGAGGACCCGCTCCGCTCTACGGAGGACCCGCTCTGAGGACCCGCTCTGAGGACCCGCTCTGAGGACCCGCTCCGCTCTACGGAGGACCCGCTCTGAGGACCCGCTCTGAGGACCCGCTCCGCTCTATGGAGGACCCGCTCTGAGGACCCGCTCTACGGAGGACCCGCTCTGAGGACCCGCTCCGCTCTATGGAGGACCTGCTCTGAGGAGCCGCTCTACGGAGGACCCGCTCTACGGAGGACCCGCTCTGCTCTACGGAGGACCCGCTCTGAGGAGGACCTGCTCTGAGGAGCCGCTCTACGGAGGACCCGCTCTGAGGACCCGCTCCGCTCTACGGAGGACCTGCTCTGAGGAGCCGCTCTACGGAGGACCCGCTCTACGGAGGACCCGCTCTGAGGACCCGCTCCGCTCTACGGAGGACCCGCTCTACGGAGGACCCGCTCTGAGGACCCGCTCCGCTCTACGGAGGGGTCGCTCTGAGGACCCGCTCTACGGAGGACCTGCTCCGCTCTACGGAGGGGTCGCTCTGAGGACCCGCTCTACGGAGGACCTGCTCCGCTCTACGGAGGCCAGGCTGCACTGAACACTGTTAAATGAGACGGTCTGGTCTACGGAGAGTCTCAGCAGCTCTTCCTGTTTTTGCGCTGGAGTTGATGAGTTGATTAGAACTCGTAGGAAGTAGCATCACTCACATCCCAGCGTATTATTTTAATGAAAGGTTGAAGTTTTAAGCCCAACTGTTTTTTAACATTCATGTCACAGGTGACCTGAAACCCAGTAGTTACATCCTTGGATGTGTGTCCACTACTGCCTCTGCACTCACTCTTCTGTTTTTGGGGGCACAAAATGTAAACATCACTGGTGTGCAATGAATCTTGGGATAGGGAGGGTTAGGGTTAGGGTTAGGGGCCGTGAGGGATCCACTCGATGGATAAACAAGGTTGCAGCGTGGGCCACATTTGAAGGAGTCTTTGAACTGGGACAGGCCCAGTAGCACCGCTGAGACGTACTCGGTCTACAGATGCAGCCTTCGCAGGACGCGGCCCATGAATTAGGACTCAGCTTATGTATATTCTGTATGTTGGTGTCATATGAGAGGTTGTGTCTTCAGTGTTTAATGAACATTAGCAATATAACTGATGACAGAACACATGAAGAATGACATAATGGACCAGACAGGGGACAACCTCATTAGATGCACTACTTCAGAAAACACTGGTAGCAGCAAACGGACAATTACACAGTCAGTATAAAAAAGTCTATAATGAATGAAATCATTCATTCGTTATTAATGTCCTTGAACACTGTTGACTAATTAAATGATGTTCTAAAGATAAAATATGATGCCATGGAGCGTCCTGCAGTGTGACGTTTATCCACATCATACATTTGAATCCTGATTCTTAAATCATACCTGCTTACTGCTCATGGGTGTGAAATACACCAGAAGCCTAAGTCTCCTTTACAAACAAACTCATGAAAACATGCATTCATTGTGATCATAGGATGAAGCAGTGGCATCAAAATGAGCTGGATGCCAACAAATGTGGGTTTCATGGCCAGACTCATCGTCTGTGTCAGGACGGCCTCGACGTTCCTACCAGGCTAATCCATATGTTTATGGAACGTTCGGCTGGAGGACAACATTTATGGAACAGGGTGCATTCAGCTGTAGAATTTCATGTATTGTAGAATTGGTCAAAATGTACAAAGCACTCAAAGACTCTTCCCTTACAGTATACTAAACAGACTTCTTTAAAAAACACATTCTTACTCTGAAAGAGCAAAGAGTCCTCGATGGCAGGAATGACGGCCACATCCTGCTTCTCATCGCTAGCCTCCCATTCCTCCAGATGTATACCAAGGTCTTCCTCAGCCATGCAAGCAGCTCCCTCTGGATTAACACAGGTTTAGGAATACTTATTACACCATACCGTGATGGGACAACTGCAGCAAAAACCTATTAACTGGCACTGAAACAAATGTATTCATCTTAAAAAAAGAAAACAGATGGGAAAATGTATATTTAATCATAAATGTTAAATGTATCTTCTGTATAATTGTTGATATTCTAGTAATGCACATTTTGTGCATTAGGAAAATTAATATTCTCAGACTTGAATAATTTTTCCACCTATGTGGGGAATTATGGAATCATACTATTAGAACAATGAAGGCCATTTTGGATCAGTGTTAAAACACTACTTTGACCTTTAAGTTCTTAACAGTAAAGATGAGGAATGTTCCAACAACTAACTGTCCTGATCTTTAAACAGACAACAACTAGTCTACAGCTGTTATCATAATGTTGGTTAGTAGCTAATGACTGTAAATCAACAACTGAAGATTCTACATCTATGACACATTGTTTTTCACATCAGTGAAAATCAGGGCGATCATATAATGGCAGGAGGTCCACCAAGACAACAACCTGCACATTTGTGTGCAGATCAGTCCATGTGTAAGGATCTGGTATCAGACCACTTG
The DNA here is from genome assembly GCA_037577475.1 of Chaunax sp. Z400. Classification (NCBI taxonomy): domain Eukaryota; kingdom Metazoa; phylum Chordata; class Actinopteri; order Lophiiformes; family Chaunacidae; genus Chaunax; species Chaunax sp. Z400. Next base: position 34,773,280 of record CM075184.1, on the reverse strand, counting down.
GAGATCTTTTCAGTATACATGTGGTGACGTTTCTGACCAGAAAGAGATTCTGAATGAAAAGAAGGAGCTGCTCTCCAGACGGATACCAAATCTCACACAGTTGTCTTTGTCTTGTAATTTTAAATAGAGATAATTTAGGTGTGATGTCATGTCAACCAGGAATCCCATAATATCCATCTGTTTGGCCTATGACTTTTTAAATTTCATTTCTAATCTACCCAAAGCGTACCGGCAGCATACAGCAGCTAAAGCTGTACAAGGTGACCTCTGGATGGCAGCAGTGAGCTGTGACTGTGCATCCTGTGCTTCAGCTGTTGAGACTGAAAGAGCGATTTGTTTGATTTGTTTTTTTTATCTGGACGTGTTTCGAACATAACATCCAGGAAGTTAATATGAACTTTTCTGTCCAGTCATCTCAGAAAACTCTATTTTCACTGTCAGTATTTGTAACTTTTGATGATGATGATGGTCACTAATGCTGAATATTGTGTACGAAGCACGTAGCAGCATTTGTTAGCTGCATATTGTAGCAGCCCAGCAGCAGCAGGGCCCAGTAGTCTTAGGCTGCTCTACTGACTGGCTGCATTGTGCCTGTTCAAAATCCCTTAGATGACAAAAGTTTAAAATAGCTATCGATGTTTTACCATTACATCAAAAGGCTTTGCAGTCCAGATAGAAGCCTGTCGCGGTCTGGATTTGGCCCGCAGTCCACTGATTGGTAAGCTCTGGCCTCAGAGTGCAACATGGGAGCAATATGCAGCTTTGTAGGGTAAATTATAAACTGCTCCAAATTTGGAATTATCTATTTTCTATAGCATAAATTATTGAGTGGCAAGATTTCTTCACTTCAAAGCACTTTTCTCTTCACTGCCTCTGATATGAATAAAGAGGAAGATGCAGAATTTAACTGCAGCTGAAGCACAACATACAACTTGTTCTCAAAGCTACTCTTACAGCTTCAGCGGAGTAAGAGACCATAAAACACTAAAACAAGTTCAAATCAAGAAGAACATAAGGTACAATATATGAACCTGTTGCTATCCACTATGAAATTAAGTCCATCTGTTTGTTAAACACCTATCCTTATAGTACAGCTTGGATTCTGGATTATGCTCATCACTGCTCTGTCCTTGCATCCCTGTATGCTTCACCTTGTTGCTTGGCTTAAACGCAGTAATGATGCAGTTATAAGGCCTGCAACAACATAAATCATCCTAAAAGCTACACTGGAATTTACTTTAACTCCCCAAGAGTGTCTCAAAATCCATAAACTAAACCACAGAATTCACAGGAAAATCATTTATACTTTAGAGAGTCAGAGTTCTTGATTGACTTACGTGAGCAGGGCTGTCGCTGTGACAGATTGTAAAGGAAGGGGTAGAACTGCAGACAACGCAGCAGAGGCAGGCTGGAGCGACACTGTTCACAGCCAGCCAGGGATGAGAAGGTGGAGGAGGAGGAAAGGCCCGTCTTCAGGATGTGGCGGAACGAGGCCAGAGCACCGGTCATGTTCCCCTGGGCCAACTGCACACTCACCAGGCTGAACTGGGTGTGGGGCTGAGGGGGGGGGGGGGGGGGGGGAACAAACTCGTAAATAATGTTCATATATTTTTATAAATTATCTTACATGTCACAGCATAGATTGAAAAAACCCTTTAGACTATATGTGCATCCAACAACAATGAACAAAATGAGGTACATGCAGTTTTTCTGAAACTGCTTATACAACTCTCCTGCAGTGATGGAGATTAATGGAGGTATTAATACATCTTAATACACTGAGTGTAGTTTTATTTCTGCATAGTTTCCAACTATAGTTTCTGGCTTGGTATATCATAAATCATGCTTTATAACCACTTCATTCATTCAGTACACTTCTTTTACCTCCATCATTTAACTAAATGTTCCATAACAGCTACACACTCAGAAGCATTAGAAGATGATGATGATTACCCTGATGTGGTTAAGGTTTTATCAACACCATCAACACCAGTAAATGTGTGTACTATGCATCAGCCTCGTCAGTGGCTGCTGGTCTGAGTCGACAAACTAAAAGAAGGTAGATCCAGTCATGTACCAATAGGCCTTTACCTCTGATGCATTGAGAGCCAGCGCCTGCTCCAGCAGTGCTTGTGCATGGGTGGTGAGGTCGTAGTGTAGCAGCAGGTTAGCAGCATTGGTGAGGAACAAGTGGCGTTGAGAGGGCGGGGCTGAACTCAATACTTGGCGCAGACACTGCAGGGCGTGGCTGCCATTGCCTTTGGCCCGCCAGAAGAGAGCTGCCTCATTGTAGACCAGCCAGCGAGGTACAGGGGACTAAAACACAACAACACACTTCTATTAGCTGTGAAGATGAAGTTAAGATGGCTTCAGACAACTGCAGGGATTCATCATCAAATTCTCAAATCTCAGATGTACCAGAGACTTTTTCTTGTTTAAATGTTTTTTTATTTTATTTATTATTTAACCTTTATTTAACCAGGAGAATCAAAGATCTATTTTACAAGGGTGACCTGGCCAAGAAGGCAGCAGCACACGTGGTGATTTACACATGAAGTAAATGTTAGCATCAGATCTGACTCTGTATCAGAGGAAAGCCCTGATCAGGACGTCCAGATACCTGAAGGTTAACTGGCATTAAATCATTCAACACACATTCAGAATATGAGGCCTTTTAAATTAGACAGAGGACAGAGGAGTGAGGAGAACCTCTTACTTGTTTCATAGCTTGAGCTATTATGGAGCCAATCTGCTCCAACGTCCATCCCCCACTGCGTACCTGCAGAATCTATAGTCACACAGTAATATTAATGAAAGTAGTCAGACATACACAAAGATCTAAAGTACAAGAGTAAAGCACAGTAACATACTGCAGATTGTATTCATTAGTCTCCGTACACAGACCACACATACATGTATCTACATACAGGCAGACAGACACATACCTGGGAGGCAGAGGGATCCGGCAGCTCCTTTTCTTCCAGAGACCAGTCTAGTGAGGCAGGAAGGAGGGATGGATATGGTTGGGGGATGGGACCACAGTCTGGCAGAGCCTCTGTCGGAGGAGGACTGCTGCTCCCATAGAGGAGGGATGCCACTGGGCTGAGTGTAGAGAGTTTGTGATATTTCACTCATGTGTAGACACAAGCATACCTAACTTCAATCTTTGATTTGTCCTGCACTTATGAAGATTATTCTGAGGCTCCAAACTCAAGCATAATGAAGTTAAGCTGCTACCAACAAAATCCCAACCTGCAGGAAGGTGCACTGACCTGAGGCCCTGTGTTTCAGGTGGAAGGTAGTAGGTTGGCAGCAGGTGAGCAGGGGGAACACTTGGAAACTCATGGACACAGTCGCTCCTCTGAGGCCACAACGTCCTCTGTGTGTCCCAGAGTGAAAACACACTTTGTTCTCAGCCTCCAACAATTGTATGATTGTACAGTTGTGTAAATATGTTCTGGTTTTAATTAGACAATGTACTCTGTGGGCAGAAAATGAACTCAAACATGAACAGAAACACGTCCTCAGTCTTGCCTGTGTGTAATCTTGATGGCTTCCCCAGAGGGCAGCTGTAGGGTCTTGGTCTCCGGACACAGAGGGATGGAGCTCAGGGCTGCTGACCGTCTGGTTCGAGTTCCACTCCGACACTAGTGCCACACTAGATGCCACCGACACCTCCTCCCCAAACTATGAACAAAGACAGAAACTAATAACAGACAGAGAGACTCGCTGGTCATGTCTGTGTAGATTCTCATCCATCCAGGTCAAGGTAATCTTGAGAGGTTAAGAACGGAGGTGAAACATCTTCAAACCTTAAAAAGAAGCCCAGTTGCTTTTTATTTAACTTTATTTACATTGATAAAAACCACTGAAACCTGCACAACAAAACTTCAGACTCCACATCAGATCTTTATGCAGGAGAAACCTGGGCTAATAATCACCCACATTCTCATCATTTACTACATCGTAATGTCTCAAAGACTTACTTGAACGTAGTGGACGTGTTCAAACAGATCACCACGGTGATAACGCACCGGCAGGTCAAAGGGGCAGAAGAGGCTGCGCTGCTGCTGACCCAGACGACACATCTGATGGTTCCCTGGAGAGCAGACGACACATGAAGCTCCTGCTCTACATGATCTACTCAGTGAAGGTAGAGAAACGGAGCAACGAGCAGGAAGATCAAAGATAGATTCATGTGACGACATACGTCTGCAACCAACTCATGAAGGAAGCTCTCATGTTCCTCAGTTCATACAGTCACTCGTCCATCACACCACGTCGTTACTTCTGTTCTATGAAACTAAAGGTAAGGAGTTTATAATCACTCTTCTACCAGATCATACACCTCAAACCTCTGCATACTGAGTGAAAAACCGGGGAACCACCAAACCTCTGATATGTTGGCCCCTTATTTATGTAGCATATGCTAAATCACAGCCAGCACAGGTCGACTACTTCTGTCTTAGCTAAAACAACTAGCTTCTCTTACATAAACAGTAATACTGCAGTGAATGGTAAAAATGTGATAGTTTGGACCTCTGGTAAAGCTGCTAGCAGATTTCTCAGAATCACTCATCCATACTTCACAAACTCCACTCAGCTGTTGCCTTGTCAGGCATCACCACCTCACTGAGAGGCAGGGTTCACCCACAGCTCCCTCATGGCTCTACATAGTCGTCTTGTGCTGCAGCTTTTGGATTTTGTATTGATAAACCTAATGATTCTTTAGTTGATAATCTTAGGACAGTTTCTATCAATTATTTTAAATCTTATATTCTATTACACCATTAATACAACAGTTAATCCAAGAAAATCATCTAATATCCATGTCACAGCAGCATTATTAAAAACAGATTATTTGTTATCATTGCTATTGTTGTTATTATTATTATTATTATTATTATATCACAGAAATACTGGAGAATCTGTATTTTTACTGATACTGAAAAATTAAAAGGGTTAGAACATGGCTTTTTTTCATCACTGCAGTTTTACATCATACAGATAATCAAATATGAGAGAAAATGAGAGGGAAAACATATTAAAGCAATTTCATTTCAATCACTCAGCTAGTAGCCATTTACTGTCTGACACAGGGCCGTTAAAGTAAACATAAAATGACTGTGTCAGCACTGGATGAAACATGATGCAACCATACATTGTAATAACAGCAGCATGGCGGACAGTTTAGGAACAGAGTGCGGTGGCTTTGGAAAAGGGATATATCATACACTTCAACTAAAATGTGTTTTGCTGCTGCTCTCTTCCACAGCAGGACGTTTGTGTTTAGCTTCCTACAACCGTAGTCCTGCTGCTACTTCAAAGATAACGAGCAGAAGAAACCATTAGCTTTGTTTCTGCGGTCTACTTTTCTCTTTTTAGAGAACGGCATGAGAAAATAATTTTCTCCGACTCACTGATTTCTGTGAATGTTTGTGTCCCGTCACTGAGAGTGTTCCTCAACTACAGGAGAGTCCATCTCCTCTGCTCTACAGACTGTTGTTCAAACACGCTGCCTGTTCTAATTGCACCATATCTGACAAAATACATCCTAGGCTCTCCAGCAATACATGCCCCAAATGTGTTTTGCACAGGTCGGGATTGTGAGTGTGTGCTCAACACTGTATGCATGGCATCTTACCAAGCTGAGCTTCCTTGGCCATCTGGGTCTCATGGATAATGTTGTGCAGAATCTGCTCTTCCTGCAGCAGCTTGTATTTGTCCAGTGCCTCCTGCTGGTGAAGGTAGTGGTCGTGCTGTTTCTGGTACTCCTTCAGCTCATTCAGCGTCCGTTGCAAAGATCTACAAATACAGTAAAACAAGGAGGGGAAATGCAGCACAGTTGACAGATGCATTTAGGGGAACATAGCATATAATCATCACACAGTCACATGACCGTTGTTAAAGCCTTGGTATCAAACAATCCACAGTCACGAGCAAAACAGTCTCTCCAGCTTTTCTTTTCCTTACATTCTCTGACTGCACCATGAAGGAGGACGCATGGTTTTATCCTAATCATTAAACATCCCAAACATATACTTAATGATACGATCAATAACATTACATTTAGCTTCAACAGAAAGTCTGGGATCATAAATGTGAGTTCAGTTCTACCATTTCAGTTTTAAACTGAACTGTGAACAGGAAGAGAAAAGGAGAAATATTAGAATGCTTTGTCACACAGGATCAAATGTGTAGTCTGGTTCACTGGTTCACTGATTCCTTAATTCTTACTTAGTGTTGGTGCCTCACAGTTACATGCAATAGGATATGTTAGAAATTGTCTTGCTACCAGAGAGAACATCTTACCTCTCTGTAACGTTTTGATTTTGTTTACAGCATTCAGTAATTCCGTGGAAACAACCGAAGCACCTAGACTGTATGTACTGGACACACTGTATGAGTGCTTGCCTACCTATGCTGGGCTTCCAGGCGCTGCTCCAGCTTTTGCTGACATAGCACAGCATGTTTCCTCCTCAGGGCCTGCTCGAAGCCCGGCTGTGCCTGGAGGGCCTGCTCGTAACACAGCACTGAGTGGTTGTATTCCCCCAGCATCTGGTCAGAGAGCAGTAAAAGAGGAGACACACAGACTGTGGATATACGTAGCAGAGGTCAAAGACTGATTTGTTTCGGGTACAAATGTCATATGACCAAGTAGCAACCTGTTTTTTGTCTGTCAATAAAATATTATAATTTAAAAATGCACTCTGTGCGACAATTTGGTCTCACTCAATATCACACCCACAGCACTATGTACTTGCTTACATGTTGCAGGTACATAGTCTATAAACACTGAATAATCTGGATCTGTAAAGCAACTTGTATTAAAGTAAAAGAACAATATTTGCCACCAAACTGTGGCAGAGCAGAAGCATTAAGTAGCAAAAAACTGAAATACTCAAGTAAGGCACAAGTACCTCTAAATGATACTTAAGCACATTACTTGAGTAAGTTGTACTTAGTTACATTCCATTGTTAAAATTAATCTCTGATTGTCCTTGGTTATTAATAATCTGTATTGACCATGTCAATCACTGGTAGGAAGAAGAAACATAATTGAACAGAAATAACAGCTGTGATGCTGTTAAAGAAAACCGCTAACAGGTGAAAGGTTAACCACATTACCCAGCTCTACTGCAGGTGAAAGCTCTCTCTCTCTGACTTACAGCATAAATGTTGCCTAAGGTGTAGTGACTGGTGAACAGATCTGAGGTCAGGTCCAGGGCAGCGTGGGCAAGAATAGCAGCATCTGCTGAGAAATGGGCGCGGTGCAGGATGTTGGCCATGTTGACAAGAGCTACATCCTTTTGCTGCCTACAAATACAACACAAACACACACAGTGTGAACACCTGTGAGCAGCCTCACACAATAAACGGTGTTTTACTGCAGTGGCCTTCTGACCGGTCTGACAGTACCTTGGGGAGAAATGCAGAGCGCGCACCACACAGTCCACTGCCTTCTGAGGCTCATTCTTCATACGCCAATAAAATGACGCCATGTTGTACAAAACCCAGGAGGATGAGTTCTGCAATACAAAAGGCAGGAACACTTCTTTCATATAACTTAACTGTTAGGCTTCTTCTGCACAGTTTAGTGAGGCATGTTGTACGAGCAGGCCTTACCCTCATTAAGCCTTGATGGATGCGATGGCCCACTTCGTCAATGCTGTGACCCAGCTTATGAGACAATGAGCTAAAAATGGGATCCTCCTTAGAAAGCAGTGGGGAGGTCAGGTTTGCCCTCTCCTGCACACCCTGGAACAGACAGGAAATCCCAGAAGGATTTGAAGACTTAAAGTTGCTGAAATCTCATTTAATCAATAACATGTGAGCGAGGAGAGAATACTTTTAGCATAAATTTACTACAGACCCTGAATGTATCTCCCCCCCAAAAGAACTGAGGTTTAAGTCGTTCTAACAACATATTTATTAAGTGATGAAAACAACTTAGATGGTCGTTTCCAGCACGGTTCACAGTATAAAACTTGATGGTTATCATACCATGAAGATTTGCTTATTACCAGTGTTATTAAAACAAATGGAGAATCTCAGATGTGCCCCTCCATTATTCCTGGACTGCCTGGCAGAGAGAAGCCAGACACTAATCACTCATCACTGACCAGCCAACAGAGCTTTGTCCTCCAGGATGGATACCCAGTCTGCTAAAGGAGGAAACCTCCACCTTGTTCACCATCTTCATGAACATCGTCCTGAACTTTGTGTCCCATTCATCACTTTAATCCCTAACAAACTAACGTTCAACAAAGACCATTCAAACAACTCAAGTGGTTTATGTTTACATGCATTCCTTCCCCATAGGATTACAGTGTTGCCTGTTTTAATGTTCTAACTACAATAGACTGATTTAACTCGTTTCTGTCCTCTGCTAAAAATCTGCACCCAAAAAGATGGGACTATAGGGCTGAGGTGAAAAACCTGGAGTTTCCATTTAAATGTCGATCATAAAATAAAAGTCTTGATCCCCCGCAGTGACATCCACAGCGTCCGTCTGCTCAACAAGCTCCACCTCATGTTAAATCCTGCTTCTTACATTAAGAATGTGGTTCTTCCTCCACCACAGGAACTAACATGCTTTAGTTCTATAACATATTATAGTTACATGATAGTTATACCATGGTGGTCATTCTGTGTATTCTTACAAAACCTACCTGAAAAGAAGTCAAGAATTGCATGCTGATAATGTGAAAATAGTAAAGAAAAAAACTTTTTTAAAAACTTATGTTGTTCAAAATTCTAAATTAAACCCTCCTGATCTCTTCTCAAACAGGAAATGTATATGTTTTCTTATGTGTTTAAATTATTTTCTAAAGGGAGACGTTCTTATTCACAGAGAGAGTGGAAGCAGTTCAGGGAATGGTGCTAATTATAAGAGATGTTCTGTGTTGAACTGATTCCTCGCTCTCTCTTATATCTGCAGTAATGTGTTGTTCCTGGGAAAGTCTGCTGGATACAGAGACTTATGTGATCGTCTGAAACACAAGCCTTTGAGTCTGGAAGCTGTTATTTGTGTTTGATAAAAAAGAAAGTCTGTTGTGTAACATCATCTGGTCTACAGCCTGAGAGAACCAGCAAAAGCAAAAGTGGTGATCACTATTGTTGCAACCCTATTAGATGGAACTCATTTGACAAGTGTGGTTTCTACTTACCCTGAGATGCTGGAATGCATGGATACTATAAGGTAGTTCAAAGACTTTCGCACAATCAGGCTTTTCTAAATCTGGGGGCATAGCAGACCGGGAATCCACATAATCTTCAGGGCTATGGGAGGAGAGAAGAATAATCGCATGAGATCAATAGACAATTTCATCATAACCATAAAGAGACACTAGACACATTTGTTTGGGGGTGATAAATCTCGTCAAACCATACCTGCATGCTTTGGCTATGGCAAAGATGTAAATGGTGGCCAAACCTCTTTACAAAAGCAGCTGGGATGACAACAATGCTGGCAGGGGTGTGTTGTATTAAGGACAAACCTGATGCCTTTGCTTTCCAAGGAGATATAAGTGCCATCATACAGGTCCAGGTCTCCGAGGGGAACCTTAGCCATCACACAGTCTGGATCTTCTTTATAGTGTCTCTGCTCCAGCCCTGTGTCTCTGTCCTCATTCTCCTCAATATGAATCTTCTGTGCCACAAGCTGCTTCTGCTCCAACGATAACCAACCACAAATAATCAGTGAGAGAAAGTAAGTACAAGAAATTAACAGCTGTAAGAACAAGTAACTACACAACAAATTCAATTAAGATATAACATATTTATGCTAAAACTAAACAGTGTTTTTCCCCACAGAATCCAGATGCTGGTATTTGTTTTCTGCAATATTAAAACTGATCTACAGTCAAGAAACTGTTGGTAGAAAGATTAGAACTAGAGTGACCAGAATGAAAACCGAACCATAAAAACACCACAGGGTGCCAATGACTCAGTGAAACACAATGAAACCCACACACCTCCAGCTTCTTGAGGTAGTTAACACGAGCATCTTGTCTCATGAAGATCACAACGTCATGTGGATGTTTCAGATTCAGAGGTGAATGAACCTGAAACCAAAACAAAGCGGTGAACATATTCACGTCAGTCCCAGCGAGGACGGAAGCGGTTCAATCAGCTGATTCATGAAACGATGCGACACGAATCAACCAAACTGATCAATGACTTATTTTCTTTAATGTCAAATAAAGACAAAAAAAGGTTTTGTCTCTAGATGAAGGAAGGTTCCAGTTGGCATCAACTAACGTTAGCCTCATCTCAAGCATATTAACAGGCGATTTCCAACGCGGACAATGACATTGGCCTGAAATAAATAATTTCACAATAAACACCTAATGAATAACTTGTGTTATATGTTTGAATACATGACCTAATAACCTGCTGAAATAACCACATACCGAAACGTTACCATTGATGCTAACAGAAATAGCTTTACACGTTAGCCACCTAGTGTAAGCTGTAGCAGGTCAATGAGCTTACTAGCGGTGATTGTCTTACTTGTTGTTGAATTTTTCCATCCTCTGTGACAACCCAGTGGGTCGTAGCTCCTCCGGAGTCCACTATAAGAATGCAAAGGAGGATGAAAAACTTCCCATTAAATGACGGTTTTCGTGAGAAGCTGACACGACAGGGCAAAGACTCAGGACAGACTTTCCTGAGGTCCGCCATTTTTCTGCCTGAATTTATGTTTTCTTCGTGATGACAGGCCTCCCGCCAGGCGGGGGCGCTCGCGCCCGACCCGGGAAAAACTCAACACATCGACTTTGATGACGTTTAGACAAAAAACAGGAAATTCTGTAGGAACGACAAGTTTTAGACGTCTATGAGGCAAAGGTGAGTACAATACAAGAATAATATGTGTTTTGATAAACATAATCACTGTGTTATTGCTGCTGATGCTGATCATTACGTGTTTTTGGTGCCTGGAGTTTTGTGCAGTGACTTTATCTTTAAATGGAAGCTATTTAGCTCAGCTAGCCTTCAAAGTTTAAGTTCCGCATCCAGGAGCATGGGTGGTCCAGCAAATGACAACTTTGCTATTTATTATTTTCAAAGGATTAGTTATAAGTGATCAGCTCTGAAATAAGATGCGACAGGGTCTCAGCGTTACTAAGGTAATGTTACCACTTAGTTACACGTTGTAGGGTCATGTTAATCATGTCACATAATTAATGCCTTAAATGATACTTCCCCTGTAGCTAGGTGTAGCATAATTTAAATATATAATATATAATAATAATAATAATATATTGTAAAGCTGAAAGTGAGTGAGTGGTAACTTTAGTCACCTTTCAAGCAAAGATTCCACCTATTTGTTCAGACTTGTAGACATTTCAGAACATCGCCCTGGGCTTTAGGACGTGTGTTTTTTTTTACCTCAGCCAATCAGAACGTGTTTTCACGCGTGTTCGTACGTTGGTTTGTTTGTGTGTTTGATACCAGGATTACGCAAAAACTGCAGAACCGATTTCCACGAGTCTTTGTGGCGGGTTTGTTGGGGCATGGGTCAGGATTGTTAAACAGACCTGTAGCTTTGTTCGGTCCGGAGCTATGCGATCTACTGAAAGTTTATATCTAGTTCATAAATGCTTTCTGACTATTTAAAGACCACATAATGAGGCAATGATGTGGGAAAACCAATACATGATTATCCAATAATGGAAACAATTGTCAGCATTCCCATATGAATGCGTTTCACACCACATGGTACCTGATGGAAGAGAATAAATAACATATCTGTTGGATAAATGCTGTTACAGAACCAGACCGATCTATGTCTAATGTTTTTCTATTCAGTTCTTATTTTTCTCTTTGTCCTTCAAAATGTGGCAGGAAGAAGTGTGGACATTAATCATGAGCCACTTTTTCTGTAGCCTAAGGGAGTAAATTTCACCAAGAGATGGTAGTTCTGTGATTTGTGATGCAGTTGACGCCACTTTGTCGCACTGCTTCCTTCAGCTTAGTTGTTGTCATACGACACAGTTATAACTCCATAGCAGTATATTTCAATCTCACCAGATCAAACCGTGATATGGAAAACCTCAGTGGTCTTAAATTGAAAAGCCTTTGATGAGTGTTCCTGGATCGTGTTTGAATCTTGACCTGCCACTTTTAGACAATGTGTAATGATTTATTCTTTTTGACATGTACACCCCTTGATTGGAAACTTTTGTCCCTCTCCGCCACAGATGTCTTTCTTTGACAGCAGTAAGGGGAGTGTAGAGGAGGACAGCTATGAAGGCGCTGCTGGTGGAGAGCTGTCCAGCTGTGCTTTGGCAATGCTAGAAAAGGAACGGGAATCCCTTCTCAGCCCTGCAGAGAGCCCCGGCACCTTCAGCAGCAGCAGCTCTACTAGTTTTCAGGCTGCTGCACCTCTACAAGGCTATGACGTGGACTTTGACCCTCCCCTAGAGAGTAAATACGAGTGCCCTATCTGCCTCATGGCTTTGAGGAATGCCATCCAAACACCCTGTGGTCACCGTTTCTGCAAGAACTGCATTGAGAAGTCTATTCGGTATGCTGTTGTGCACCCTCATGGCACTTTCTTGAAGAGTTGTTGATTTTTCATTACGAACATAATCTGTCAGTTTGCTGACAGTAGTTATTGAAAATAAAAGTAATCAGTACAGTATGTATCCAATGCAATATTTCCATTGACACAAAGCATCTTTCACAACCTGATTTTAATGCTCGGTGTAACTGATTGCTGTTCTTCCTCTTGTAAAACAGTGATACAGGACAGAGGTGCCCTGTGGACAATGAAAAGCTGTCAGAAGAGCAGCTGTTTCCTGATAACTTTGCCAAACGTGAGATCCTGTCGCTTACTGTTCGCTGTCCTAACTCTGGCTGTGCTGACAAAATGGAGCTCAGACATTTAGAGGTGAGCATTTTGAGAGTGACGTTACAGTTTAACGTGATCTTTCATTACATAATAGTTTTTAAAAGTGTTACGAGTAAATGATTACTGACGTTTTCCTTTGTAAACAAATGGAGAACATTTTGAGCCTGTCATTGACCATCAACTTTTGAAAATGAGTAATCCTGAGAATCTTGTAGGATGTATGCTTTTTAAGATAAGTATCCAAGGTCATGTTTGGATTGTTCATAATTTAAATGTTCAGTGCAGTTCTGTGAATGTAGTTTAACAAAAAAATAACTGCTTCAATAAAATGACTGAAGAAAAGAAGAAGGGTACCAGCAGCTCAGTTTGCCTCTTCTGTCAACCCCACCTTAGTCAGGTCCTAAATGTCCTCACTGTTGGCTCTAATCAACAGGTTCTGAGGGACAAACATGTGCATGTTAGAACGCTGATAACTCAAATAGACCCACTCAGAAATGACAATGGTTTAACGGAGCGATCAGACAACGTGTTCTTGTTTTGCATATACAGAGTTATGTAAAGAACATCTTTCTCTGGTGTGAAAGATGAAATTGTTAAATGTGAACCTCTGCTGTCCTGCTACAGAATAAAATTAACTGCATTGTTTCAATGGTTGATTTTCCTTCCAGAATCATTTGGAACATTGTCAGTTTGCTACTGCGCCTTGTCCACAATGCCAGCAGTCTGTGAGAAAGAGCCACCTAGAGGAGCACAGAACTGTGGAGTGCCAAAGGAGACTTGTGTCGTGTCCAGATTGTGTGGCAAGCTTTGTCTATGAAGAGAGAGAGGTAATGTCGACTCAGTTATGTAATTGCTCCTGGTGCTTTTTCAAGCATAATTCTCATAGGAAGATCTCACAGCTGCATTCTGCATCAGTGACCATTCAGTTCTGTTACAATCTGGTGTGTTTGCTCCTTCAGCTCCATGAACAGCAGTGTCCATTTGCCAGTGTCATGTGCCAGTACTGTGAGATGACTCTCATCAGAGACCAGGTGAGGGATAGATTTGTTTCCATGAAAAATGCCCCAGGGAAAATTGATGATTGATTGATTATAGCTGTGAATTGCTGTTTATCTCCTATAATATCTTCTCTGTTGTTGGAACAATGGTGAACTGTTCCACACCCAGTCAGAGTACATGTCACAGTTGATGTGTGCTCTCACTATTTCTGCTGTACCAAATTAAGTTCTTTTTTTCTATGAGAAAAGAAGAAATGAATTGTTCTCATTTTATCCATCTATAATTATACAGTAATAATTGGCTTGTAGAAATGCTTGTTTAATCCTGATTTTAATAAGCAGATATAAAGGAAGCTAATCTGATGGTGTTTGTTTCAGTTGGAGTCCCATTGTGATACAGATTGCCCAAAAGCACCCATCACCTGTAACTTCAGTACCTTTGGCTGTAAGGAAAGGGTAGGTGATTAAATGTTCCTCATCTTCTCCTCACTGTTGAACAAACAACCTTTGAGAACTGAACCCTTTGTCCTATCAGCCTGGCAGACCAGATGTCACAAAGAAAAATGTGTTTGCCTCTGCAGATGCTGCGCCACAACCTGGCTCAGCACATGCAGGAGTTCACTCAGATGCATATGCGCTACATGGCTGAGTTCCTTCGTGGTCTTAGCCTAAATGGCACCACACCCAAATCGCTGTGGTCAATAGGACCTTCTGTTGCCCCTGAGGATCAAGGAGCTGCAGCATCAGTATCAGCCTGCAGTGGAGCCAGAGGAGCTGTGAGCTGCAGCAGCAGCTGTGCTCCATGTCAGCCTAACGAGGAGATGCAGAGGGTCAGGGAGATGGACAGACGACTGGTAACGCAGGACCACCAGCTCCGTGAGCTCATCATCTTAAAAGAAACACAGGTGAAGGATGTCCTTAAGCTCTGTCGTACTAATACGTTCATGTGGTTCTGTTAGCACAGAACATATGATCAGTTATCTTTGTGATGCATCCTGCCTACATGTCCCTGTCATGTTCACTTTCATATGCATCTGATAGTGTAGAAATATAATGTGAAGTTCCAGTTTTTTAATTACTTGAACTCCTTCTTGATATTTTAACGATTTAAAACAGAACTAGTTGGTAGCTTTTAGGATCAGGCGTCATTCTTGTGTGGTTCTATAGAGGCCCATAAAGTGATTCTTATCATTACGTTTTTTTACTGCTAGTCGTTTATGGGAAAGTATAAAGAAAGAGACAAAAAACTTACTATGGATAAAAATACAGCTCCAGTAAAAATACTGTTTTAACCATGCCTTCATCAGATCATAGAGTTTTATTAACTTTCCTGCAAAGCAAAAGTCGTTCCTGAGGTTTCAATAGTGTTGGGATTGTGTTATTGTTTGTGTGCAAACATTTGAGATACTGTCATTAAATTCTCCATTTAAGTCATCAGTCCCATGCATATCTGACGGAACAGATTCAGTGGGACTTAATGGCTCTGAGCATCGTTACTCATTGCTGTTCCTGAATGCTGCCTGTGCATGAAACACAGTATTGGCACTCAAGCTTTTGCAGTTTTTCTAACTTGTTACTCACACTATGCCTCCTGTATTAATGTGTTTAAAGTCTCTGTCATGTGAAACTATCACCTCATCTCTTCCACAGACTGGCCAGCTAGCGGAGCTCAGGAGTAAAGTGTCAATGCTGGAGGAGAAGGTGAATGAGCTGGAGTCCCAGCAGTGTCACGGTATCTTCATCTGGCCCCTCAAAGGTTTCTCTGTCCACCTACGGAACCAAGAAGCAGGCCTGCCTGTGGTGGAGCACAGCCCCGGCTTCTACACAGGCCACCCAGGCTACAAGCTGTGTCTACGCTTACATCTGCAGACCCCCAACGCCCCGCGCTGCTCCAGCTTCATCTCCCTCTTTGTCCACACCATGCAAGGAGCGTTTGATGCACAGCTGACTTGGCCATTTCAGGGCACTATCCGCCTTGCCATCCTAGACCAGGGCCCAGAGGGTCAGCACCACATTGAGGTGATGGAGACTAAACCAGACCTGCAAGCTTTCCAGAAGCCCACCATACATCGCAATCCTAAAGGCTTTGGCTACGTCACCTTTCTGCACCTGAATCAGCTGAGCCAGAGAGCCTTTGTGAAAGATGATACTCTACTCATCCGCTGTGAGGTGACATCACGATTTGACAATATGTTTCACCGTGAGGGACCAATGGTGCAGCCTAGAGGACCTGAGGCCTCCTGAGGTAAACTATCACCTGGATCATTGTGTTGAGATGTCAGCCGGGTGCATCTCCCCGTTTTAAACATTACTCAGTTCATTTTCATTGATGCACATCAGGAGGAGGAAAAGAGATGTGTCCATTTGAAATGTGGACATCACAAGTATATCAGTATTTATTTGTTAGCCAACCTTTAAATATCTGTGATTTTTGTTTTCATAAATGTATACAGTGCAGTTAATAATTAATATTCAAAGGTATGAACTCACTGACATGGTGCCTACTTTCAACAAGTGGCCTGATGTCACATTGTGTGCATAGTCAATAATGTATAATCAGGTCAACATGCTGCTGCCTGCAGACTATATATTACTACTACTGTGCTCTTTAGCGCTGAATGTTAAAGGTACTCTGAGGTTTTCAGCCACTGGTGGCGATGGAGCCATGTTTTACAGCCAGATCCTGTTTTTTATCTTATTCTCTATCACACACCCAACGATCTACATGTGGGTCACGTGATGCACATTCTCAACAACTGCAAAAAAACATGTGACGCAAACACTCTGAAAGTACCTTTATGCATACTTTTAGCAGCCCATGATCATGGAACACATTATCCATTGATTTTGATATGAAACAGGATGCAGAGAAGTATCAAGTCAACTGGAGAAGGTGAAGCAGAACAGACTGGTCTGAGGTCCAGATGAAGGCGGTAACATGAGCAACATCCAGCAAGAACAACGCAACTTACAAATTATCACAGTGTGTGTTTTACAAATGAGGCAGGAAATCAGTGACACACAGAGTGTTTTCTGAAGAGATGACAGAACCCTTTTCAACCTGCAGGATCTTCTCTCCCTGGTTTCATGTGTTGATGTTTGATGCATTTTTACACATATTCCTACTTAATGTGACATAGAGAATTATTTGAAGAGTAAATCCATTATTATGGGTTATTATGTCTTTACATACTGCCTGTTAAGCCTTTATGTTCCTCCATCTGTTACTTTCTATTGTTGTGATGCATTTCAAAGTGAGTTAACTGTAAAAAATAGCCTTAAATTAAAGCTAAACGAAGTCACAGCTATTGCAGTGTCTGACATTAAAACACTGAACCATACATTAAAAAACTGTCTTTTAAACCAAGCAACCAGACATCCTGACTTATTTGACGATGTGTTCTACTTTTCACTTCACTGAAGGAAACATTTTTCATATGACAGTAACATGTGAGAACTTTATATACTATATGTTTAGAATATTGAAAGACTGGAAGCTGTGGAGGTATTAATAACGTGTCCTGACATGATACAGCTATGACTTCTTTCTTAAGCTTAATTTGCATTTTAAAGAAAGCTCACTGCACTCATGACCGGGGGAAATGCTAAGGTGCCAGAACACAAAGAAATTGTAGCTTAATCAAAAATATTCTGCACACTTAGATACATGCAAGTATCTAAGTGTGCAGAATATTTTTGATTAAGCTTAATTTGCAAAAAGAAATCAATTTATTGAATGTTTTTTTCCTTTAGATACGTGTCAAACTTTCCACTCAAAAACCAGGAGATGTCTGAATGCATTCAACATCATTTTATTCATTAAACTAAAGTTCTTAGACAAAGTAATGTTCCCTGTCCCCTGATTACAACATCACCACATTCTATAAATATGACATATTCTACCATAAGTAGCTGCATGCTACCAGCTACCACTGGTACTTTTATTCATCGATGTAAGGGAGTTTTTTGTCGGCTCCGTATCCTGTGTGACCCGGTCTTGTTGCCCCCTTTTCTTTTTTGACCTCTTTGTCTGGTTGGCTTTGAGATGCATCCTTGGTGCAGGTTGGCTTAGAGCCTGTTAGACACACTGAAGTGTCAATCCATATTAATTTTACCATGGAAAAAACATGATATAGTCATGCACACATATAATCAGTTCAGCACTGTGTTCTGGTTTTTGTCTCACTTGGAGTTTTGGGAGCTTCTCTCCCACACTTGAGGGTGCTTTGCGCGAAGCACTCAGCCATCCAGGACAACACCTCTCCACAATATCTGACCTGAGACGAAGCCACAAATAACAGGCGAGCATTCGTGTGAAACAGACTGGGCAAAATGCAACATGACTATATGTCAAATGGTTCTGCTGAGGTCACTCTTCCAGGTTTACCTGCACATCCATGGATGCCATCCGTTTCTCCTGGTCCTTGAACCCACCGACAATTCTCAGCAAGCTCTGAACCCTTAGTCATAAGCAGAAATCAGTTCAAACCATGTTCAGTGCTGCCATGATGCACAAGGGGGCAGAAGTTCTTCATTTCTCCTTTTACAAACTTGTAAAGTAGCGTTTACTTTGAGGCGGTGTTCTTCAGTCTCTCCTCGCTGCTCTCCCAATGCTGCCGTTCCAGTTTGGCCAGGTAGTTTTCTTTCTGCACCGTCTCCCATGTTATCAGCCTCTGGTCCAGACCTGCTGGAAGCTCCCTCTCTGCCAACACACACAGAGAGACACACACAGAGAGACACACAGAGAGACACACACAGAGAGACACACACAGAGAGACACACACAGAGAGACACACACAGAGAGACACACAGAGAGACACACACAGAGAGACACACACAGAGAGACACACACAGAGAGACACACAGAGAGACACACACAGAGACACACACAGAGAGACACACAGAGAGACACACAGAGAGACACACAGAGAGACACACAGAGAGAGACACACACAGAGAGACACACACAGAGACACACACAGAGAGACACACAGAGAGACACACACAGAGAGACACACACAGAGAGACACACACAGAGAGACACACAGAGACACACACAGAGAGACACACACAGAGAGACACACACAGAGAGACACACACAGAGAGACACACACACAGAGACACACACAGAGACACACACAGAGAGACACACACAGAGACACACACACAGAGAGACACACACAGAGACACACACACACACAGAGAGACACACACAGAGAGACACACAGAGACACACACAGAGAGACACACACAGAGAGACACACACAGAGAGACACACACAGAGAGACACACACACAGAGACACACACAGAGAGACACACACACAGAGAC
>CM075184.1:34701593-34751593 GCA_037577475.1 Chaunax sp. Z400 | reverse complement strand
GGGCCGTGACCCCATGATAATCTCCGCTGAGTCATTGGTACAGTTAATCTCAGGCATGCGAGCAGCTGTTCATTTCATGAAAAACAAGAAAAACAGATTATCATCATTGATTTCATGCATTATTAAAGTATAACACAAAAAACATTTTTCAACTAAACACACATTTAAAAGCTGGATCTTTTACCATCTATTTCCTCCAAGGGGATCTGTCCAAATATGTGCAGGTAGGGCCGATACAAGGCTCTGCGGAACACCCAGTCGATTCTGGGGTCGTTGGGGTGGAGGAGAGCCTGGGTGGCAACACCGTACGCAATGAGCCACACACTCAGGAAAAAGAGGAAGAAGAAAACATCCTTCATCTGTTCAGGAGAAACAGAAACATCGTCATCTTCTTCATTGACTTCATCTGTGAACAGCCTTCAGAATTTAGTTATAAGTAGAAGGTTTAGATGTTTTTTTAGTCACCATTCTTTCCACAATGATGATCTTGGGGCCCAGCTGTTTATGAATAGCAAAGATGTGGATCAGACGCAGAGTGAAGACCATGAAGTCGATGGCCAGAACCGTCCTTCCTGCCTCATAGGTGTTCTTCACCATCCTGCAAAATCAATGGAAACAGACTTTACTTACTGAGCAGTTTATTCCATTACTCCTCTTCTTCACTTTATTCTAACAGCCTCGACCATGAGACTGAGCCTCTACACTGCTGTATTATCTCATATTCCTTCAGTATCATCAGTGATGTGTTCATTACCTGCATGAAACCCCAACAACAAAGAGCGAGATGGCAACCATGTCACATTTGTTCCAGTTGTCCTCGACATACAGTTTGAACTTCTTCACGATGCTCATCTCTTCATCCGTGAAGAAGCTCTGTGTCATGAAATAATGTTAATGTGTTACTAAAGAATCTTATCCTTGGTCGGTTTTTCATAGCATTTTTTTAGCATTTTAAAAATCTGATTCATAGCTTTAGGAATGTGATATAAAGTGTTGTGTAAAGGTTTTGTTTATTTATGACAGAGATGAAAGTTACTGTACAGAATGAACAGTTTGTGTGCATCCTTGATATATTTCTTAAATCTTATTTGGCCTCTCCCTGAAATATAAATAATATTAAGATCAAAAAAATAGTTTATACTGAGTGCTATTATCTAAATGTATTCACTCTGAATATTTGTAGGTGTTTATTGGTAAATGAGGCTTTAATAAACTTTTTTCAGTCTTTTAAAACAATCCATTATGTGTGATTCTGTTTTTTTGTGTTAGAGTAATATTTGTCCTCTGTCAGGTCAGACACTGAGCTCAGATATTCCTGCAGGGCCAAAAGGGATTGAGTGGATATACAGCCCTGCTGCTTTAAAAGCACCTGCAGTATCACACCTGTAAAAAGTCTCTGTAAGGTTGTCTCCTGTGTTTTGAACAGGGAACCTGTAAAAACATCAAGAACCAATACTTTGTCCCTCAAACATACAGCTGAGATGTGTGTGCTGCTTTCACAAAGGCCGGTGTAGGGCGTGAAACCACAAAGGCCAACCGAACCCCAAACAGGAAGGAGAAATCTTAGAGGAGGAAAAGAAAGGCAGCTGTATATATGTTTTGTGTGTATAAAGTTTTCTTAATATATATACTGAATGGTTTTGTACTTATGCTCCAGAAACAACATGATTACATGGATGGACAGACGGACATGCTGATTGTTATATATCCCATACATTATGCACATGATTGTTGTTTGTAGTTCACATTGCATTTTTTGCATATTGTCATTTTTTGTATACATAATTTGTCCTTGGTGTAAACATTGGCTGTAAATAAATAAATAGTCCTGTTTATAAGTCCTGTCTGTATAATATGTACGTTGTAAATATATGTTGGCGATTGAGAGACACCAACGACTGGAAACTAATCTTTTTGTGTGTCAACATACAAATTTAATCCTGATTGTGATCTACAATCTGCTAACCTTACTTCAGTTTCAGTATCTTTAAGAGACATAAAGTTTGAACACGTTTTTGTAAAAGAAACATGAGCCTCTCTTCCTTGGTTTATTGCTGATGGTTGTCTGACCCACTCAGGCCATTAATGATTTATGAATTCAATTTAATTCAATTCAATTTATTTATTTAGCGCCAAATCACAACAAAAGTTATATCAAGGAACTTCACAAAAAGAGCGGGTTTAGACCGACTCTTCATTATGGAGAGACCAAACAATCCACCTTGAGCAAGCACTCGGCGACAGTAGCGACAAAAAACTGCCTTTTTTAAAAAGGCAGAAACGTCGAGCAGATCCGAGACTCAAGGTGGGCAGAGCCTCTGCCTTGACTGGTTATAGAACTGGTCCAATGCCTCAGATGTACTGGCATTGGCTGAATACAAGATGGTGATAAATCCTGTATAGAAATAATAAAAACTCTGATTATCTCAAATCTCACCTCAACAACATATTAGGTAACAACTTTACAAGAACCTTGTACCATCTATCACAGTTAAAAAGGTAATAAAGGTACAGTCTTTTGCACCCTGGGGTTTGAAACCTGTGACGTTCTGTTCGGCTCAGGGACTTTCTGAGGTGCACGTTGGATAAAATGAGGGGACGGTGCAGCAGTGAAGGCCTGTCTCATCTGGGGCTTTTGTTTCCAAGGCTCAACTGGATTAGGGATCATGCTTGTCTGATCTGGTTCACTGACAGAGACTCAAGACTGTGTGACTTGTCAGGGCTGAATTCTCTGAGGCAAACCCATCCAAGAGTGACGGTGCTTTAAAACAGGGCTCCAATTGCATAAAGACTCAATTACAACTATCCCTAAATAATGGTTTGAGAACTTTTAACATGAAAACATGAAATGGGATCTTAATGGAACAGGTGAATGAGTGGATGCTTTGATGGTCACCTGTCTAAGTTCTTCCAGCACCAAGGTGAAGACCCAGAAGTAGAGCATTATCTCTGGGCCTCCGGGGCCAAAAGGCGGTGGTGGTCGGAAGTCTAGCAGGAGAACGTAGGTGAAGAGGAAGAGGAAGGCGAAGTACATGATGACATTACCGAGGAACACGGTGACAGGGGCGCTCCAGAAGCGACGCCAGCGGCGGAGTAAGAAACGCCACCAGACGGAGGCGCAGCTCTGAGCCGCTGGACCTCCAGGTGAAGGATCTCTGGGAAAGAAAGAGCATCTATTTACAGGATATACAAAACATTAATAATATACAATATAATGCTAGAAATAAAGGTTATATTGTGCTAAATTGGGTTGGATGAACTATAGCTTCATGGGATTTAGCATGAATTTGACTCATTTTTATTATTTATCATGTATTTAATTATGTTTTATGATTCATTTGGCTCTTGGAGACAATAAAGTTGAAATTGAAATATAACTGCAAATGCATTATTGCATCCACCTTGTATGCTTTAGCTGAATTTAGACTGAATTCTAATACAGATTTATTCCCTCAATACAAAGCAGGGTAAAGGCTCGCAATGAGACAAAGAGAATAAGAATAAGACATAAAATAAGACTCATTATTTAACAGCGATTTAATTATTACTGGACTGTAAACTCACAGAGGGTCATCATCATCTGTTAACAGTAAAGCCTTTTCTGTATCCAGACTGTCCAGCTCCACAAACTGTTGGCGACCATCACGATTATCAAGCTCCTCATCACTGAAAAGCACATGATGATGTCAGAGCAATGCAACAAAAAGCCAATCAGTTCACCCACAAGGCAGAATGGTTGGTAGTTTGATCACCTGAACTTTATGAGGTTGGTCCAGATGAGTGGAGGACAGAAGAAAGACACCACCAGTTTAGAGATGGCCGTGTCCGTCGTCATCGCCCCCCACCAGATCTTTGTGAGGAGGGCCTGCAGGAAAAGTTTAGTCGAGTTTAAACAACAGGGACAAACTGAATGAAGCTCAACCACAAGAGGGCATGATAGGCCTCAGAACACGTCTGCTTCACAGCCCATCAAAGGCTGCTTCTTCATAAGAGATCAATACAATCATTTAAATCCCATTTAAAAGTCTAAGTTACTCCAACTGTGTGATAAACTATTACTTCAGTGTTAACCTGCTTACACTGAATACCAATTAACCCTCAGTGATGACTTAGTAGTGATGAGGTTGATGTCAGCAAAAGATAAGCATCTAATTCTAATGGCAGGTAATAAAGTGCAACAGCAGAACAAAACAGTGTTTTAATACAGAGAACAACAAAATCAACTTATCTCAATCAATCACACAAGACTTTGAAAGAGCTGTAAGGTGATGAGTGGTGAAGGTTTAATATTTTTATAATAGCTAAAAGAATCAGTTAAATTGGAGCCAAATGAACGTTGTGTCTCCTTCTTACCTGAACTCCATCGTGGGCGAAGAACGATTTGGCGTCTGCCTCAGTTGCCAAGTTGAGGACAGTAGATTTGCTCCAGCAGTTTGTTCTTCTCACTAACAAAGCATAAGCTCTGTCCTCGCTGTTGGAGTAACACTCTCCAAAGACATCTGCAAGATCAATACTTACATGTTTGTTCACCACTCAGAGATGACATTGTTTCACCATCCAGTGGGATCTGTTTGTGTTTGTTCTGCTGTGTTACTGAGGTCAGTGAATGCACCTCTTGCTTTTATCGTTGGATGGTTTTTGTACTCACCAAGGGCAAACTGCTCATACTTTGCCTCCTTCATGCTCCGTGCAGACTCAGCCTCAGATTCCAGTCTTGCCATCTCTTTCAGGATCTTACAACCCGCCAGCGCTGCTGCAACTGCCTCTGGGCCCTGAAGGATTAAAAGGAAGCCGAATCCAAGAAATGGAACTGAGAGAAGGATCTGAGAAATCTAGTTCAGAATTTTAGAGCACTACGTGTTTTTGCATCTCAAAGCGGTGAGCTGAGTGTAGCAGGCTGCAACAAATACAACTCTACACCAAGCCACTGCTTCATTTCTTACTTTAGTTTCTTCAGTCAAAGTTACATTATGTTCTCCAGACTGCAGACTGATAACAGATATAGATTATCATCTCTGTGTTGATTTGAATATCATATGCAATGTTTAATGAATCGGTCCAGATAAGCAGAATTATCGACATTCTGCTTAAGAGGTTAACAACTTGAGATTTTTAGAAATGCACTTATTGGTCTTTTCAAGAAGATAAATAAACCATTCACAGATGTATTTATGCAATTAGTAATAATAAATGATGTAGTTTAGCACAGGATAGAAAAGCAATGAGCACCAAGGGTGGCAGTGAGGTGCTGATCATAGACATCATGGTCCACTCTGGTTTGAGAATAGCATCATCTCATTATGACGTTATTGTGAATTATGTTCTTTTTAATATTATCACTTATAATAGGTCTAATATGACTAATGTGCAAATGAGGACACAAAAACAGGGCTTCAGAGAGGGTTACACTAGAGTCGTGAATCTCATACTTACATTATTCAAATGATCAATTATTATAATACATCACACTTTATGCTACTCCATGGTTCATATATATGTACATATTTTGCTAGCATTAGCCAGCCTGCTTCAAACAATCTCATTATGAATGCAGATATCCGAGCCAAAGTCAGAGTGGTAAAACGATTTGCAGTGGGGGGTGGGGGTGGGGGTGGGGATGGGGGGTGTACACACACTGAATTTAATCACCATAATTTCAGAAATATTTGAAATAAGATGCAGGAAAGGATCACATCTGGTTGACCGTGTGTGAGATTACAATAATTGGCTCCCTTAGTTCAGTGAAGGGCAATAAAGAAATTAAAGATGGTTTTAAAATATGTTAAAAACAAAGAGCAATTATCATTGAGGTGTCATCTGAACTACTCTGAGGACATCAATCCCATCTCATGATATATTTCTCATAAAGTTCATCAGGACTTGAGATATGGCTCCACTAACTCGCCGCTCAATGAATTTACTGCCCCATGAAACTGCATGACCTTCATTTGAATAATGTTCTTGGAGATAAGATAGCTTTCTAGTTCACCTCGGTTCTTCATAAAATACGCCATTTGCTGGGCTCTTTTATCCACAGTGACATTTCCATACGGCAGAACTAACCTGCCTCTGCATCGACATCCATCTAGTCTGCATTGTATCCAGAATACAAACTATCAGGAACATTCTACGGATCATCTGGGTAGTTTTTGACAATGTCAGGCACATTTAGACATTTATGGCTCAGTGCTGAGATACAGTAGCTAAACATGCTGACGAGGCTGACCATTGCCCAGAAGTAGTTAGCCATCTGTTGTCGGTTCTGAAGGACAGCCCAGAGGAACAGATCCCTCCAGGGATGTTCGCAGCACTCCTCTAACTCGGCCAGGTTCTTCTGGCTGTGGAACAGTCGACCCTTCGCTGGCCTCTCCTAGAGCGCACAGACAGCGTATTACACATATTAACACATATTAACACATATTAACACATGCAGTTCAGTCAGACTGTTTATTATTACAGCAGCAGGACATCCAGACTTTGTGTTTGGCTTCTAGGCTCCAAACTCATCACTCCCCGCAGATATGTTTATATGAATATACTGGGGAGTGATGAGAAAACTTCCTGAACCCCCTCATCAGAGCCTACAGGTGGATGCTGGGGTGGTGGTGGTGCATTGACAGCACTGACAGGCAGAGGGAGAGATGGGAAATTGTTGCATCTTAAATAATCCGCCACATTGGCAGGAAGTGTTGAAGACATTTGAGGAGAACGAGGCGTGAAATGTGCATGTGTGCCTTTGCAGCAGTGCAGCTCGATTTGAACTAACCTGCAGGCTTTGCTTCATTTATGACTTGAGTCATAACAAAATTTATGGTCATTACTGTAGAAACAATAACTTCTACTGCTAAGGAGGTCGCCTGATCATAGCAGTGTGTCAACAGGATATTTATGAACCTTAGAAATATATGAAAAACATAAATTACACATCTTATATTTTGGTTTAGCACAAAAAAAATGTCAGTCCATCTCTTCTTTTATGCAAATATGGTGAAATCCAACTCTTCTGACTTGTGTTGAACTAATAGACAGTAATAAATCATCACGGCCTCTTTACTTTAAAATAATGTCGTTATGAGACTGAGATCCTTCCAAAGTGGAAAGATGTCATGTCCTTATTGGTTGGATTTGATATCATAATCAAAGATTGATTAGATTTGATACTTTAATCATTTTAATTATGCATGTAAGCCTGCCTCTTCAGATTCATTAGCATAGACTTTATATTGTCTATTTCATTGCATCTTTACAAGCTTAAACAGTTTCCAGTGAGTCAGTGGTTAAGAATAGAACAGACTGTGAGACGGTGGAACACATGGACTCATTTTAAAGTGTCGCCTGTCTGCCTGTTGATTTCCTGGGACTCCAGAATACATCACTCACTGTTGGAATCTTTTGGTAGAAGCCTTTGCAGGAATCATGGAGAAAGTCTTTCAGCACTTTGGCGACCTCGTAGAGTGTGAAGCGGGGCTTGCGGTCCCCTTGCTCTGGTGGATGGTGCCCCGGTGGACCAGGTGTCCTGGCAGCTCCAAGCAGCAGCTGCTTCTCCTCGTACTTTTTCAGGAGTAAGTTGTGAAGGAGGCTCTTCTCCGACACCGACCAGTAGAGCTCCTGTAGACGACCGTAGGTGAGGAACTCCCCGAGGTTCACGCCGTTGTCCACAAACAGGCGCACAAAGTCCGGTTTGTCGTTAATCAGTGCGTCCATCATCACCTCCTCAAGGTCGCATGCCTGCAGAAATCACATCCCTGTTATGATTGTTCATGAAGCAGCTTTATTCTCCTCTTCTCATCAAAGGTTTCTATGCTAATGAGTCACTTATCAATAATCCCTTTGCATATTGGTTGATTGATATCTCTTGTGAGCATATTAGCATTCTGAGGTTTATGTTGAAGCACCACTGTGCCTAAATAAAGCTCATTAGGTGTTATAATAGACTCTGCAGCCTTGTTTTTATTTGGGTGACAGTTGCTCAGACTGTATGGCTTTGGCTTCATAACCGGCGGGTTGTTGGTTCAAGTACAGCACAGACTGTGGACTGGTAGCTGCAGATGTTTCAGTTCATCTATGTGTGCTCAAACTGAATAATGGAGTAAAAAAACATAAATTATCGCCTCAGGGATTAATAAAGAAATAATTCTTCTTCATTTCACTTGTTAATGATGCAACATTTGACAGCTTTAAACCTCTGATCTAATTACTACGTATGTTTCTTACCTTCCACTCCACATCTCCATTAAAGATGTCACTTTTAGCAATGTCCACCCTGTTCCAGGCCACAGCCAGCTTCAGTTCATCCAGGAAGTCTTGAGCTTCCTGGCTTTGGCTCTTACAAGCTGATGCACACATACATACACACATCGTACATCATGTCAACAGGTTCACATCCTAAGAAGGGCTCAAAAAGTCAAGGCTCCCTCTTCATGCAGCTCTCAAGTCTCACTTCCTGTAATTGCACAGCCTTAGAAAACAGCCGGTTTCTTGATAACTCCTTTCTGACAGGGTCCTTACCTTTGACTAGAGCTTTGAGGATGACTGTATCCAGGTCAGAGCTCTCCTGTTCAGGGTCATGAACAGTGAGGAGATGCCCGTGATCAAGTATCTTCTGGATCTGAGTGAAGAAATGTGCAACTTTGTAAGTCTAATGCATTCTTTTCTAAAATTAAACTGCATGTCAGTTTGAAAAAATATGTTGCATTATTGATTTCTTTCCCTCCTCCTTCATATCCTTAATAAGGTCATCACATACAAACTTCGCCGTTAAGGATGAAAATCAAACATTAGCTCCCTCATAATCTTTCCCAGCTTGCCCCATTTTTCCTGGCAACATTCAATTCTTACAATATGCATATCTGTCTATGAGCCTACTCCATGCTGTGCAGCAGTCTCACCAGCTTGACCCAGTTACTGATGTCTGTGCTGTGGTGGGCATTTGGAAAGGTGTCCAGCAGCAGCTCATGAACGCTGTCCGTATCCCAGCAGCCTCTATTCATCAGCGTGACGAGGATGTCAGCCACGCCTCCTGAGCCTGCCAGGATCAGCCACGGTGTTGAATTGCCAATGCCTTTGTACATCCTCTGCAGAGAAGCAAGCAGCGTTCAGACATGCAGGCAAACCCACAGAGGTCTTCATTTTGACTAAATAACAGAATTATATTGATCAGATTTAGCTGTAATCCATAATCTTTGTTACCGTTCTATTATGCAAAGCTTTCTAGCCAAAGAGATTAGTTTTGTGAAAACAAAGAATTTGTTTCTCAGGCTGGTTTCAGCTCGATGTTTCAGGATGTGCCACAACCAAAATTTGATTTGAAGTCCAATTCTTAAAGCTTAACTACTGTTGAGTCAGATTCTGCACATCCACACAACAAAAGCAAATATCCAGCTTTCAAATAGTTACTGCTTAAAAGTTATTGAGTGATTTAATAAGAGGTACCTTTAGAATCCTGGGTTCTCCATGTACCAAGAGACACAGAACAGGGATTTCAAAACTGCCCGTGCCTGAAAGCATCAAGAGGAACAGGCATAATTATAATCCTCTGCATGTCAGAATGTCTCTAATAATGACCACTAAGGTATAACCTAACTATTTTATAGATGGACACAAACACTGTCTGCACAGCTGTCCTCTCACATATAGAGACAAATATCTCTATTTCGGTGTATTTCCCCCCCAGTCTGATGGTCTATTTAAGCTGCATCTCTCCCATCTCTCTCTCTGCCTGTCTACTGCCTGCACCTTCAGCCTCACCACCACCCCAGCATCCACCTGTAGGGTCTGGTTAAGGGGGGCTTCAAGAAGTTTGCTCATCACTCCCCAGTATCTTCATGTAAACATATCTGTGGGGAGTGATGAGGTCAGAGTCTAGATGCCAAACTCAGAACATGACACCAAACAAGCAGGGAATAAACATATTAAGATGTGTAGTCAGAGCTCGTTTTCCCAGACAAAGCAAACATTATGAAACTTTCTATGATCCTGTTTTTGATCATCTGCTGGAGGAATGCTTCTCAGAATGAAGCCCTGTTTCATGATATACATTTCTGACTGTTCGTTTAAGTTATTTCAGTGACTAACAGTTGTTAAGCATATCTATTCCAACTAAAAGGCAGAGAAGAATAAGACTATAAGTGAGCAAACAAAGATGTAAACTAGACACAGTTTAGACATTTATATTATTAGAAAAAGGAGATGTTCTGGACACATTTATTACACCTCAAGGATAAACAGACTTTGCTAATGTGGTTTAAAACCAAAGAAAACTAAAGGGATGAGAGGAAGAAGACGCCTAATGCTGCATTTTAATCTTTAAAAAAATATATAATATTTTGAAGAAGAGTCCAAACAGACACCTTTTTTTTCTACTACTACACTTGAGTACAGTTTAGAGGCAGATGATTTTACAGCAAACCATATAAAAGGTTATGAAATATGAAGCAGCCACCTGCACCACAAACAGCACCACAGAGAAATAATGCCTCATGCATCCTATTCATAATTTAAAACCATGAAAGGGACCATTTGTCAGCAGGAGTACTTTTACGTGAAATAGTTAAGTGCATTTAACTGTTTACATCAATGCAAATGTTACATAAGTAAAGTAAATGTCGGACTTACATTTAATTCTGTCATATTAAATTCTGATATTTTTGATTACAGCTTAAATAGAGGATCCTCATTCCATTACTGGTTCCCAGCAGGGATCTAAAGGGCTTTACCTCCATAACCAGTGCGCTGCAGAGAGATGTGTTTGAGCAGCTTCACCCTCATTTCACTGGTGGCTCCTGGTCTGTCGGGATCCTCCTCCACCAGCACAAAGTGAGAGTGGTGGCTGTCCAGGGAATACACCGACCCATGAGGCAGGTCCTGTGGCTTGTATGCTGCAGGCTCATCCACCTGGAGATCAAGAATATGCAGCATGAGATCATTCAGTGTGAAAGATGTCAACATTTCCTGTATGTATGCCAAGAAACCTTGGCAGTGAGCAGCGCCTCTCGGTTGTGGATCATGTTCCAGGGTGCAATGCCAATGGCCACCACACGGACTTTAGAGGAGGTGCTGGCCAAGGAGTGATCTCTCACTGCCTGGCCCAAGTGTTTGGTGATCCCAAAGCGAAGACCATTAGTCAAAATCCACGCCCCTACAGAACAGAGGAACAGTTGCATATATTAGAATCAATTTATTGCCATGAAGGATTTCACATACAAGAAATTTGCTCGGGTAAATTGGTGCATAACAATACAGAGAGTGGGAGTAATATATAAATAAAGATTACAGCAAGTACTGCAAGTCAATAAAGAGAATTAGAAAACACAAAACTGACAACAACATATGGAAAACTATGATAAAAACAACACATAAGCAGTGTAGACAGTTATTGTCTAAAGCAGGCAGTAGGAGTGAGTCTCTACAAACCACACAGCTGTGTCCTAGATTTCATATAAACAGCTGGCCTATTGATTATGCAAATGAGATCATTGCAATATGTGTACAGCCTTCTGTCCTCCTTACATGCAGTTCAGTCTGACAACTCATGATTAGAAAAATTTATTCTCACAGCAGCAGAACATATTTTGAGTTTGGTGTCCAGGCTCCGACCTCATCACTCCCCGCAGATATGTTTATATGGATATATTGGGGAGTGATGAGAAAACCGGAGCCTACAAGAGGATTCTGGAGCTGCAGAGGCATCGACAGGTGGAGGAGAGATGGAGACTGGTGCAGCTTAAATAGAATTAGGAGGGTGTGATGATGACGACTGAGGAGAAGGAGGCGTGTCATGTAAGTTTGTGTGTTTGCAGTGTAGCTTGAGCTCACAGGCTAAAACTATTTGAATAATCATTTGGACTTCATACATTTAAAACACATATAAACATAAATATAAGACAGGGTTTCATCCTAGTGATGCGTTTCTAGTCATTACACCTCCAACCAATGGAAGGCAGCAGAGAACTTTTTAGAACCTGTGCTCTGTGCAGCCTTCACAAGTCCTTTTCTCAGAGTGTCCCTGAGCCACGGTTTCATCTGAGCCAGCTCATCTCCGCCCACCAGGGCCACAACCAGGTGTGGAGGAGCGAGACCCCAGTCTTCTGTCAGCAGCTGGTAGATCAGCACTGGGTCTGTGTTGCTGCGTACCCTCATAAACTGGGTGCAAAGAGACAAAGTGATGTCAGCATTCTAATCCAAACATCTATGCCGTCATACAACCTTCAGTATATTTTATCTGTCACCTTCCCTCTTGTCTTAGTAGAGCCCAGGAAGTCGATGTCGCCGACTCTTCCAGCTGCCCAGTGACTCCTCTCCCTCTTCATTCTGCTGGCCATGTCTCTGGATACATCCTCCAGGGTCTCGTCCACCGTAGAGCAGCAGGAGCAGCCCAACAGGACACTGAGACAAAGACTCATTCAGTGGAAATGTGTGTTATAAAGTCATTTCTACCATCACACAATAGTAATAAAAAACCTGCTGCTCTCTGGTTTCCTGCTCACCCCCCACCCCCCCTAATAATGCACCATTCTCTCTAATGGTGGAATCTCTGACCTTCAAACACACATTTAAGACTCATCTCTTAAAATGTAAGATTTTATTTATACTTTTTCTGAATACAAACGTAGGTAAATCCGTCCTTTAAACATCCACTCAGTGCTGAATTTAATTTATTGAAACAAGCTATAGTTTTGTCTGTTAAGTTACTGTGTTTGTTCATCAGCTTTTCAAAAATAATGTATGCAGCAAAGAAAAGCATTGAGTATTCAGCATAAGTCCATTTCACTCTAAACTTTTTCAATTTTTTTTACCATGATTAATACAAATGTTATCCAGCTTTCACCATAATTGGTAATTAATATATTTGAATGATTACAAAACAATATTATTCTTTTGTTTTGGGGTATTTTTAGCCTTTAATGACAGACAGATGAGGATGAGGCAGGAAATGCAGGAGAAGACAAATAGCAAAGGGCGACAGGTGGAATCGAACCCACACCAGCCTCGATATATTGGGGTACACTCTGAATGAGCTCAACACACCTCTGTTCTTTTGTTTTTGACATATGCAGTATCATCCTTCTTTTGTTTCATATATTATTCTACATTCAACATTTGCTATAACCCACAGTTTCATCCATAACTGGGAAAAGCACTAATATTTCCATACAGGCTCAAAGTTTTCACCAGTATCACAACCCATATAATGATGATGCAGATCCAGAGACAGAAGTGGCTCATTAATAAAATCTATACACTCACACTAAAAACAGCTCATTTGAATTCTTTACGGTTTGACAGCTTTGTCCATAATCTGCTGTATCAAGACTATAAAGGGTTCAATTCAACAGCTGGAACATTATGAGCTGCTATGATGGATAATTTAAACAGAAATCCACACTTTGAAATTAGTTCAGCTTGTTAGTCCAACGCAAACGTTTTCTTCTTGGAGCCTTTTCTACTCATGTCTCACTGATCACTGGGTTGATTTGATTAGATGCAGATGTCTTAGTTCAGTCTCATGAATACTGAACAGTTCTGTCATTTAATAAAGAGCACCTGCCACTTGTCAAGAATGACACACACACACACGCACACACACACACGCACGTGCACGCACACGCGCGCACGCGCACACACACACACACACACACACACACACACACACACACACACACACACACACACACACACACACACACACACACACACACACACACACACATCTACCTGTGCTCCTCTGACCACTCCAGCATGACTCCACATCTCAGACATCGTGGCTGTGGCTGCAGTGTCCTCTGTAAACAAATGAGATCCATTAAATCCATTTTCCTCTAATCCATTACGACTCACTCGCCTCTCTTTTCACAGCGGGGAAGGTTCTTAGAAATATTTGAGGTCGATGCAAAGTTGGGATGATTTTCATCCTCGCTTCATATGCAAAGTGCTTCCTGCATGATGTCTGAAATATACAAACTCCTGGCCCTCATAGACCAAAAGAAGTGGGCCACAATACTGAGGTGTCCCACCAGAGCATCAGGACATATTACCAAATATAATGTTTTATAGTCTCTTTGTTTGACTTTGTTTCTGTGTCATTGTTTTACAATGAAAATAGCAACAGTCTGTTTATCCCTAAATGATGCTTTTCACAGAATTAAATGGGTTCAGAGAAGAAACATATTCATTATTGATACGATTGACCGTTTCCCTCAGTAAACACACAGTGTTATCAGCCAGCCTTATTTGCATGGGAACTTGAGCTGCTTGCAAAAGATGATTAGAACAAAACTGCAGCACAAGATCATATTTCTTGACAAAAACCTTCCCGGGGTCCAGAGTACTAATAGAACTACGGTGCAGTAGTTAATCCACACGCTGAGAGTCCATTTGTGTGAAGCCATCTGTCTTAATGTAAGTGAGCAGCTTGCTGTGGGTGCCTGTATTTGACTATAGGCCTGAGTCTTGGAGGGAAAAACTATTGGACATGCAAACAGGATGATTTGCATGCAAAAGTAAAGGAAAGGATGCCCAGCTGAGTGCATAATAAGAAATGCATGGTGTAGAGATTTTCCCTGGTCTCTGATCCTGGTTCATTCCCAGGGTGTCAAAAACGAGAGTTTTGGTCCAGATGCAGCAGGTAGCCTTGAACGTCTGGATGACATTACAGTAGGTGACTCTTAACTCACCTCTAATGGAAAATACATCTGTGTCAGCATGAGACATGAGAGCAACTGGACATCACTATATATCTTAGAAAGAGAGGAATTCAGACAGTGGTGGAAGTTTGGGTCGACCAGTGGATCCAGGAGACAAGTTTCACCCAGGAAACCAGAGTTTCCTGGGTGAAGAGAGGATCTTTTTCTAAGCCTAAACCTAAACCAAGAAAATGCAGTTTTTTGTGCCTGAACTGAAAAAACATCAGTATAATGGATCCATCTTTCACTTCACTGTAAACCAAGATATAGAACAATAAAAGTGTTTATTAATAAACAGTAAGACTGCAGATTTGTAACTTAAGGATTATATAATTTTGCTGTGGGAGAAATGCATGAAATGTGCATATAAATTTGTAATGCAGCAGACATGAGTTTATCTGTTTAGGTTCAAATATGGCTAAACAAAAAGGGCAAATTTACAACTTATTATATTCTCAATATATGATTTAATATAATATGCATCATGTAAATCATCAGGATCATTTCCCCATATTACTTTATCACCTTTACCCCTATATGTAGACATGAGCCTGCTGCTCATTGTGTACATATTTTACCTCACCACAAAGCATTTTTTCAGTTGTCCACGTTTAGATTTCTGCACAGAATAAACTTTTAAAAAATAGAGTTGCTCAAACTGAACTCACCAGAGGCGTGTCCTGTCTGTCCTGCATGTCTGAAACGAATGCTCCTCTCCTCCTCCTCCTCCTCCTGCTGTACCACACCTGTGAGGGCGAAGGCGTTTTCCTCCACAGTCCAAAGGTGAACCACCTCAGTCATCAGGAAGTAGCAAGAAGGTGTGGCTCCACCTCTGGCCACGCCCACACACCAAAATGCACATTTCATGTGGCACATTTCATCAGGACTAGTCCTGATAGTCCATGAATTACATTTCAAATACTCAGCTGATAAAATAATATCTATTTATTTTCTGCATTTTGTTCATAAAGCATCAAATAAAATCACAGCAGCAAAGAATCAGTTTACAAAACAGAAACATTTATTATGATTTCAACAGAGACAAATATGTGATATGTATAATTGATTATTGATTGATGATTGATGGATGTATGGATGAATGTTCAGATGAATGTTCTGTGTTCTTTTGGTCTTTACTCAGGAACAACATAAGACAGAGTACATAGAGAAGCAGGTTTTGAGTGAAAACACCTCCCTTATATTCACACTGTTAGCATTTTAAACTCCAACCCTTCCTCGTCCACTAAGTGCCTCATACAAGGCCCATAACCCCAAACAGTGGCCAGCATTTCAGACTGGTTTCACTGGCAGCCATGAATGTGTTAAATGTGTGAGTGAGAACTGGACCTTCCTGAAGTTCCTCAGTGACAGATTAAAAGACTGCTTACTAATTAAAAAGGAATTATAATATAATTAACATATAGTAGCATAATCTTTCTGGATTATTTAAGCATATGCAAAAAAAACCTCTACAATTCTAAAACTGCTTTCAGTGAGTAACGGACCAATTAAAGCAATGCATTTTTAATTACTGCTGCCTGACCTATTTAACTGAAACTAATTTCATGAGTCAAACTCCTTTTTGTTTTGATCATAGATTTACTTTCAGCTCTTCTTGGTGAGCAGATGTTGATGTTGAGATGCTTCTATGGCCTGTTGTGGCCACTCATCACTGTTCCCTGGAGGGTCAATTTCACTGCTGCATTTTTGTGCTCTTTCATTAAGAAAAGTATGAATCAAGACACAACTTGTTGGGATTGTTTCCTCTGCCAACACAAGTTGGAGGAATGCGATCACCATATTTTGTTGCATCTGTTTATTTGTCTCTTTGTTTTGGATTGATTTGGATTCAGATGCAGATTCTGGATCAACTTTTCACTTTACATTGAAAGACGGGGCCTTTTGCCAAAATCATGAACAATAATAATAGGTTAGTTAAAATAAAAAATACTATGGCATGGAAAATGATATCCTTCCTCTATGTGCAGCTGGATCCAGCTGGGATGGCACTTTCACCAATATGTAGCTGAGATAATGTGGATTCTGAATCATTCTAATGGTTTAATCTGTCTGTGAAAAGTAAGAAATACGTTAATACGTTAAAATTAAATTCCACCATTGTGGAAAATCATATTTTTATTGATAACTCATAAAAACATGATTCTAAATGAGGAAATAAGGTTTTACTTCATCTGAAGCAGATGCCAGTAAAGATATTATCAACGTTAAAATGTATGTTAAAATTTAGAAGGCAATTCTTTAAAAATGTTTATATTAACTTTTGTTTAAAAAGATGTTTGTTTTTAATCATTAGTGACACGTGTCTGATAAACAACTGTTAGAGCAGACTTTACCACAATATTACCATCACAAAGTATCACAAATGAAACCGGAGACTTTTATTGATGGTCTTCACAACACAGTGAATGAATATCACCCCCCCCCCTCCAATTCTGAGCGGCAGCCAATCAACAGCCTCTGCTCATTGTGTGCAAACAAAACCATCGTGCGCCCTGCAGACTTTAAACCTCCCTGCAGACTTTAAATCTCCCTGCAGACTTTAAATACATGCAGTATTTAGGACCAGAACTGATCAGAACAACAACCGCGTCACCTCCAACCAAACTCCACCAGGTCCATTAGGAGGATGAATCCCATCAGGCGCAGAGACCCGGTTTGCAGGAGTCTGTTTGGCCCCGTGGACCACGACCAGCTGCACCGGGAATTAAAGCTGAGGCTGAAGGAGATCACCGAGCAGGACAGCCGCCGCTGGAACTTCAACTTCCAGACGGACACACCGCTGCCTGGCAGGTTCCAGTGGGAGGAAACACCCGCAAACTGCGCTGCTGCGCAATATCAGGAGTCCGCACAGCTGCAGGACGCTGAGTGTTGCTGTGATGCTGAGGATGATGACAGGCTGAGCCACCGTGAGGGAGGCGCAGGGACCGACCTGGAGAACTGCCCCAGCATCTCCAACACTAAGTGTCCCAGTGAAGTGACGCCCGTCCGGAGGAAGAGGACGATCTCAAACCCGACGGCCAAGCCCAGAAATAACGCACGAATCACCGGTGAGCATCGATCTCACTCATCGTTAAGGAACCTTCTCTTCGAACCCATCTCATTCAGTTTTAAGTGATTTAACGTCTTTTTCTTGCTTTTCCTTGCAGATTTTTTCGCAAAAAGAAAGAGAACAGAAACAAAAAGCGTCCGGAATCCTTTCCTCACAAGTTCCAGTGGAGCTCAGTGCAAAACAATAAGATGAACTCTGCTGAAAAAGGACTATTTATATTTATATTCACTGTAGCAGGATTCTATTTGATTTTTTCTTATTTTATTTCATAGCCAATCTTACTATTTGTGACTTAAAATTATTGTTATTTATTTTATTTATGGATTTTTATTTAACGTTTTTGCATTTTTCAGTTGATAGTCACAAAAAGTTTGCTCATGAGTTTTTTTGTGTGCTTGTTTTTATGTTTGAAGACTGAATTAATTTTTATGTGTGTGTTTTGTGTGTTCTTTTCATCTCTTTGTCAAGAGAAGCACTGCTGTGTCCCTGTCATGTTTTCCTAAATTAAAGTGAAAGACAGATTTTAAAAAACGTGTAAATGTCTACAAATATTGCAACTGTTTCAGCAAACTGTTTCATCAGTAGCACTAATTGTACCTCTGGTTGAGTGATTATTATATTTTCTGTCTGCTTGGGGAATATTTTCATTCTGAATCACTTATTTAAAAAAAAGCACAATATTTCATTGTCCAAATTAATTTGTTGAAGCAAATAAAATTCAAATTAGTTTAGTCATGTGGACATGCATAACATGCTAATTTTGTTCCATATTAAATATGATATAACATCTACATTGGTTCCATCTAATGTCTAATGCAGCTCATCTGGTTCAAGAAGCAGAAGCTGAGACTGATCAGTAAAACATGAAATAAATCAATGTCAAAGTTCCTCTTTTGCAGTTTCAAGCT
The DNA here is from genome assembly GCA_037577475.1 of Chaunax sp. Z400. Taxonomy (NCBI): domain Eukaryota; kingdom Metazoa; phylum Chordata; class Actinopteri; order Lophiiformes; family Chaunacidae; genus Chaunax; species Chaunax sp. Z400. The sequence goes on along the minus strand of CM075184.1, from coordinate 34,732,934 downwards.
ATTTGAAAACAAAAAAGAATTTAAGATTTCTTATCAAAGTATATCAAACATCCTGTCAAATGTTGAACCCCTCAACATTTTTCAAACAGTTTTAACTGGAGTTCCAAATAAGATCAGATCAGATAAGGGAGAACTTCTTGTGTTACAGCAGCAAAGAACACAAACCAACACACAAAGATAGACATGCAGCAAAAATACACAAGTATGGGCAGGTAACGACTGTCAGTAAAAAGTCTGTGACCCAGTGTTATAATAAATAGCCATGACCAGCTCTATGAAAGATATTAAATGTCCATTTAAATGTATTTTTAAAGTTCTCTACATCTAAAAGTTTGACTGGCATCATAAATGGTCCTGGAGTTTTATATTTACAGACATTAGTGAAGAGAATCATGAGATTCTTTAATTTCATGCTGACAGATGAGTAAACTAATAATCCATCTTTACTAAAACATCAATTTGAGCTGTAAGATTTCCATTCTGAGGAAGAAAAAGGTTTTAGTCATCTTTTTTCTGGGCTGCATTGTGAAATGTTTCATAACCAGGCTTAAAATTCTAATCATTAAAATGAGCTGTAGCTGCCAAATTAGGCCATTAGAGAATAAATCCCTCAGGAAGCGTTTTCAGCTCTGCAGTGTTGGGTTTGGAGCTCCAAAGACTTTCTAGAGGCCATCTGGACACAGAGCAGGACAATGGCTGCAAAGCAGAGTGTGCCGTCTATTTCACCTGCAAATTAGCCTTTGGAGCTGCTCCACCCCCTCAGCACAAAGGCCATCCACCCTCAGCACACTTTGGGATGGTGAGGCCCATTGTTGTGGACACCAGAGGCAGATGGTCACTTGAGCCCTTTCTCCACCCGGACACTGTGAAGGAATGCAGGACACCCCGCGGATGGCCAGCAGGGTGAAGGTCACCATCTGCTGCCCAAAGGTCAGCGTTGTGAAGAGGCTGGTTTTAGTCATGCTTTGAGTTATTTCTATAAGACGACACATTTCCACCCCCACCTCACAGCAATAACAGGACTTTTGCTGCTGTGCTGCCAGTATGAGAAATAAACAATGATTCCATATCACTGCCAGTATTAATTATATAAATATACATAATATATATAATAATATTACTGTCCATGTCATTCTCAGGACTACTTCTCTATTTCCAAGTTTCTTACTTATCTCTTATTTCTTTTGTTATTCTGTTAGGCACTGGTTGTTACATTTAATCCTGATAACTTTATATTTTTATTTTCACTTGTACCTAATACTGTTTTTTTTATCCTGTATTGTATTGTTACTGTAATTTGGAGCAAATCTCTGGCAGAAGAAATTCCTTTGGGATGAATAAAGTTCTATCTTATCTTCTTATAGAAACAGTGACTGGAATGAAGCTTTTAAATTAAAAAATTGTGCATCCATTTGATTGATTTATAGTGAATTTATAGTGAGAACATAACTTTTTTCTTCCTATCAAACCACCTCCAGCAAACAAATCCCAAAACTCTCTGAAACTTAAATATTGAGCTCATTAGAGTCACAGATTCCCCCTCAGACACCAGACACAACATACTGATACTGTTATAATCAGCACATTTATTTTATTGCTGGAGAAGAATATTTCTAAACATTTAGAAAAAAGTCAAATTAGATTAAAACAGTGGAAACAGCATTTGATTAAACTGAAACGTGAAGTGAGGTACTGGAATCTAAGGCCTCTAAGATGAATGTAGTTAAATCAATTTACTTACTTTTATTTTTTTTTAACTTTTATTACTTATTGTTACAGTTGGGGCGACCAGATGTCCCACTTCATATGGAACTGTACAGCATTTTTATCTCTTATCCCACATATTGAGACAATGTCAATTTAAATTGAGACAATTTTGAATAAAAATGTCAAACAATGTCTCAAGATGTGGGACGTGTGGTCAGGGATAAAAATGTTGTTCAGTCCCACATAAAGTGGGACATCTGGTCACCCTACATACAGTTAACAGGGAAATAATGGGACAATGACATATGTTCTTATTTCACATACAGTAAATCCAGAATGGTTAACCATGTAATTCCCATGCTATTATGCTATTATACTGGCTTTTTCCACTGCCTTATGTAATGATAGAAGAATAAACAGAATTGCCAAAATGTGGGATGATTAAAGATTCAATAAGAGTTTTATGTAGTTTAGTTTGTAACATTAGGTTTAAGTGTTTTTTCCCCATCATGATTGTGATTGGTTAATGGCTCATTTAATTATGAGGAATGATGTAACTGCTTTACCAAGATCAGGTCACATCAAGACTTGATTTTAAATCCCAAATTTTGTTTGCAAATTTACAAAAAGTGGAATAAGATTTTAAAAAGAAAGATTAAAAAAATTGAAGACAGCAATTTGCTTAACTGAAATCTTTCAAGTGAAAATACTGAAACTTAAGGCCTGTCCTCTAAGATGAATGCAATTAAATGAACTGTAATCTAAAAAGAATATAAAATATAAACAGCGTATGATGCCGTGGATGTGGCAATGTCTTTGGCATTAACCTGAATGAATTTCAAGTAATATGTTTTTAAAGGCAATTAAGGCTTTGATTTTGCACTTCAAGGTTATGAAACTAACACAAATAGCTGCAGTTTACTGAAATGTCAGTGTTGTCCATGTTGATTTCACATCGCCTGGGTCCCATATATCCCACAGATAAAACTGTAAATAAATGTATGACGCCTTAATGTCAGGCTGCTTCTTCTACACACCCCAAAAATAACAGTCACATGTTGGATATCTGTCAAGGGATTCAAGGGAAGAATTAAGTATCTACCAAAAACTTTTTTTTCTGCTTTCTTGTCCATTTGAACACATTTTTCTGAAAATACTTTGAATAATTGTGTTTATGTGTCTTGCTTCATGTATTTACTTTTGCCTCTCTGCCTGGTCCCTTTATCCTTTTAATCTGCCTGCCTGGTTTATGACTTTTGAACTTTGACAATGAGTAAAAGTTTTCTTTTAACCGAACCCGTCTCTGCATTATGCATTGGAATTTAATTTTTTTATGTTAAGCATTTCAAGTTTTTTTCATTTCCAGAAAATATCCAGGGGACTAGATTTAGGACTAGATTTAGGACTACGTTTAGGACTACATTTAGGACTAGATTTAGGACTAGATTTAGGACTAGATTTAGGATTAGATTTAGGATTAGATTTAGGATTAGATTTAGGACTACATTTAGGACTAGATTTAGGACTAGATTTAGGATTAGATTTAGGATTAGATTTAGGACTAGATTTAGGACTAGATTTAGGATTAGATTTAGGATTAGATTTAGGATTAGATTTAGGACTAGATTTAGGACTAGATTTAGGATTAGATTTAGGATTAGATTTAGGACTAGATTTAGGACTAGATTTAGGACTAGATTTAGGATTAGATTTAGGATTAGATTTAGGATTAGATTTAGGACTAGATTTAGGACTAGATTTAGGATTAGATTTAGGATTAGATTTAGGATTAGATTTAGGACTAGATTTAGGACTAGATTTAGGATTAGATTTAGGATTAGATTTAGGATTAGATTTAGGATTAGATTTAGGATTAGATTTAGGACTAGATTTAGGATTAGATTTAGGATTAGATTTAGGACTACATTTAGGACTACATTTAGGATTAGATTTAGGACTAGATTTAGGATTAGATTTAGGATTAGATTTAGGACTACATTTAGGACTACATTTAGGATTAGATTTAGGACTAGATTTAGGACTAGATTTAGGATTGGATTTAGGATTAGATTTAGGATTAGATTTAGGACTAGATTTAGGACTAGATTTAGGACTAGATTTAGGACTAGATTTAGGACTAGATTTAGGATTAGATTTAGGATTAGATTTAGGACTACATTTAGGACTACATTTAGGATTAGATTTAGGACTAGATTTAGGATTAGATTTAGGATTAGATTTAGGACTACATTTAGGATTAGATTTAGGATTAGATTTAGGACTAGATTTAGGACTAGATTTAGGATTGGATTTAGGATTAGATTTAGGACTACATTTAGGACTACATTTAGGATTAGATTTAGGACTAGATTTAGGATTAGATTTAGGACTAGATTTAGGACTACATTTAGGACTACATTTAGGATTAGATATAGGACTAGATTTAGGATTAGATTTAGGACTACATTTAGGACTACATTTAGGACTACATTTAGGATTAGATTTAGGATTAGATTTAGGATTAGATTTAGGACTAGATTTAGGATTAGATTTAGGATTAGATTTAGGACTAGATTTAGGACTAGATTTAGGATTAGATTTAGGACTAGATTTAGGACTAGATTTAGGACTGATTTAGGACTACATTTAGGACTACATTTAGGATTAGATTTAGGATTAGATTTAGGACTAGATTTAGGACTAATTTAGGACTAGATTTAGGACTAATTTAGGACTAGATTTAGGACTGATTTAGGACTACATTTAGGATTAGATTTAGGATTAGATTTAGGATTAGATTTAGGACTAGATTTAGGATTAGATTTAGGACTAATTTAGGACTAGATTTAGGACTAGATTTAGGACTAGATTTAGCTCTAGCTTTAGCTACAGCTAGCCGTGGCTATGCCACTAGCTGATCTTTCACTTGATATGACTTTGTTGCTTTAACTCTCTACTTCTGTGGTTGACACATGACATAAGTGCTAAGAAATTTAAAGCAAATTTTTAAAACAGAATGCAGTTAGGCCAATGTCAACGCCTAAAAAATGGCATAGATAGCTTCAGCAGCTCCCATGCTGGCTGGTGGTGGTGCTGAGGAGAGGGCTGGGGCAGGCTGCGGTGGCAGTGTTGGAGGAGAAGGGCGTAGGTGATGTAGAGAGCTGGTCATAGCTTGGCAGACTGTCTTGGCTGGGGAGGACAGAAAACGTCCGTCCAGTTTGTGGCTTCGGCTTACCTTCGCCCTCAGCAGCATCCTTCTGGTCCAGCAGAACAGAGAGGGATTCTGCGATGCGGTTTAGCGTCTGGTCCATTTGGGATATCTATGAGATTTAAATCAAATATTGATAAATGAAATCAGAATGCGCAAAATAATAATTAAAGTAAAATTAGCACAATATTTCCAATGCTTTTTCCTCATTCTAATTAAATTAAGCAGGCCTGCCTCAGACAAGTCTGAGTTCAAAGAGGGGATAATGTTAGTTATCTCCTTTATTTTATTTAATTACCTTGTGAATGACAAAAAGCATTGTAGCAATAATCTATGAGTTTACTGCTGAAATATGGTTAATAGTGGTCCATCAAACAAAACTACAAAATGTAAAAAGAGTTAATGAAAATCATCATCATCATCATCTTGTTATTCACTATCATTCATTTCTCAACAAGAAGTTCATTTATTTTGGTTGATTTCAGCAGGACTGTAAGGAACACATGGGACGGCAGATTAAAATCAATTAAAATCAATCAATTTTAGGTTTTCTTGCTTTGTCGCATCTGAAAATGAAATGAAAGAAAACCTGGCAAAAGCTGTTAAAGTTTTATGTGTGAATCAACAACAACAGAACCACATGTTTATGTTCAGATAAGCTTTTAACTTTTGTCCACAACTCTTCCCAATACACGTGAAGAGAATATTATTAATATCCTCTTGCTAGAAGCTTGTTACATTTTCTAATTAGTTAAAATAAGTTTTCAAATAAGTAAAAAACTCTGAATGCAAGCTGCAAATGTTTGCATAACTTTCTTAGTTTGTGAAACAGAAACATTTTTTGCTTTTTCACAAACAAAATAAAGGATCTGAAATGATAAAAGGTGAAGGAATATTACTGCAGTTTTCTGCTGAAGTTCAACAAATCCCACCTTGTCCTCCATCCTGTTGAGTCTGGACCCGATGGAGTTGTTGCCTTTGTCTTTGGCTCGGTCTTCAGAGGGAGACAATAGTGAAACAAAAACAAAGCACTTGAACTGTGGTTTGTTCCATAGTTAGTGTACTTTATTTCAGAGAGCGGAGGAGTGATTCATTACCTGAACCCGTCTGGAACAAAGTTATCTTCCCTAATGACTGGTCCAGTCTGAGAGAAACAATGGGAAGCTCATTTGAGTGTTCACACATTCACACTGTGTCTGTCATTCCCAGACTCTCTTATAAATCACTCAGCTGATCTCATTCTGTATAGAGCAGTTTACCTTCTCTGCAGCTCCTTGATTCGCACCATGAGGTTGAGGTGACCCTGGGAGTATTGTTCAATCACGTCTCGTACATCATATGGCTTACGAGCTTGCTGCAACAGAAAAAAAGGGAAATGTTACATGAAATGTATGTTAACTTCTTGTTCAGCATGAAACCTTCAACTTAGGGATTCACCATAATATCAGCACGTCATCAGTATCGGCTGATAAAGGCTTTAAAACTAAATATCACCACTGACCAGAAATGAACATTGCTGCTAATATGACAGGCCAAACACTTTAAATACATGCACACCATGCAAAGTGCTGAACTTTATTCTGTCAGGTGAATGTGTACATTTTGAAAAGTATTGCATCTGGAAGTAGGCCATCACAATAAGAGTTAATTCCACTATGGAGGAAACTTGATGTTTTCTACAGTTAAGTAGATAAAGATATCTTAATGTAACGTATTAGCATGTGCCACAATTAGCACTTCAAATATTAGCAAAAATCCAGAATCATGCTTCCTTATTTTACTAACATATTGAGCTTTCTTTTTGTCTTGGAAAATAATGTCATTTCTGAAAACATTGCAAAGGTAATATTTTGTGGTTTTGTCACTCCCCAACCTCAGCTGCTGAGCTCTGGAGTGGTGTTGCTTAGAGACACCAAATATCAGTTCTGTACAATATAGTAGTTTGTATTTACTTAATAATATACATCTGTATGTATGAATGTTTGAATGAATGTTTGAATGTATGTATGTACTGTATGTATGTACTGTATGTATGTATGTATGAATGTATGAATGAATGTTTGAATGTATGTATGTATGAATGTTTGAATGAATGTTTGAATGTATGTATGTACTGTATGTATGTACTGTATGTATGTATGTATGAATGTATGAATGAATGTTTGTATGAATGAATGTTTGTATGAATGAATGTTTGTATGAATGAATGTTTGAATGAATGAATGTTTGAATGAATGTATGTATGTATGTACTGTATGTATGTACTGTATGTATGTACTGTATGTACTGTATGTATGTACTGTATGTATGTACTGTATGTATGTACTGTATGTATGTACTGTATGAATGTATGAATGTATGAATGAATGTATGAATGTATGTACGAATGTATGTACTGTATGTATGTACTGTATGTATGTACTGTATGTATGTACTGTATGTATGTACTGTATGTACTGTATGTATGTACTGTATGTATGTACTGTATGAATGTATGAATGTATGAATGAATGTATGAATGTATGAATGAATGTATGTACTGTATGTATGTACTGTATGTATGTACTGTATGTATGTACTGTATGTACTGTATGTACTGTATGTACGTACTGTATGAATGTATGAATGAATGACTGTATGAATGAATGTATGAATGTATGTACTGTATGTATGCACTGTATGTACTGTATGTACTGTATGTATGTACTGTATGTATGTACTGTATGTATGCACTGTATGTATGCACTGTATGTATGCACTGTATGTATGCACTGTATGTATGTACTGTATGTACTGTATGTATGTACTGTATGTATGTACTGTATGTATGCACTGTATGTATGCACTGTATGTATGTACTGTATGTACTGTATGTATGTACTGTATGTACTGTATGTATGTACTGTATGTATGCACTGTATGTATGTACTGTATGTATGTACTGTATGAATGTATGAATGAATGAATGTATGAATGAATGTATGAATGTATGCACTGTATGTATGCACTGTATGTATGTACTGTATGTACTGTATGTATGTACTGTATGTGTGCACTGTATGTATGTACTGTATGTACTGTATGTACTGTATGTATGTACTGTATGAATGTATGAATGAATGAATGTATGAATGAATGTATGAATGTATGCACTGTATGTATGCACTGTATGTATGCACTGTATGTATGCACTGTATGTATGTACTGTATGCACTGTATGTATGTACTGTATGTACTGTATGTATGTACTGTATGTATGCACTGTATGTATGTACTGTATGTACTGTATGTACTGTATGTATGTACTGTATGAATGTATGAATGAATGAATGTATGAATGAATGTATGAGTGTATGCACTGTATGTATGCACAGTATGTATGTACTGTATGTATGTACTGTATGAATGTATGAATGAATGAATGTACTGTATGAATGTATGAATGAATGAATGTATGAATGAATGTATGAGTGTATGCACTGTATGTATGTACTGTATGAATGTATGAATGAATGAATGTACTGTATGAATGTATGAATGAATGAATGTATGAATGAATGTATGAGTGTATGCACTGTATGTATGCACTGTATGTATGCACAGTATGTATGTACTGTATGTATGTACTGTATGTATGTACTGTATGTACTGTATGTATGTACTGTATGTACTGTATGTACTGTATGTATGTACTGTATGTACTGTATGTATGTACTGTATGTACTGTATGTATGTACTGTATGTATGCACTGTATGTATGCACTGTATGTACTGTATGTATGCACTGTATGTATGCACTGTATGTATGCACTGTATGTATGCACTGTATGTATGTACTGTATGTACTGTATGTACTGTATGTATGTACTGTATGTACTGTATGTATGTACTGTATGTATGCACTGTATGTATGTACTGTATGTATGCACTGTATGTACTGTATGTATGTACTGTATGTACTGTATGTATGTACTGTATGTATGTACTGTATGTATGCACTGTATGTATGCACTGTATGTATGTATGTACTGTATGTACTGTATGTATGTACTGTATGTATGTATGTACTGTATGTATGTATGTACTGTATGTATGTACTGTATGTATGTATGTACTGTATGTACTGTATGTATGAATGAATGAATGAATGTTTGAATGAATGAATGAATGAATGTATGAATGTATGTACTGTATGTATGAATGAATGAATGAATGAATGATTGAATGTTTGAATGAATGAATGAATATATGTATGTATGTATGTATGTATGTATGAATGAATGAATGAATGTTTGAATGAATGAATGAATGAATGAATGTATGAATGTATGTATGTATGAAAGTATGAATGAATGAATGAATGTTTGAATGAATGAATGAATGTATGTATGTATGAATGTATGAATGTATGAATGTATGAATGAATGAATGCATGAATGCATGCATGCATGCCCCATATATAATATATAAATATTATTAATGTCAGACTTACCTGAAAACTTCTCTTGGCCACAAAATATCTCATTCTCTGGATGACCCGAATGGCTTTTCGGTGTGACTCTGTCAGTCTGTGTAAAGGATTTTAATATCATTTTAATGAGTTCATGTTTCTTTGACATTTCTGCTGAGGAAACGGAGAATGTGATGGAAAATACTGTTGAAATTATCTAAATATACATATTTATCAGAGAAAACATGAGAAAACAGAGGATAACCTTCTTAAAACGTGGCATAAATCTGCCTCAGAAACATCTTTTTTTTAAAATCAAACTGTATTACTTATAAACTATGAAAAGATGGTTGCTCATGGCCTTCATAACCAAACTCTATTAATCTAGGGGAATATATTCAGCACCGTTTAATGATGCTATTCAATCTGTATCTGAAGCCTTTCACTATGAGGGTGTGTTTCTCTGAATATCATTCATAAAAAGCTCAGAGGGTTTGTAGTTAATTTAGACTCCATTATTATGTTGTGGGAATTATTGAGGAGTTATTACTAATCAGGGTTCATTAGCGATGAAGGCATCTGTGAGGGAGAGAGAGGTGAGTTCAGTGAGTACAGACAGACTAGCAAAGACTCACAAGGTCTGTATGTCTCATAATGGACTTTTCACAGCAGTGCAGTAAATTAGTTTTCAAATAAAGAATGACTAGAATGTTGTATTCTGCTGTGTTCTGCTTGAAGGTTGAATGGTAAGACTGGATCATATCTTTACCTTCAATTTAAAGAACATTTGTAAATATTACACCAACTCCAAGGTTATAATAATCTTTCATGATTAGTTCAACGTTTTGGGAATTCATTTTATTGATGAGAATTAGACAGGAGAGTCTATTTAATATGAAACTGGACCTGGGAAACAATTAGCTTAGCTTAGCACAATTAGTAAAAACAGGTGGAAATAGCTTACCTGACTCAATCAAATCAAAAAGTCAAATTACATCCACCTCTAAAGGGCAATAATTTAAATGTTATATCTAATTTAGTAACATCTATATAAAAATGAAGTTTAAAAATGTCAACTTCCTGTTTTATGGGTTACATGCAGGACTATATTTATCTCCCTCTCTTAAAACAGGAAGTCCTTAGAATCCAACTAAACTCAAATTAAATGAGAAGACATGAGAGTGCTGATCTTGTCATCATATTTTGTATAAAGAATGTGTTTTTACTAAAAAGACTCACATTTTTATTGTGCATTGATGTACCAACCAAAAAGGACTAAAATTAGGATTATGGACAGAAGAATAATTTAAGATCTCAAATCATGTTGAACCTGTAGGTAATGCAGTAGGAGTCAGACGTACATTTACTTAGTTTCTCTGTTTTAGAGAGGATAAACCATTTTCATTATCAGTGTTTAGTTCTTATCATTTACCACCATTAGTTGCTGTATTTATAATCAGTTTTGGGAGAAGCACGTTCCTGCCAAGCGCTAAACTTTCAGCAGTTACTGAACAGTTGTTGACCTAATGAAGGTTGCAGGATTAAAACCTTCATCACAACAGGAGAAAGTGTTTTGCCTTGGCTCAATGCCCACTCAGCGCATGAATGCAACAACATTTTCATAAAACAATACAACAGAAGAAACCTGGAAAAGGTTTCTAGGAGGAGCTTTTAACACTTTCCTGACTGTGACTGTTTCAGTGTCATTTTAAACGCCTTGTCTGTGTGACCAGAGGACTACTTTTTGTTTGTGACAAATGTGGTTGTATTGTTGAAACAAAAAAACAAACATAGTTTACTGTGATGTTAATACCAAGGCAGCTGCAGAAATATGTGAACTATTTACATCTTAGATTTACTGTATGACAAAGTTTCTTCCCTGAACGAATCAAAAAGTAGGAGTTTGTCAACTTTCCACAAAAACCTGCTGCAAAGAAGCACATTTTTATTTACATTTTTATTTATGTGCAGTTGTGTAAATATTTTCCTCCCGTTTGAATTGTTTATACTTTTCCCTCTTGTTTATGTTGCTTATTTACTTGTTATTACTTATTGTTTTTATTGACACTTCCTTTGCTGCTTTAACACTACAAATGTCCCCATTCTGGAACTAATAAACTAAAAAACTAATCTTATCTTATCTTATCTGATTTTATCTGATTTTACCTGATTTTATCTGATCTGATCTGATCTGATCGTATCTGATCATATCTTATCTTATAGATTAATTACATTTACCTCTGTGTTTCCTTGTCAGGGATAAAACAAGCATCAGTCTCTCATAATGTCAACATTTAGCTGATTTGATGTCATAGCTCTATGATACGTCTAATCAATATGTGGGCTGTGAGCCATACTTTACAGTATATACCGTAAATATGAGCATTGCTATTGTTTTGCTACATTCATTTGCAATTGAATAAACTTTGTCATTTCCAAAAGTAAAGAAAAGCCCTTCTACATGTCCTGGTTCTATAATGTGGCCCAGTTGAATTTGTTATTATTATTATTTTGGAGTCAGTGGAGCAAAAAGTGATCTTTGCCAGCATTGATGCTGCAAGCAGTTCCTGCTCTGTATCATTGTTCCAACATCTGGAAATAAAGTCTCATGGGTCAGAAGTGTTGCTCCATTTGTTTCCCTTACTGTGTGCTTACATTACACTGGAGTCAACACTCATTTCCTCATATCAGTCTCTGTTCAAGTGTCTAAACAAGTACAACAGAGAATCACACAGCAGAGACAGGGGCGCTCTGGCGTTTGGCTTATTCTAATGGGTAATTACAAATAAAAAAATACTTTCAGGTGTTATATAACATGCTTTGTAAAATAGGCTCACACATAGACACAGAACTGTGACTCACTGTGACACTGAGGTGGCAGGAGACAGATGACTGTGTCGCTCTGACTCCAGCTCCAGGTCGTCTGCAAAGCTGCTGTTCCTCTGGAGGGGAGGCGGGGAGTGGACCTCCAAAAGGCCAGCGTTTCTCATCACTACATTTTTACACAGACACACATGCAAAGCCAAGTTACACTTAAGTTGTGTCACTGTGGAAACAACGTGACATCATGCTCTGTTTTACATGAGGACAGCTGTCACTTTAAGACAGGTTTATCTGAGCTTTGTGCCAACAGGTGAGACATAAAACAACATCAAACATATATAACATAAAAACAACATAAAACATCAAACATACATAACATAAACACAACATAAAACATCAAACATACATAACATAAAAACAACAAACATATATAACATAAAAACAACATAAAACATCAAACGTACATAACATAAAAACAACAAACATACATAACATAAAAACAACATAAAACATCAAACATACATAACATAAAAACAACAACATATATAACATAAAAACAACAAACATACATAACATAAAAACAACAAACATACATAACATAAAAACAACAAACGTACATAACATAAAAACAACCAACATATATAACATAAAAACAACATAAAACATCAAACGTACATAACATAAAAACAACAAACATACATAACATAAAAACAACATAAAACATCAAACGTACATAACATAAAAACAACAAACATACATAACATAAAAACAACATAAAACATCAAACATACATAACATAAAAACAACAAACATATATAACATAAAAACAACAAACATACATAACATAAAAACAACAAACATACATAACATAAAAACAACAAACGTACATAACATAAAAACAACCAACATATATAACATAAAAACAACATAAAACATCAAATGTACATAACATAAAAACAACAAACATATATAACATAAAAACAACATAAAACATCAAACGTACATAACATAAAAACAACAAACGTACATAACATAAAAACAACAAACGTACATAACATAAAAACAACAAACATATATAACATAAAAACAACAAACGTACATAACATAAAAACAACAAACATATATAACATAAAAACAACAAACATATATAACATAAAAACAACAAACATACATAACATAAAAACAACATAAAACATCAAACATATATAACATAAAAACAACATAAAACATCAAACATACATAACATAAAAACAACATAAAAACAACATAAAACATCAAACATACATAACATAAAAACAACATAAAAACAACATAAAACATCAAACATACATAACATAAAAACAACATAAAAACATAAAAACAACATAAAAACAAACAGCTGGTGTTACCTGGAGGCGGGGAGCTGAACTGAAGGGAAGACAAAGACGTCCAGGACTGCTGAAGATCTGCAGCATGCATGAAGAGAAACACAAACATCATCAGGGCAAAAAAATGACAACAACAACGATGTTGGTCAAAAGCAAATAATGCTAATAATGCTAATGTATGCTAAGCCTCACTCTTGATATAAAAACATGCTGTTAGAGTGAGAAGATAAAAAGAGGCTGATAAAACGGACAAGAGAGGACAGTGAGAGTCGAGAGGATGTGTGCAGGACGAGGACACTAACAGCAGCTCACCACATCCTCCCAAAGTGTGTAATACAGTTTCTTTATTTTATATAATATATACAGAATAATGTGCAGATGGTGGACGCTGCTTGCTGGTAGCAACAAATGAAAAGTCAGTAGGATTCAAAGCAGAATCCATCCTCTGGAAACCATGAATATCTATATCAATGGAAAGTGTGATGAGATACCAGACTGCTGCTGGCATCGACACATGAGATGATCTACATGATTAAGTCCTGGTATTTTTCAGAGCAACACGCTGCATCGATCACAAGTCTGTTATTTCTGTTTTTGTGTTTATTCACACATTACCCCCCCACCACCACCAAACCTGTTGTTGTCCCCCTATATTCCCAATCACCTTAATCAGTTACCAGCACATCTGTTCCCCCTCCCCCAGCATCTCCCTGTATTATAACAGCTTTTATCCCCATAGTTGGCAGATTATCTGATGCTCTCCCCCCCCGAGCTTTGCTGGCTTTGTTTATCTGTCTTGTCCGCCTGTTGTGCTGCCTGCCTCTCGCTCGCTTTGTTCGATAACTGATGACTTGTTGCTGAACTCTGCCTTGAACTTCTATCCAAGCAAAGATGATTGCTTTCAACTGCTCTGCCTACAAGTTCTGCTTTTGAATGAACATCTCTGTGTGCAGAACATTACAGCACTGAAGGCACAAACATCTGCAAAATGAAATTCAACCATTCTCTTTTTTTCTTCTCCTGCAGTCAATATGAAATCAACAATTCAACTTTTAGAAAAACTCCAACAAATTTAAATTGAATTGACAGACATGAGAGGGATAATGGATTAGATGTGAGTTGCTTCTTTATATGACTCTCTGCACTATTGAACCAGTGGTGCTGAATGTTGAGTGATGTTTGGAAGTTCAGCAAAGCGCCGTTAAGACTTTCTTTCTCCTTAACAACCCAGCCTGTTTGCAGCCTGTTTGCAGCCTGTTTGCAGCCTGTTTGCAGCCAGTTTGCAGCCAGTTTGCAGCTTGTTTGCAGCCTGTTTGCAGCCTGTTTGCAGCCTGTGCAGTGTCAGCCTTTTCTTTGCTAATCTGCATCTTTATTAATTTCAATGAAAGTTTACATGATTTCAGAAACTCATTTAAGGTTTAACATCTACCGTACTCTTTGGATTATGGCTAAATGTATAAGCCTGGTTTATTTTATTTATGTATTTTATTTTACCTTTATTTAACCAGGAAGTCTCATTAAGATTAAAAACCTCTTTTACAACAGAGACCTGACCAGTCACACATATTAAAATGCAACAAATACAACATGTTATACAAAAATCCACAATAAAACAACATGAACAATTCATACATTTGACCTGTGAAGACAAACAATCACCACATTCTACATAATGCCTTTAAACTTGTCAATTAATACAAGCGACTTTAATTTGAGATCTTTTTGTAAATAGTTCGATGCCCATGGTGCATTGTTTCATGCAACATCAGTGTAACAGTGTATTCTGAAATACACGACCCAGAGCATCAGAGATAAGCATTGTGTCCAGTACCTGTGCCCACAGTGCTGTAAACATCAGAACTCAGCTCCCTCCCGTTGTCAAACACAGACTCATAGGTGATGCTGGGAACTGTAGGAGAAGTTGCCCCGTTGTCCTTTTCAGTGCTCTTCAACTTCCTCCTTATCTTTACCTGCAAAAGAAAATATCTCTGCTCAACAATCTGTTCATGTTCATCGGTTTCTTGTATTTTTCTCCATCAAGATTTCACACCTATCATAGTAATGCTGATGGTTTATAGTTTTAAAGTTATTATCAGATAATGGGTATAATGATAGATATTTAATATATGTATATTATAATGATAGATAAGTAGGTTCTAGTCCCTTGTCTGTCCTACACTGTGTGTTTGTGTCCTAATTGTTCTGCACTTGCCAAGATTTAAAATCTTTGATCTGTAAACATGAGATGATTATCTTGTTTAAGTTATTTACTAGTTGTTTTATTACCCTACTTATTTGTTTGCAGTGTGATAGAATAATCCAGGAGTCCAGTCCTTTAGTCCCAACTGCACTACTTTCAATCCTCCACAAACCTTCAAAATGACCAGAAAGTTCACTAAAACAGAACTTATCCTCCTGAAGGCAGGACTCACAGTATTGCAGGGCTGTTGCTTCATTCTGCATTGGATTTACTTTTGTGTACATAATAAACTGGAAACTACATATAAGAAGCAGCTATTGTGAAAATATAAAATGATTACCAACCGATTTCTTGGGTTTGGGGGAAGAGAGAGAGGAGGCAGGGATGTTGGCTCTCTTCCTCAAAAACATCTTGAATGTGGCTGAATCCAAGTTCTCCACTGCAAAACATCTCCATGATGTCTGGAGGGGCATGAAAATATAAATAAATTGGTCGCAGCCACATGAAAGGAGGCTCTACTAATAATAAGACTGGGGCTTCCAGACAGGTCAGCCCCTCGGCTGTATTGTGCTTCTGATTCTGTATTTTCTGGACAAATTTAAAACACCTGAATGAGACAGGCAGCTGCAGGGATCTGTCTATTGAAGTGTTTCTGTCGTTGCTTCTGCTGCACCTTCAGGGCGAAGCCTGAGCCTAAGATTCCCTGTGAACAACAGCAGAAGAGAGTTACTGCTCATTAATTCAGCTCAAACCAAACAGCAGCAGCAGCATGAGATCAACACTAACTCAGCCACAAATGGAGGAAAACGTGCTTTTAATGTTGAAACATTTAAGTCTATTATCATGAATCTCATGTTTTTCTAATTGGTTACAGTAAAATGTTAAGAATATCAATTTCATATCACTACATATGAAAAACTGCTTCAGTCTATTTGTGACTTTGTATAAACTACATTATCATTACTGACCAAAGAATAATCCAATAACTGATCATGGAAACAAACTTTATTGGCCTGATCCTTCAAAGCAAATGTATGAAGAATTATATGTTACATTACAGTATAAAGTCATGTTTGTGAAAGTCCTCACAGTACGTCAGGTTTAATTTAAAGTAAAGCTCTCAGCGCAGTTTAACTGGAAGTCTTTCAAATGTTTGCAGAGCCTCTCTATAATTTTGTGCCTTAGATCCACTAAAGCCTTAATCAAAGACTGTTTTCTGAACACAGACAAAACTAATTAAAAATGTGGTTCTGTAGGATTTCATCTGATGGATTCAGTCAGGGAATGATTTTCACCTGCATGTGATGTGAATCATTAGAGGAGAGATAATGATACACATTTTTTGTGAGCACATCTAAGCCTGAAAGATGTGCTGCTTCAGCAATTTCTCTTTCCACTTACTGCAGGCAGAGCAAAGAAGGAGATGGCAAAGACTGAGAAACAGGAAGCAATGGTCTTTCCTATCCAGGTTTGTGGCACTTTGTCTCCATATCCAATAGTAGTCACTGTCACCTTAGAGAGAAACATGGGATTAATACAGGAAGCTTCCTTCTGCCAGTTTAATTCAGTAGAAAGTAAATATCTCCTTCTACAGAAACGCCAGTGGTTCTAAATGCTAACAACATGCTAACATTCATTGTTCAACATGTTTACCACTTTAATGTAGCCTATTGGTGAATTAAATGAGCTAATTCTGCTATGATCTGCAGAGTCCCTTCTCCCTCATGTCTCCTCCTGTCTGTCTGGTTGTCTGTGTCTCCAGGGCTTGGCCCCCATGACCTACTGTGCAGCTCAGTCCAAACTTTCTCCTGATCACCTGTTCTCCATTATCTCATCAACTCCACCTGTTCATCCAATCACGTTTGACTGCTTTTGATAGTTTTGTGGTTTTTGAACCTGAGGTCAAATTAGGTTATAAATATCTGGACAAATTGAAAATTTGACATATTGTTGGCACAGGATGAAAAGTTTAAAGGTGCCCAGAGTTACTGCAAATGTTTCATGAACATTTATGACAAACTTCATTCTAATCATACAGTTGTGAGACATTTAACTCCAAACCAAACAAGTGGAAATCACAGTGCAGCTACAAAATTAATATCCATATTAAGAGCAGGCTGGATCATTTGGGAATCCTTCTGCAAAATTTAATGGCAATCTGTTGCACAGTTATATCAGACTCTAGGCATAAGTAAAGGAATGACAGACCAGCTGACATTAGCATGTTGCTAGCACAGCTAATGAATATAAAAAATGACTTTTTAAATAAGTATCACTGCAAACACGGCTTCATGAAGACATCGCTCAAATGCTCAGCCATTTTACCAGACAGGATGCTTCATGAAAATAAATGACGTGATTTGTCATGACAATAGATATAGTATATATATATAGTGTATATATAGTATATATATAGTATATATATAATAGTCTTTACTGCAGCTTATGAGGCCATCTGCACCATTTTCACCTCTGACATCTTCCTGCCCTGAGACGACCCAGAACATCAGCTGATGAAACCCGTTGTAAACATTGAATGTAAAGTTTACAGTGTGTGTGTGTCTGTGTGTGTGTGTGTGTCTGTGTGTGTGTCTGTGTGTACAATATTATACATCAGATTCACAAGTTTCCAAGAAGCAGAGTGGGGGGTGGCTTATTATCAGAACATAAAAGGTCATCTATACTTTGGTTCCTTAGCGACCCACTGATGTGTCCAAGGGTTTTAAAACAGCTCCTGCTGTAACAGCAGTACAGATCAAACAGTTTAAACAGTATCTGACCTGCCAAATACTGTTTAAACATGGAAACGTGTCGGAAACACAATTTCAGAAAAAGTGAGTAAAACAATACTAAGAAAATGAGCAAATTATATTTTCTTTGCAACATTTAATGCTATTGTCAATAATTTATTTAATGAGAACACAGTTATATAGTCAACATAATTCTATGTAGTCTGATAAAAATGTCAGAATGAATTCAGGTTGAGCGCTTCCCATAGACAGTTATTTAAAAATAATGATTTAATCTATTATACTTTATTCAATTAATTACAGTAACAATGAATAATTTACATTCATAAAATGTATTTAATAGTTAAAATTGACTTGATAACTAAAGAATCAGTTTGACATTTGGGGAAATATTCAGCTTTATCCTAATTTAAATCTGAAGTCCCTCACAATCATCAAAAGTAAAACACACACACACACAGACACACACACACACACACACACACACACACACACACACACACACACACACACACACACACACACAGACACACACACACACACACACACACAGACACACACACAGACACACACACACACACACACACAGACACACACACACACAGACACACACACAGACACACACACAGACACACACACACAGACACACACACACAGACACACACACAGACACACACACACAGACACACACACACAGACACACACACAGACCTACCACTCCCCACCACAGGGCATCAGCGTAATTTTCAAACTCGCTGTCGAAGGAATCTTTCTCTGCCAGGTAAACGAAGTACGAGGAGAAGATCAGGCTCAGAAAGCCGATGTATAAAGTCGTGATCAGCTCCTGAAATGAATAAAGTCAATAAACAACAGAGGAATTCTACAAAGAGCATCATAAGATGATATATCTGTGAATGTATTACTGTAATTATCACACAACCCCTCCTGATTGTTGACATATGGATGTGAAATTTCATCTAAATGTGATGTGAGGTGATTAAAATCTTTTTCTGTTTCTTCAGCTGTCTCTGTTGGTCTGTGTCATTTAAAGGTTTAATCACACTCACTTTAAGCTGAACTGAATGATGCTCAGCCTAAAGGATAAGGCTGCTGTTATATCTTCCTGTCAGTGGTGAAATAAAACTAAATCTATCTATTCAAGCACTTCAGTACAAAGTCCAGTTATGTTTCATTTTGTGGCAAAATGTAACCCTTTTTTTTCCAAAGCAGAAGTTTGATTAAATTCGAATTCTTATCTTTATTTTAGTAAAAGAAAGCAGTATTGATATATTGAAAGGATTTGTAAAACATTGTAACTGAAAATGACACAAAGACAGCATTTCAACTGTTGAAACAGAAAAATTTGTTGTTTTTGAAACTTCTACCCTCATTTAGAATTTGATGCCAGCAACACGTTTGCATAAAGTTGGACAGGGTCATGTTTAGCACTGTGTTGCATCACCTCTTCTTTTAACAACACTGTCAGCGTTTGGGAACTGAGGAGACCAGCTGATGTCATTTTAAAGTGGCATGTTTTCCATTTCAGCTGCTCAAGAGTTCAGGGTCTCCTTTGTCCTATTTTACATTTCATAATGCGTCATAATGGTCCCTCTCCTCTTTAGCCCGGAGGGGGCGGCGTCCATGATTCACAAAAAGAATTTCAAATGTTGACTCGTCAGACCACAGGACAGTTTTCCTCTTCACCTCAGTCCATCTTAAATGAGCTCAGGCCCAGTGAAGGCGGGGCGTTTCTGGATCTGGTTTATATACAGATTCCTCTTTGTATGGTAGAGTTTCAGCTGTCATTTGTGGATCTGTTTTTAATGTAGTGATGTCACTACAGAATCCTGTCTGTTTTTAATGCAGTGATGTCACTACAGAATCCTGTCTGTTTTTAATGTAGTGATGGCCACTATACAGAATCCTGTCTGTTTTTAATGCAGTGATGTCACTACAGAATCCTGTCTGTTTTTAATGTAGTGATGTCCACTACAGAATCCTGTCTGTTTTTAATGCAGTGATGTCACTACAGAATCCTGTCTGTTTTTAATGCAGTGATGTCACTACAGAATCCTGTCTGTTTTTAATGCAGTGATGTCTAATACAGAATCCTGTCTGTTTTTAATGTAGTGATGTCCACTACAGAATCCTGTCTGTTTTTAATGCAGTGATGTCACTACAGAATCCTGTCTGTTTTTAATGCAGTGATGTCTAATACAGAATCCTGTCTGTTTTTAATGCAGTGATGTCTAATACAGAATCCTGTCTGTTTTTAATGCAGTGATGTCTAATACAGAATCCTGTCTGTTTTTAATGTAGTGCCATCTGAGGGCCTGAAGATCACGGCCATCCAATATTGGTTTTCAGCCTTGTCTCTACTTTTACAGTCTTTTGTTGCCACTGTCCCAACTTTTTAGAAACATGTTACTGGCATCAAATTCAAAAATGGGCATATAATTTAAAAAACAATGACATTTCTCATTTTTCAACATTTAATATGTTGCCTTTGAGCTATTTTTCAAGTAAATATGGGGTTTAAATGTTTTGCAAATCATCACATTCTGTTTCTATTTACAGCGTCCCAACTTTTAGAACTCTATACCATTTTGTTTTCTGCAACAACAGAAAAAACAAAAAACAGTACAGATGAGTTTAAACTGAAAGTATGTTCAATGATAATCACAGATCACTGGTGGGTTGTTAATGGACTAAATCATTATGAGTTCATTTGAAACCCAGATAAGTGATCTCTCCTGCTGCACTTAAAAGAACTACGATGCATCTTGTTCACTATGTGCCTGTAATGTACTCAGGTGGTCTAATTGGCCTGGGGTCTCATGCTATCTGATTATAATCGCACTAGTGCTTTGTGAAAGAGCTCTTTAAGTGAATGCCTCTTTGCAGTCACATACTGTGTGATTTAAACTGTGTTTAACCATTGAGACTGATGGAGCACTAATTGCACTACATCCTGCCACTCCTATATTTTGCACAGAGTAGAAACATGATGTGGGAAACGGCTCTGTTTGTTTGCCTCCCTTCAAATTACATAATGCAAATTACATGACCCCAACACACACAGTATGAATGGATCCGTGACTGTTTCTCTGTAGTTCTTCATGTAACTCGACTTTTTTGGGACATCATGGCATCAAACCACTGGCAGTAAATATGAGAGTCTGTAACGCCTTCAGCTAAAGTTTCTGCTTTCAACTTATGAGTGAGGATAATTCTTGGAAATAACAGCTGTAATGCATTCAGGTGTATCTTCCCTGAGTCACTAAAGGAGATTTAGTGGATGTGCTGCTGCTCCTGTGACCTGGAAAACACAGTTGGTGTTCATACAGTTGTTCCTTCCTGCCAGTGAGCCAGCAAGGAAATTGTGTTAACAAGCCACAAGCACTATTTGGTGTGCATTTAAATGCTGTTGTTACATGAAGATGGATGTATAAGTCCAAACGTCAGCCGTCAATAAAGAAGGGCTGTAGTTTCATGTTTATGGAAGAGGATGGCTGAGAACAATGACTTCACCACTATTAGCAATACCCCAAGGAACAATTACTGGAGCTACTGCATTCAGCTGGATGATGGAAATTTGATCTTTGCTGTACTGCCTGTTCTACAATAGCACACTTTATTTTTCTAGTGTGGGGTAAATGGGGAGCATCATTACTTAAAAAAAAGGAACAAAGACAAAAAAAAAGCTCTTTCTATCAAAACCACTGATGCCTTGAGAGCCCAATCAGACCATAACTGTTCATCCCAATTTCTTAACACATTTACCATCTCACATCTGCCTCCATTTTTCAGTTGGTGTGCAGAGAGTGTCATATTAAGGTCATATTAAGGTCATATTAAGGTCATTTTAAGGCCATATTAAGGCCATATTAAGGTCATATTAAGGCCATATTAAGGCCATATTAAGGTCATATTAAGGTCATATTAAGGTCATATTAAGGCCATATTAAGGCCATATTAAGGCCATATTAAGGTCATATTAAGGTCATATTAAGGCCATATTAAGGTCATATTAAGGTCATATTAAGGTCATATTAAGGTCATATTAAGGTCATATTAAGGCCATATTAAGGCCATATTAAGGTCATATTAAGGCCATATTAAGGTCATATTAAGGCCATATTAAGGCCATATTAAGGTCATATTAAGGTCATATTAAGGTCATATTAAGGTCATATTAAGGTCATATTAAGGCCATATTAAGGTCATATTAAGGTCATATTAAGGTCATATTAAGGCCATATTAAGGCCATATTAAGGTCATATTAAGGCCATATTAAGGCCATATTAAGGTCATATTAAGGCCATATTAAGGTCATATTAAGGTCATATTAAGGTCATATTAAGGCCATATTAAGGCCATATTAAGGCCATATTAAGGTCATATTAAGGTCATATTAAGGCCATATTAAGGTCATATTAAGGCCATATTAAGGCCATATTAAGGTCATATTAAGGTCATATTAAGGCCATATTAAGGCCATATTAAGGTCATATTAAGGTCATATTAAGGCCATATTAAGGCCATATTAAGGTCATATTAAGGCCATATTAAGGTCATATTAAGGTCATATTAAGGCCATATTAAGGTCATATTAAGGTAATATTAAGGCCATATTAAGGCCATATTAAGGTCATATTAAAGTAACATTAAAGTCATATTAAGGTAATATTAAGGCCATATTAATGCCATATTAAGGTCATATTAAGGTCATATTAAGGTCATATTAAGGCCATATTAAGGCCATATTAAGGTCATATTAAGGTAATATTAAGGTCATATTAAGGCCATATTAAGGTCATATTAAAGTAATATTAAAGTCATATTAAGGTAATATTAATGCCATATTAAGGTCATATTAAGGCCATATTAAGGCCTATCCCAAGAAGAAAGGCCCTCAAACAGTCCACATTAGAGCCAACTTGGTTGCCTTTTATGACACTGAATGGATGGGAAATGTATTCATTGATTGCTTAAATTATAAAATATTAATTGAAATTCCATATTGCTACTTTGTAAAATATTATTTTGGTCATATAAAGACAAAAACGCAGATTCTCATCCTGGGGGTTCAAAAGATGAAGGAAATAAAATATAATAAAAAACTATTTCTGGTACATAGATGATGTTAATGTTGTTTTTCTTTAAATATTGGATGGTGTCACCTCTTCAAAACACTAAAAGGAGCTCCTCACAACTCCTGCATAGAAACCAGGGGAAGCTGTGTGAAAGAAAGTTACATGCTGATTATCATCACTTCTATAATCATCTGTTAACACTTCCTCACACATATACAGCAGGTATATAAGTTTGAGGCAAACGATACCTCAGTGACTTCCTTCAATGAAAAGGACTGATGGGAAAAATGTAGCAGGTGGGACAATGTAGGACCTGAGTGACTCCAGAAGGTGGCAGTAATGCAACTCCTTAGATGCCAGCTGCCGTTAAACACCACAGAAGAAGAAGAGGAAGAATGGCTGATGGCTCATGAGTGATGCTTTATTGTTGAATTATTTAGGACAATACAGCAATATGTTGTTCAACGATGTGTGATGTAAACATTTCATCATCTGTTTGATGGTGATTTACAACTTTATTCTTTTGTATTTTTATTTGTCTCATATATTTGTCTTTGAGATTGTTTTCTTTTGAAAAATAGATGAACTTCTAAGCAGCATGACTGCAGTAGAAGGATTGTGCAGAGCAGTGTTTGGAATGTTTTTATCTTTTCTCCTGTTTAAGGGTGGGGGGGGTTTCACGGCCATATTTGTGATGTACTTGTGTTGTATTTATGCTGCAGTTTTACTTTTTCCTTTGTATTTGCCATAAACAATACCAGTTTATTTTTGTAAATTGGAAACCAGTGCCTTCAGTGGAACACCAACATTACTTTAATTAAATCATTAACCCTTCAGGTGGGACAGCAATAAAAGAAAAACCCAGTTATTGCATTTGAACTTGTGATTCATATGTTCTCAGTCTGAATGGTTGGCAATAGTGACACCTTATATCTTTAGGAAAGGGTCCCAGTGTTGCCCTGCACTCCTTACAGCCACAGTCAATGGCTGTTAGCCTCAGTCGGAGCAGTACAGTCATCAGCCAAGGTCAATACAAGGAAGCATTGCAGGCTTTGTTGGATTAGCAACAACCTTGATGTTCTGCTCACCTTCATCACTATCTGTTTTTACACAGACATCAAAAGCAGCTACAGTCACCACTTGGGGTATCAAACCCACCCCTGTGTTTCAGCTACATGATACTCTGGAGGCACTTCAGTCTGTAACAGACTCCACAGTGGCTGTTTTCATCTGAATATACTTCTTTTCTGTTATATGCATGTGGAGAATCTGCATCATGTAGTAGTGAGAAATAATACATTTCAAAGAGAGGCTATAAATCCCCTGACAGAAAGCCTCCAGCTTACTACTAATAATAATGAGAAGCCCTGATGCCTGAAATCTGCTTTTAAAAGCAGCGATTTACCTGCCGATGGATGAAAACCACGGAGCCCAGGAGACGCCAGGTTCCTCCCTGCCGGTCCACATGAAGCATTCGCAGGATCTGCAGGAAACGAATCCCTCTGGGAAAAAAAGCAAGAGTGTTAAAATGCTGACATTCAAGACCTACAGTAATGCATGTAGCTATGCATGCACACACACACACACACACACACACACACACACTAAATACTACACTTACACTCTCATTCCAAAAACATGGGTCTTAATATGCTGCTGTAAGCCTCCATTCTTTTGGGAAGGCTTCTTGGAACCTGGCTGCAGGTTTTTCTCCCATTCAATTACCAGAGCAACAGTGAGGCTGACCACTGATTTTGGCTCACAGATGGCTCGTTCACTGAGGCCAGGCCTCTGCAGGTGAGGCAAAGTGTGAAACCCATTTCTTTATGGATCAGGCTTTGTGCACAGGGACATTGTCATGTTGAAAGGGCATAAAGTTAGAACATTATTGTCTAAAATAGCATAATATTACAACTAGATGGCCAAACCGTGACAAACATCCCAGACACACAGGTATATAAAAGTGCTGCATGCTTTACAGTCTCTTACCTTACAGCAGAGGCAGCAAAGACCTGGCCTTTGGAGCCCACTGACAGCACAATGACTGAAGCAACAACTACAATCAGATCTGTGGGAGGATGGGAGGTGCATGCAGATGTTCAGTATTCGGAGGTGGACCATCAAAATAACAAGTGTTACCTCTATGAGTCTATATTAAGAGTGGATGGATGGAGCTCCATTAAGGAATTATCACTGGTTTTTATTACATAATTATTCTATAAATCAGCTGATGTCAGACGGGTTACAAATAATAATAACAATAATATTCATTGCTGCATTCCAAAAACAAAAAAAACACCCAGAGGAAAGAAGAAAAAAATACTGCAGTGACTCTTTTAATTTCATGCTAAATTAGTCTGAGATATTTCTTTTTGGGATGATGCCCAGCATGTAATACAGATATTGTTTGAATATTGTGTGTGGGTGTGGTGTTTGTAGATATATGTATGTATGAGGCTTGTGCCCCCACCTATGATAGATATTGGCTTCCTTGCAAAGCGAAGTCGGCCCCAGATGCCAACATATTTACTGCGGCAGCCTGCTGACCAGAGGCGGACAAAATATTCCACACCGAAGAACACCACGAGGATGATCTCCTGCCACAGAAATAAGGGCAACAAAACAGACAAATGAGCAGAAAGGAGAGGTGGAAATAAAATCAACCATCAGTTATTGTTAAGGTCATGCAGTACAACGTCTGAACAGTTGCCCAGACTACGTTTTATCACATATTGTAGAATTAGTGATGCAGATTTCACAACTGTTCACTCAAATTCCTCTTTTTCTTGTTAAGTACAGCTTGTCTCAGCAATTCATTAGGGATTATTGATTCTCGCTCAACAGATACTCCATTTGTCACAGTTTAATTTGCACCAAACCACTGATTAGTTCTTTATTACAACTGCAAAATTTACTTGGACTTGAAAAAAAGGGATCGTTTATCATGACAAGTAGTTGGATAACATTTATCTTTTTTTTAAGTTTTAGTTTTACTGAGTTTCCATATTTTGACTTTCTCTCTGCAGCTACATGACCAGACAGACTCATGTCTGTACAGTGAATATGATATAAAGTCAGCAGCTAGTCAGTTTAACTCAGCACAAAGACAACAAAACATGCTTTCTAGAACCTGTTCAGCTCAATAATTAAAAGTTTAATCCAACTGTAATGTAAAACTATACAACCACAGTTTTACACTTCAGTTTATTGTTAATAAGAACATTTTATGGGGGTAAATGTTACCTCTGGACAAAGCCGTGCTAGCTCTTTCCCCTGTGTTTGTGCTAAGGCTCATATTTATCACAGCACATCTCTGGTATGTCAATTACCAAATGCAGCAACACAGAGTCCAAGAAAAATCTCCCTGACAGAATGAAGAAGAGTCGGGTATGAATGTCAGGTATAGGGAAGGTAAGCAGACTCAGACTCAGACATTTTGGCTTCCAAAAAGCACATTTTTATTATGGTAATCTCCAATACTAATGGAATTGATGCAAAATACTAAAAGAACTCAGAATAACTTAAAGTAACTCAACCCTTAAGGCCTGTGTTTATGGCAGCAGCATCATCATCATCGTCTGGAGCAGCTAAAAACCAGCTTCAGCTTCAGCTTCAGATGGCAACATGATCACAAAAGAGATATATTATACATCACAATATCAGGATATCCCATTGACTCTTTTACAAGCTACAAAGAAAAGACATTATTCATATGGTTTTAATATGAACAAATAAGGTTAGTATGGATCCAAAACAACCTCATAGAAAACCCTCCAAAAATCACAAAGTAGTCCTGCAGAGGTCTGAGCAAAAGAACAAACTATGGTAAATAAAAACAAAAACAAACAATAAGACATTCATCACAACATAACTGAAACCAACTTATGAGTGTGTTACTTTAACTTCCTCATATACTCTGATGTTACCTGTAATTAATGCTGACAACCCTCATAGTGACTGAAGCAACGTTATTCTAGCAATGGTAAATTATAGCAATGGAAAATTATATGGTTAAAAATTAAAATGGTTTCATGTCAAATAAACTGGTGAGGAAGAAGAGATCTCATCCTCTTCATCACACGGGACAATAAAGTCCATCGTATCGTATTGTGCCGTAGATTATCTTCACTTTCTTATTGTTCTCATTCTCCTCATCTTTAGCTCTCGTTCCGTTTCTCATTCTTTAACTGAGGTGCAACAGAATGTGTCTGATTCTAAAGCACATACAATTAAAGCATCTCAATTAGAGCTGCTCTATTTCACTTCATGCAAGTTTCCTCCAAAAGCTCCTTAAGGGCAAATTGATGGATAAACAAAATCTGTTACCACACAATTAACCAACATGTGGAAATTAATGAACTAATGTCAATGCAATTACCTCCACACATCTTTTAATTATTGACACACGTCTGGAAATGAAGCTCTCTGGATGTGAATCAATAGCTTTTCATAGCTTTTTAATGGTGACATCATCATTTTGCAGATGATGGGATCCATGTTGGACAGAAGGAGAAGTTTATAGCTTGTAATTATTAGAGGAGTTTTTCTTCATCAGCGCCAAAGATTAAAATGTTGCTGAACACAAAACAGCACATCCTGTAAGACAAAAAATGGTAAGATGTATTCTTTAATCAGGGAGAATTTCTACTTCAAGGCTAAAAAACAAATGGTCGATCCAAAAAAGCAATACATGAACAGAAAAGGAGCCGAAAACAGGCATAAAAAAGAAGTTGTTTTGGGTTGAGAGTGAAAATTCAGTTTGACCATAGAAACACCTGGAACTCCTGAACAATTAGGCCGTTTGTTTCGGCATTTTTGGGGCCTGAAAACTCAAACTTCTGAAAACACCACCATACTGTCGCCATGGAAACAGGCAAAACGCAACTCCACCGAAAACGAAGACGCCACAGCCCCGCGTCGCACATGCCTGTTAGGTTCCAGCCTAATTCAATTACTGTAGGTGACAGAACATGATGGACAGAACAACAACAACAACAACAACAACAACAACAACAACAACAACAACAACCCTCCGTCAGACTGTCTGCTTCTGTTTGAGCTGCAGACTCTGTGGAGTTTATTTACGCTCCTTTGCTGAACCACTACTGTGATCTTCTTCTGTGGTGTTGATATTAAAGGGTACGCCCTGGCATACATACTACATCGTTTACAATTGTTTTTGTGGATCCGTGTGTTTGGGGCTCATTTTAAAAACGCAGAACTTTTTCAAAACACAAATAATAAAGTTCTCTATTTTCAACAAAAACGTTGCCGTGTAAACGGGGCCTCAGTCATTTCCCCACAATGACTTGAGTTCTTCTCCACAACATCTTTCCAGACTAAGCCTGTAATTGATCCCCATTGCATCATGGGTTCTTTCCCTTCTGCTTGGCCATCATTCTATCCCACCATTCAGTCTTGACCCCTGTCTGGCCCCAACACTCCTCCACACTTCCTCTCCAGTCAAGTCGTTTGCATTCAGAGGGGAATTCTTTGTCAGTGAAATCATAATAAAACTTGCGAGCCCTTCTTTGTAGAATGATTTTTCAAAGAGCTCTCAAGAATTTCTTTTGAGAAGTCTTTGGGCAAAGCGCCAAGCATCTGGACATACATCCAAGTACAAACACTGTCAGCCAAGTAAAGAACAGAATGGTCTCTGTTAACCTTGACTGTGCTGGAAGACAGAAACATAACAAAGAAGATGTGTCTGTCCTGGGGAGGAAGTAATGAAAGAGAAGCCGGGTCAGAGCACAGAACTAGAAAGCACTCAGAACAAAATAAGTCCTTTGGGATGAAGGCGAAAAGAGAAATGTTTGAGATTTTGGAAGGTTTAGCAGATATGAATAATTCATTATCTGTGTAGAAGAGAAGAATAAGAAGATTAAATATCTCCACAGGTTGAACTCTAAGCTGGAAAACGATTTACTATCAAATGTATATTTAATGATATTGTGTTCTTTATTGACAGAGTTCACACTATTTTCCACACACAGAAGCTTTGCAGCAGCTGAATCATTCTGAGTCCACATTGAACCCGTCATTAATCACTATGACCGTTTCATCCTATTATCCTCAGGTCAAAGTGAACTTGTCTCACGCAGCATGCTCCAGTCCTCCTTTAAACAAAATCATCAAGAGGTTTTATCCTTTAAGATTTTCTTTAGTCTGAGCTCGAGTGACTCACCCGTCACCCAAACACTTCCTGTGCTCAACAGCTGTTGTCTCGGGGTTAGGTTTTTCTCATTTACTATTGATTCCAGATGAGGAGCCTTTGTCTTCGAAGGCCTGCAGGACACCATGAAGAAAAACAAGCCTATGTAGTTTCTCTAAATTCTCTTAATGTGAGGTTGCTGTTCGGTCAAGCGA
Source organism: Chaunax sp. Z400 (assembly GCA_037577475.1). NCBI lineage: Eukaryota > Metazoa > Chordata > Actinopteri > Lophiiformes > Chaunacidae > Chaunax > Chaunax sp. Z400. The sequence continues at coordinate 34,702,966 of CM075184.1, read as the reverse complement.
TCCATAAAATTGCTTTTCAAACTGAAAATAAGTTGTTTTGATTTGTTGTTATAGGAAGATCTCCATGATGATGGTCTTTATCAAGATTAAGCGACATATGTGCCAGTTCATAGAGCTAAAATGGCTCAGTGTGTATTAACTGCACTGCTGTATGATTGTCATTATCACTTCTTATTTAGGCCCATCTAAATGGGTTGTTTGACATGAAATGGTAAAAACGTCCCCTAACTACTTCATCTATCAGAATCAGGCCTGTTTGCAGATGCCAGCCAACAACAGCAGACAAACAGAAGTGCTGAGCAGATGGTGAAAGTCAAAGGGGGAGATCAGATGATAAGACAGCAGAGGGAGAAAAGGCTACAGGCTTTATCTGCAGTGTAAACAGAGCTGTTAGAAGATGAAAAGGTGCATCCTGCTCTTGAGATTTTAGATTCCTTCAAATCTCTCTCACACTGCGTCTCTCTGTCAGACAGAAACAATCTGTCATGGAAGCCCACAACTATTGTGCTTGCAGTTCTCTTTTTTAATGCTGGTATCTTAAGAAGTTAAATCTCAAGTTCAGTTTTGTTATCATGAGAAAACAAATGTTGTTTCCTCTCATGACTAAAACATTTATCAGACATCAGCAGTGCTGTGCATGACTGCAGCACTGATTCAACAAAAACTGTCAGATCAAGTAAGAATCATCAGACTGGGCTTCAATATGACTTATTAATGTACAAACCACCAGTACGGGCCATTTATTCTGCAGTTCCCCTCAATGAGAATTCATTTACAGATAGTACACATCTTCTTTAAAGGTAGCAGGTTGTGTTCAAAGTCTGACCCCAGCCCCAGACAGAAGCTTACAGCCTCATCAGGATGGGATTTGTGCGCTTTTATTCCACCCTGATTACACAATGACGGCTGTGGTGCTGATGCAGGTGTGAGGCTAGAGGCCAGAGAAGGAAAGAAAGACAGAAAGAGAAAGAGAGAGCAGTGATGAATGAGCCAGAGAGTAAATGAAGAGTAAATAATGAAGAGAGGGAGCAAAACAGCAAATCAGAGAAATAAATCTCAACTTTTGAATTGGTTCACTAAAGTGCAAATTAACACGTCTACATCTCCGCATAGCTGCACCAAAGTGCTTCATCCTGTCCACAGTTTGACTGCCTGCTCTCTCTCTCTCTCTGCTCTCTCTATCTCTCTCTGCTCTCTCTCTCTGCTCTCTCTATCTCTCTCTGCTCTCTCTCTCTGCTCTCTCTATCTCTCTCTGCTCTCTCTCTCTGCTCTCTCTATCTCTCTCTGCTCTCTCTCTCTCTCTCTGCTCTCTCTCTCTCTCTCTCTGCTCTCTCTATCTCTCTCTGCTCTCTCTCTCTCTCTCTGCTCTCTCT
>CM075184.1:34691593-34696593 GCA_037577475.1 Chaunax sp. Z400 | reverse complement strand
AGAAAAAAAACTTGGTACAGTGATCAAAATTTGACTATTATAATATGTTATATGCATTTGGGGCAGATGTAAATCTACATAAAAGGGAGTATAATATGAACCAAGTTGGTCATAGCCAGACTTCACTTAGCGTATGCTAACTTGACAAACCTAAAATCCCATTAGCAATAATGAGATTCACAACAGTGGTTTTCAGCTCAGGCTCTGTGTGCATCATCATTTAAAGGGCCATTTCATGCACCATCATCCACAAAAAATTTAACCAATTGTGTGAAACCTACGTCAGTTTAGAGGATTAGGTTGTTATTATGGAAAGTTATTACCAATATAAAATAATAGTACAGCAGAAAACAACACTGCAAATGAGGCAAGAGAAGAAAGTTGGAAGAAAAATATCCATTCATACATTAATCTATTTACTATAACACTGGTGCATTTCATAGCTGACTTTAATGAGACTCTGGATACAGACTCCTCCAGACCAGGTTAGCTCTGCAGCACAAGTTATCACGGTGATCCCGACAGGTTAAAAGAAAGCTTCCTAGTGACATTTTAAAACTCTGCCTTTAGGCTCAGACTACCCACTAATCCATTAGCTACACTCCTCTGAGGAAGGTTGATGCAGATAAAAGAGTCTTTGCAAAATACAACTCCAAGATCGAACAAAAATAAAAGATAAATCACTGCGTGGCCATGGAAACAGGTTAAAATCCTTGAAAGTGTGAAAAAAGGCACATTATTGGTTTATTTTACTTTTAAACCAAATAGGAGGCAGCAGAGAGATGACAGGGAATGAGGAAAAAGAGAAACATGCACATCAAGGTTACATTGTAGTACAACACCTCCCAAAAAGTGGGAAAATGTGAACACTGTTGTCCCACTGAAAGATGTTGGACCTGGCAGAAACCAACATAACACAGAGAGCACAGGGTCAGACGTCGGATCTACTGTCATTAAGCTGATGTTGTTTTGAACTTACAGCCCTAAAGAATGTCTTCTGCCTATATGAGTGGACTTGATGGAAACTATGTGTAGTGGGAGTTCTGCTTTCCAGTCAGTGTTTGCACCATGGAGGCCCTTATCACCACATGCTACAGTCTGAGCTTATTGAAGACTGGCCAAGAATCCAAATACCCCCCTTCAGGCTTGTGTGTATGTTTGTGCTTGAGGCACACACACACACACACACACACATGTAGGCTAGAACACGCACGCCACACGTCAACACAGATAAAAGTCAGAAGAGGGAATTGCTCAGGGAAGATGGACTAGTGTTTCAGGCAGCTAACAAAGCAGCGGTTCATCTCCGAAAGAAACAGAACAAGTAGAAAATAGAGCACAGAAAAATGAGATCCATATGCTTCTGGTGTAGATTGCAAATGTAGTACACACAGTCAAAACTGTCTATAAAAGGGCCCCATTGGACAGGGAGGTGGTCTTCTTCTAGAGAAAGCTACCAGTTCATGACAAGACAGAGACATAAACAAAGAATTATGGCTAAAATAAAACATTTCTAATTTAATCTTAAATCATTTTAAATTTTATGGATTTGATTTCTGGAAATCATCTCTCGACTCTAAGATTGGCGTCTTGCGACCCTGTAGGGAGCCACGACCCCCATGTTGGCAACCCCGGTCTGGTAACCAGCAATGACGAGACTTTAAAGTTGTTTAATGTTCTTAAAACATGGTGGACGGGCTGACTGACCAATGATCGCTGGCTTCTCCTCTCCTCCATGTTTGTGTAGCCTTTTACAAACACTTTGTTTACTTTCCTCTATATTGTTGTCCTTTTACAAACACTTTGTTTACTTTCCTCTATATTGTTGTCCTTTTACAAACACTTTGTTTACTTTCCTCTATATTGTTGTCCTTTTACAAACACTTTGTTTACTTTCCTCTATATTGTTGTCCTTTTACAAACACTTTGTTTACTTTCCTCCACATTGTTGTCCTTTTACAAACACTTTGTTTACTTTCCTCCACATTGTTGTCCTTTTACAAACACTTTGTTTACTTTCCTCTATATTGTTGTCCTTTTATAAACAGTGTCTGTTTACTTTCCTCTATATTGTTGTCCTTTTATAAACAGTGTCTGTTTACTTTCCTCTATATTGTGCTCTTTTATAAAAAGTCTTTGTTTACTTTCCTCTATATTGTGCTCTTTTATAAAAAATGTCTTTGTTTACTTTCCTCTATGTTGTGCTCCTTTTATGAACCATGTCCTTGTTTACATGGTTCAGAAAACGTGTCTGGACTCGTCCGTGTTGTAAATATCCTCTGACAGTGGTGATTTTTTTCATCCAGTCCTCCATCACAGTGTTGTTGACGCCAACCATCGTGTTAACATCAGTGTTGTTTCATGAAACTCTCCAGTCAGCTGTCGGAAGCTTTGGAGTCTCTGGTCCTGGTGAACTTCAAGACATGTTCCTGTAACCCTGATCCGGTTCACGGCACCAGTCGGGATGTTGTGTCCCAGAAAAACTCCCATCAGAGTCGGTTGATTTCCTGGTTTCCTGTCATTCTGCTGTTTCTCTTCCAGCTGATGTTTTTGTTGTCGTCCAGTATTCTCTCCTTCTTTTGAAAAAGTAAATGACTGACCGTCGCCTGGAAAAGTCCCACTTTATACCTCATGTTTATACACTGTTTACGTTTAAGGCTGAACAAGAAAACTAGCTATCTGGTCCTCATAGTCAGTGATTGACTGCCTGTCCGGTCCTCATAGTCAGTGATTGGCTGCCTGTCCGGTCCTCATAGTCAGTGATTGGCTGCCTGTCCGGTCCTCATAGTCAGTGATTGGCTGCCTGTCCGGTCCTCATAGTCAGTGATTGGCTGCCTGTCCGGTCCTCATAGTCAGTGATTGGCTGCCTGTCCGGTCCTCATAGTTAGTGATTGGCTGCCTGTCCGGTCCTCATAGTCAGTGATTGGCTGCCTGTCCGGTCCTCATAGTCAGTGATTGGCTGCCTGCGGGTCTCCAAACATGCAGGTCACGTTGGACAGGTGGGTTTCTTATACAGGAAACTTAATGCGTATATTTATGGGGATTAAAACGGGACTGTGAAAAATGGGTCATTATGAGCAGGTGGTCACTGGACCAGGTTTGACTGTGTAAAAAAACAACAACCACTATGTACTCAAGTACTAGTGAAAGAGTACAGGTTCTGAAATGTATTCAAAGTAGTAAAAAGTTTCCCTTTGAAGGACATTAACACCAGATGTTTTTGTGTGAACCTGACTTAATCTCATTTCATATTAATATATATTATTAATTTAAGAGATTAGGGATTTATTTCATTCTTCTATTACTGCCATTCACAGAACTCAAGGAGAGAAAAAGAAAGGGGATAAAAACACACTGACCTTTTTTTCATGGTCGAGTTTCTTGCATGTTTCTTTTCTGTTTGTCTTCTTTTGTGTTTCACATCTGTCTTGTTTCTTCTGTTGTGTGTGATGTGCACGGATGAATACATGGGGTTTTGTCCTGTCTACAGGTTCTTGTTCCCTCCATTTAGGCTGACATCAGTCATGATGTCGGGAAAGCACACAATGATGCAAAATATAAATAATCTACTCAAGTGATAAGCCTTTTACCTCCACCAAGGAGGTGATGTGATGTGATGTGTTTGTTTGTCTCTTTGTTAGCAGGATTATGCAAAAACAAATGGATGGATTTACATAAAATTTTCACCAAAGATGGACCCTAGCATATCCTAGAGGTGATCAAATTTTGGTGATGATCCAGATCTGGATCTGAATTTTTTAAATGATTCTTTTTAACATTGTGAGATACGGCAGTTTTACCAGAAACCAGAATGGGACTGGTGCTGCTGGAATAATAATGTTGAGGATTGTTGGATGTTGGCAGAGGTTTGAAGCACAGTAATGAAATATTTGTACTTTGTTACTAACATTGGAACAAACTGGAAGAGCAGGGTACACTGAGCAAAAACTTGAAATGCTCACAATTTCAGATGCAGTGTAATTTATGAAATCTCATGAAATCTCATCTGTCAAATATGACAGAGGAATTTAAAATAAGAATGAAAAGATAGATATGAACATCAAACTCCAAACCAAGCATTCTGGTGCTCATGCTTGTAATTTGTCAGTGAATCTCTGCTTAAGTGAGTTCAAAGCTGAAGTGTGCGCTCAGTATGCTGAGCGACAACTTTTAATCCACCTGAGACCATCTGACTCCACACCATCAAGACACTTCTTCCTTATGTGCTCCAGCACTAGTGTGACTTTGCAGAGTCGATCCTGGGAAGGGTCTGACGTCTCATTATCTTGAAAATGGATGAATCTTGAGAGGCATTTGACCCTTTTTATAGGCATCCCATCAGCTGTTTCTGGATAACGTGTGCCTTTTGGCCAGTAATCATCCATGCATGGTCTTCTCACCACTCCCATGATTAGCTTAATACCAACAAATGACTTGACCTCATCCACAGTGGTGTTAATGCTGGCTCCAATTAGTTTACAGCTGGAAAGATTTGTCTGCTCAGCAATAAGCTGGAACAAATCGTCATCCAAAAAATGGGCCAAAGTAGCTATAAGGAGAAGACGGCTCATCAGCTGCTGTTGACTGGTGCTCAAACCGTTTCTTTGTCAAGATTTGTAAGTACCCCAGAAAATAATGTATATTCCTTATGTTGAACTACACACATGGATTATAATTGGTGATATCAACTAAATAAAACATCCATAACTGCAACACTGTGAGAAAATGACAAAAGGTTGTAAGGTTCCCTCAATAAAAGCACTGACACCTAAATCCCTTGGCTCTTTTGGACTTTTGATGCATCTCCTCCTCCTCCTCCTCCTCTTCCTCAGTAGAATTATCCTCATTTGCTGACTCTGTCTCATGCTGGCTGAAAATGATGTCCTCATCCTCATTAGTGGAGTCTGAGTCTAAAGATCTTCTCTTCTATCTCTCATTCTACTCACCTTTCTTTTACCGTAAAATGAGCTAATGATTCCCTGCAGGAAGATATATATTTA
>CM075184.1:34569093-34684093 GCA_037577475.1 Chaunax sp. Z400 | reverse complement strand
TCTTCCATTTAAGTTCACAGCTCTCTGTGCTGGTGAGGATATGGCCGGTCTCAGCTCTCTGACTGGATCCCCCACCTCTTTCACTTATCAGCCTGGAGAGCTGCGGGCTCCAGGCGGTGCGCCGAACCAGCTGTTTAAACGTCTTACTGTTTTCAAAACTGCTTAGAAGAAATCTGCAGCTGATGAGCTCCATCCTCAATTAGTTTTCACACAACATGCAAACATGGAATAGGCTATAGGCTACTTTTAAACCCATAAATGCGAGAGTCACGTGATTTAGATTATCTATAAATAGAGTTTACTCAAAATGGGATGAAATAGTTGTGAGTGAAATTATGTCACAGGCATTTCTGGTTAGATGCACAATAGCTTACTAAGTTACAAGCAGAGCCCTTATAGGCCTACCTCAGGTTTACCTGTGACCCGTATGTAAACAACCCACATGTAAACAACCCACATGTAAACAACCCACATGTAAACAACCCACATGTAAACAACCCACATGTAAACAACCCACAGTGACCCGTTTATGCTCAATTGATTAACTTGTTTAATATCAAGTACTTCTTAGAGTTTTCAGTCAATCGACAGTTAACTGTTTTATTAGGCAGATAAAATGTTTATTTACAAAATAAACACGAGATTTCAATGAGTTAGAAAGTCCTTCAGTGAATGACAGCAAAACCAGCTACGAATAATTCACTGAACTCTCCTCTGCTTTGTAGAGGCCATAAAAGTATGAGTCTCATAGTTTCTTCAATTTTTCTTTATTTTTTTTCTTTACATTTTTAGGCACATTTGAATTTCAGGCTATTTTCATGTCACTTTGTTCTCTTTCACCTATGATAGAGGTTATGGTCTATCCACATTAGTATTTCTGTTTCTAGTATAGTGGGGGCATCTGTTTCCTTGGAGACAAACTTTCTAGTTTTCAAGATGTAAAATAATGCATGTAAATAGTAAATAATAGATTTAAATGTATGTGGTCAAAATGACAGATGAATTAATATTTTAGATTTTTTTGGGACATGAGGAATAACGTGTGCAGAAAACACAGAGTGAGTGTCTGACCTCTCTGTTATATAAGTAATACAGGAGTCACTCAGGGTTAATCATGTCATTTTGACAGTATTGCCTGTAATGAGAAAGACACATTTTCAGTTGTTGATGCATTCAGTGACAGACTAAGACATGACTGTTGTATTGTCAGTGTAAAAGCCTCCTGAACTTAACGTGTAATTAGGAACACATTTAGAACATACCTTTACTTTTTAGTTCACTTATTTTTGTTCACTATTTTCACTTATGAATCTCTGAGGAATAAGACTGGCTGACTGACTGAACTCATTTGTGCAGACGTGTGTAGAATGACCTTCCATTGTTTGATAGGATTTGTACAGACTGTGTCATTTTCTCTAATTGAGCTGTCAGTTGGAAGTAATAGTGATTGTGTGGACGTCTCTGGATGATCGTTAGCTGCAGTCCTCTACATACCTGTCACCAGCAGTATTTAGATGTGCATCTGCTGGGACTGTATAGGCTCAAAATAATTAGATAGAGCATCTTGGTCTCTGCGTAGCTCTGCATCAGGTGCAGTTTAGAACTTTCCATTCTAATTTCACCTATAAACATTTCCACTCCTAGCAATTAAAAATAAAAAAAACACTTACAAAAAATAATAGATTATCACCAAATGATTGAGGCCTCCACAGGAAAACTGAAGTTATTATAGACTTTGTGATTGTCTCATAATAGTGTTAAACATTTGAAGATAAGGCAGATTCATTTTTCTGTCCCCCGATGAAGTAAGAGTTGATCCATTTCTCTTGAAACGTTCTCTTCACCTCATTCAGTGTTGTTTCTGAGGTGGCTCCGGGTTGTCACGGAATCTTAAGTAACAGCATTGATGACAAAACCTAATTACTGCAACTGTCTTTAAGTGCAACCAATAGCTTTCTGCAGATTGTCCTTCCCAGTCTGACTGACAGTTCTTAGGTTTAACCAAAGTCCTTATAGGCCAGTCTCACCACTCAGCAGCCATGTTGGCGACGCCCTCAGCAATATTTTTTGCAAACAAGACCAGACATCTATCTAAATGAATAGGGAGAGAGCCAAAGCATCATGACATAAAACATACATGTATAGAATCACTGGTCAGATCAGATTAAGAACATGTATTTGAACAGTTATGGTACCACCTCTACGTACGAGGTTTAATGACACCAACGTCTCTTACAGCTCAATCCAGATTGTCGTAACATGAAGCTGTCGGCTCGTCTCTTTCTGAATATAAGATAACATGCATGAATCTCATTAGTGCACTTGTGTCAGAGCAGCAGCTTGATTCACTAAATATGTCTCTCAGTTCAGCTTTTAATTGGCTTTTGTGAGGAAGGGGCTGGATGCGTCATACAAACACCATCAATGGAGTTACAGACGTTTTATTCTAGATGCTTTGAGTAGTTTATAAAATCTCAGGTTCGATGCAGTAGCCAAGTGTTTTTTTGTGTATTTTGGAGGCTACTGAAAGTGAACGTTGTCAAATGGAATGATTCAAGTATGCCAACATTTTATGTCATGTTCACAAAATATTTCTGGGGCCTGCCATTGTCTCCCTATGCAATAGATCAGATTTTTTAATTATTACATTATAGTGAGCTGGAGTAATACAACATTTTGTCGGCTTCTAAACTTCTGTGTGGAATCCAAGTTAGAGAAGGTCACCCTTTGGAATTTGTTTCCTGTGACTTTGGTCAAGGTGGTGCAAGGAGGAGGAAACACGTTTGCTGCAGTGGATTTTAATAGGAGTGGAGTGGAATGCATGTGATGACAGGATCTGTTCCTAGGTGCATATTAAACACAGCTGTAATTGGTCTTTGCTGTTAGACGCCACAAGCTTCATATGAGTTGTTGCTACTAATACAGAAAGGACACTTATTTTGAAGGTCCTGTATTTTATTGTGTGAATAAAAAAAAATTAGATTTGATTTGTCATGGCATTTTCAACTGACATAAAATTAATGAGCAATTCTCTTTAAAGTAATTTTTCTGAGCAAAATGTCAAAGATTTACTTATTTTTCCCTTAAAAACATTTTTTAAAAGTTACTTCTATGTAAACTGAACACTTTTAGGTTTTGGACTGTTGGTTGGACAGAAAGAAAGAAAAATAGAAAAATACAATTTTATCTAAGAAAAATACTTTTAGGTTTTATGACAATACATTTTTCAGCTAAATATTTGGATTTCATTTGTATCATTGAAGAAGTAAGAATTTTCTTAAATGTTCCTATTTAATCCATAAATTAATCTTTTCATTTAAAATCAACACATTTGGTGATACATGGCTTTCTTTGAACAAATATGATGATCCTTAAAACTTTGCATTGTAGATGATGATGTGTTTTTACTTTAATTATTAATAGGAGAATTTAAATTGAAAGGTTACATTAAAATGGTAAAAGATGTCCATTAGCATATTTCTTATAATGATATCAGTCTTACATCAGTAGTGAAAACCAGTGAATCTATTATCTGGCTTGTATGTCTGAACAGTGTTTTATCTTCACAGCTCACTGTCAGTAAATAAAGGGCCTCAGTGGTAGAGCGGTCGTCCACTTATCAGAAGGTCAGTGGTTCAATCCCCAGCCCCTGCAGTCTACATGTCCTTGGGCAAGAAACTGAACCCCACACTGCTCCCATTGTTCATTCATTCATTCATTTTCTATAACCTCGTATCCTGTGTAGGGTCGGGGGGGCTGGAGCCTATCCCAGCTGACTTTGGGCGAGAGGCGGGTTCAACCTAGACAAGGCACCAGTTTATCACATAGAAAGACAAACAACCATTCAGAGAACCTGGAGGGAACCCACACAGACACCAGGAGAGCATGGAGAGAACCCACATAGACACGAGGAGAACATGGAGAGAACCCACACAGACACGAGGAGAGCATGGAGAGAACCCACACAGACATGAGGAGAACATGGAGAGAACCCACACAGACACGAGGAGAACATGGAGAGAACCCACACAGACACGAGGAGAACATGGAGACAACCCACACAGACACGAGAACATGGAGACAACCCACACAGACACCAGGAGAACATGGAGAGAACCCACACAGACACGAGAACATGGAGACAACCCACACAGACACCAGGAGAACATGGAGAGAACCCACACAGACACGAGAACATGGAGACAACCCACACAGACACCAGGAGAACATGGAGAGAACCCACACAGACATGAGAACATGGAGACAACCCACACAGACACCAGGAGAACATGGAGAGAACCCACACAGACACCAGGAGAACATGGAGAGAACCCACACAGACACAAGGAGAACATGGAGAGAACCCACACAGACACCAGGAGAACATGGAGACAACCCACACAGACACCAGGAGAACATGGAGACAACCCACACAGACACCAGGAGAACATGGAGACAACCCACACAGACACCAGGAGAACATGGAGACAACCCACACAGACACCAGGAGAACATGGAGAGAACCCACACAGACACCAGGAGAACATGGAGACAACCCACACAGAACAGACACGAGGAGAACATGGAAAGAACCCACACAGACACGAGGAGAACATGGAGAGAACCCACACAGACACGAGGAGAACATGGCGAGAACCCACACAGAACAGACACGAGGAGAACATAGAAAGAACCCACACAGACATGAGGAGAACATGAACAATGCATTTGTAGCATATCTTTATTTTATTTTTTTGACATTACATTTCATTAATGTAGCTGTTGATTTGGAAATATAAATGACCACTCTAATTGATTTATTTACAGCCTAAATGATTAATTGATTAATTAAGAATATAACCAGCAGATCAATAAGATTAGTTAAGTTTCTCAAATTAACCAAGATTATTTTAATCAGGTATTATATGTTTATTTGAGAATAACACATCATATATGACTCTCACATGGCATCATCCATTACTCAGCAAATAATATAATAGGTTTTAACCCACGTCCAAGAAGAGACTTGGAAGACTGACCTCACCTGAGGAGGAAAAAGCCTCCATCTATGGTTGACACTAAAGGGCGGTCAGAAAGCTGTTGGAGTCTGGTGTCAGTCGTTGCAATAAGGCTGAAGAAATGTAGAAACTCATCTTCCTCTGCAAAGGGCATAAAGCAGACAGCTTTATGAAGTGTTATTTACCCAGGCTGATAATAGATTGAGGGAGTCTTTTTCCAAGCCTCAGCTGACTCGCTGTAAGGGGGGGGAAAAAATAACATTCCCTTGTAATTAATTGATAATCTAAAATAAAAGAAATGGAAGCCAGAGAGAAGAGACAGAAAATGAAACTGTCAGAGGCGAAGAATTTATAGAGATAGCATCCTAAAAACTACAAATGGAATATCAGCTGTTTGAAATACATACATCTTTCCTGTCATAAATGCTTTCAACTCATAGGCGGTTATATAAGGTTGAGATGTTTCTGCAGGGCATTTTGCAGACAGCCTCTCCAAACAAGCTCTGTCCAGGCGTTCAGGGCAGTCAGGAGAAATTAGACATGAGATCTCAGTATGTATTGTCCTCCATATTTATGAATAATATAAACACATAAAGGCATGGGGAGCCGGATAAACTAATTATCAGTGACTAAGCCTATTCATGCAAAGACGTGGCTCATCAAGCTGTGGAAAATAATGTGTAAAAATGGGAAAGGGGTTTTGTAATACAGCCTTATTAATAATGAGTCACGTCATTCAGACTGTTCCACACATTTTCACTGTGGCCCAGTTTAGGTGCAGCGTCTTATGAAGTCTGTGTTTTGAGACCAAATAAGACAAGACGGCCTTTCAGAAGGTTTCACAGAACCATGGTTCTACATGCAGATAAATGAGATTAAAACACTGCAAAAAAAAAGGTCATTTGAAATGACAAAAAATACAAATGATGCACAAAACTGGCTCGTTTTGATTTGCATTAGTTGGAAAATAGAACATATGTACTATGTTGTTGTGTGTGTGTGTGTCTGTGTGTGTGTCTGTGTGTGTGTGTGTGTGTCTGTGTGTGTGTGTGTCTGTGTGTGTGTGTCTGTGTGTGTGTGTGTGTGTGTGTGTGTGTGTCTGTGTGTGTGTCTGTGTGTGTGTGTGTGTGTGTGTCTGTGTGTGTGTGTCTGTGTGTGTGTGTCTGTGTGTGTGTGTGTCTGTGTGTGTGTCTGTGTGTGTGTCTGTGTGTGTGTGTGTGTGTGTGTGTGTGTCTGTGTGTGTGTGTGTGTGTCTGTGTGTGTGTGTGTGTGTGTGTGTGTCTGTGTCTGTGTGTGTGTGTGTCTGTGTGTGTGTGTGTCTGTGTGTGTGTGTGTGTGTCTGTGTCTGTGTGTGTGTGTGTCTGTGTGTGTGTGTGTCTGTGTGTGTGTGTGTGTGTGTGTGTGTGTGTGTGTGTGTGTGTGTGTGTGTGTGTGTGTGTGTGTCTGTGTGTGTGTGTGTGTGTGTGTGTGTCTGTGTCTGTGTGTGTGTGTGTCTGTGTGTGTGTGTGTGTCTGTGTCTGTGTGTGTGTCTGTGTGTGTGTCTGTGTGTGTGTCTGTGTGTGTGTTGTGTTCCATTTGACTAATCAGAGCCCAACCTGAAAGAACTTCAGATGTATTCACTGATCTGGGACAAATCATGCTTTATATGTGTGGATGATCGCTGGGACAGATGTATTCAATGATCTGGTCCAGGTAATGCAAATAATCCAATTTAACATAAATGCCAGTTTGTTTGCAGCCTGGAAACACTAAACTGGAGAAATTGACATTATAGTAATGCATTAATTATTATTATACTATCAATATGATGTTTTGTCCTGAGGGATCTTATTTTGTTTAAATATGTGATCACCAAAAAAAAAAAAAATCCATCTAAATATGCTGTTCTGAGGGATTCTGCCAGCTGGTTCTCACTTAATGGAGACTAGATTTGGATTTCTAAGAATTTACCAAAACATTTAAGGCACAACTGCTTATAAGTGTTTCAGTCTATCTGTCTGCCACATTTAAGAGTTTTAAGTTTTATCCTCATTACTAATGTAATAAACAAGACTTATACAAGAAATGTAAGGGAGTAAATAAGAAAATGTGCAATAAAGAAAACAAAGTAGTCATGGGTCACATTCACACAAGTAGAATAAATCTGTAATCTTAAGTACTGAATGTGCAACATCAAGCATTTAAGCAAGAGAAACCAGCAGCTATAAGCAGGCAGTGAGAGAATTGTTTCAACACCACATTAGAGCCTTTATTATAGGTTTACATGAGAACAGTCCTTTCACAGCTCAGCTGGGCAGACTCTCTGCTGCATGGGGCTTTCTGGAGCTTTCTGGGTGGTATTACAAGGTTGATTGATTGATTTGTGTCGTGAGAACAAAATCTGTTTTCACTCACGCATGGAGAAGATGAAAGTTCTTCCTCACCCGTCTTTTACGACGTTTGAACTATGACCTTTCACAGAGACATCCTCTCCTCACCAACTCAGGAAAACAAGGTTCAGAACAAAAACAGAACTTTGTCTTTAATCATCCCAGGATGAAGACCCAAAGACCCAAACGGCCCAGTTGACAAACTAAGCAAACACACATACATGTTTTACAGCCTAAGAAGCAAAGGGTCTACTGATAACACCCTCAGTCACACAAGACTGGACTTTGTTGACTAAGGTCTCAATCACTCCCTTTGTGACCCCTCCATACCAAACTCCAGAAGACATCTCATAAGAACAATTCCTGAACTCCTCAAAGACAATGAGAAACTCTCTTATTAAAATTAATGTCATTTAATAATCTTGTGTTATACAGAGGTTTCTTGTGTTTTAATTTGTTATATTGAATGTATTATCATGTTAAGCATAAATCCTCCTCCACTCTAGCTCTAGCTCTGCTGTCTCTCAGCCAGATCTTTTTCTCTTGGTTTGATATCTGTGTGATTAAAGTTGTCCAAATAACCAAATTTCATTTTTAATTGACAGTTTTGCCATGGACCAACATTGTCATCTATTGGTTCTGAGGTAAAAAGATTCCATTATGTGACATGAATTCCAATTAATATAAACGCTTAAAACGTATTAAACTACAAGTTGTGTTATGATGTATTCACCAATTCACCCAATGTGATATTATTTAGTGTCATAATAATCATTAACATGCTGAAAGTAGCCTAGATATGTGTGAAATCTATATTTAGAAAGTTTAGGATAATTTAGTTTTTCTTTTTATGACGTTCAGTCAGGAAGACTAAACCTGTTTGACGTTCCTTCCACCTCCCCACCACCGCCCAGTCTTCACAGATTCACCAACTTCATCATTTCACCAGTCCCAGCAGAGTCATCAGCCACCACCACCATTGTCTGGACTGGGGGATATATATCTTGCTGCTGCTCAGGACAGACGCCCTTCGATCTCAGTCTCCCTGAAAAGTCTGAGCAGATCATCCATCATGTTAATCTGAAACATCACTCATCAGCCTTTTTATCTATCTATAAAATGTCTGAGAATTTCTTGATATTGATTTGGGGAAAAGGACATAACTGATAATGATATTTACTGTTTGTCAACAGTACGCAATGACTTAGAATCTTGCTAACATGATGTTAGCTGTTAGAAATACAAGTTCTATTTAAAGTTCTGCCTCTTAGTGGAGCAATGAGCAACGTTTTCATTGTAGGCAGCTACATTAAGGAACAACAGCTGTTCATAGTCTGTTCATAATCTTGGTCTATCCCCTTTTGTTGCATTCGAAAGATTCATATGTGGATTATTGTTTCATCCGGACAAACAATATTTTTTTTCCTGTTATCACTTTAATATGATCGCTTTAGCATTATTGCACCTCTTCTAAAACAACATGCAGCCTTCTCTCTTCATCATACCTCTTTAATGACATCAAATCCTGGTCACACAGTCCCTCATCTGCTTTACCTCCCGGTGTCATCGTAAGTAACACGGCCACAGAAAATCTGACAGCAAAATCTGCTTATTCTTTCTCATCCAGCGAGAACCACAATACATTCTGAACACATTTATAATTAGTATGTGATGTGTGATGTGTACAAAGCAGAGAACAGGAGTACCAGCTGTGCTGGAATTCAGGCACCAGGGGAAACACACTGAGTCTGATTGGTGGACAGGTGGCAAATGTCAGCCTCTGAAAGAGACATGAACACACAGGTAATGAGATGATGCAGAAGCAGCTGCGACTAACACAAAACTTGTGATTGTATTGTAAGACATTATGTTTACATATATATGACATGTTTTTTCTACATGTATTATGAGCAGATTTTCACATTTGTATTCTTTAAGCCAGCAGCTCAGTCTTTACATTTTACACTTTGAAATGATTGATACATTCTTTAAATGATTTTCTTTTTAAAGTGATGGACACTTTTATGTATGTTTTATGTTTGGCCTCAGGCAAAATGTTTTTATTGCATCAGTTTTCCATGCAGCTATTTTGCATGTTTTTGCTCATTGAAATGTTAAACATACAGCATTTCAACGATGTAACATCGGCTTCACAGCAAACATATTGAACCTTTATCTGACTCTGAAAACATCTGCATATTTTGTAAAGGCAGAAACTTTCATCAAGGGAACAATAAGTATTGATATCTGCCCTTGAATTCAAACCAAGTGAAGGTTTATTCCACAGCTGCAGACTTAGTAGAGGTAAAGCCATACTCCACACTGAGATGTTGTCTCATCTACTTAGCATGCTGTGTCTCAGAGAGGAGATTACTGCATTTCTCTGAAATGCACAAAGGAGAGCAGCTCCTGTTCAAAATAGGAACTCAACTTGCCTGTGTTGGCCAGGCTCCCTGACAGCACCCTCAGGCAAGGATTTTAGCTCTGAACACTATTCTGTGCCACAGGTTATTTCTGAATCAGTTTCCTTGTCACTCAGGACTTAACGTGTAATTGATGCTGCTGTGTCCTCAGGGTGCTTGTCCTCCCCATGGCTCCTGTGGCCTCCAGAGAGGCAGCAAGGGCCGACTGTGCTCACATGACAGACAGGGGTTGTGGTAGCTTATTGTTAAAGCAAGTTTGTTTTTTTCGTAAGCCTGCAAGAGTGATAAACAACTACAAACATTGGGAAATTAAAACGAATAGATTGACATACATGACATCAGTGGGGGTTTCAGGCCTTTTTGATGAGGTCACTACTGAATAGGAAACTGTCTGGGGTGGGCGGGGTCAGCCACAATCTTTCCTGCATGATTTAGGGGTTTGGGATTTTAGGAGGGGTGGCAGGTTGCAGCCAATCACCTTCAGAGCCAATGATTCCTGCAGTCTGCCCTTGTCCTTGGCAGTGGCAGCAGCAGAAGAAGAGAGGAGGTGAGGATGGACTTAGTGATGTCATGTACAGGTACATTAGTCTCAAAGAAGAGGAAAGATGCTTCGCACCAGATTTAGCTACTAGCTAGATTTAACAAGCTAATGTCCATCTGCAGACGGGCAGGTGAACAAGAAGGAGGCTGAACTTCTTCAGCTGCTGCTAGAAGCACATCCTCTATTGTGCTTTTGTTGAAGAGGAAGCTGATGAGCAACTAAAGTGAGATCTTGAGTCCTGGATGATGATGTCAGGAAGCAGGACTCCACTCTGTCAGCTGCTGCTGCATCATCCAGGCTGGAAACCTGCCAGCTGCAGAGTAGAGTCCGGTGTCAGACTCAGTCCCCATGGACATAAAACAGAAGAAGAAGAAAAGTCTGCTTTTCCCCAACAGTTGATGGTGTTAATACAGTTTCCTACACAGTGAACACACATGTACATTTCTGCTATTACTATAGAGGTATAGAGGAATAGAAATGTATATTAGAAAAAAAAAGGAATGTAATTATTACAATGCAAAGCCTTTAGGAAAGTATTTAGCCCTTTTTAAATATGGAAGGAAAAGCGTTTCCAGTAGGAACAAAAAGAGGGCGGGGATGGGAAGGGAAGGGATGGAACAAAGAAGTTTTATCTCTGGTCTTTTAATGGGATTCGATACAAAAGACTGAATGCACCTTACCTCAATAGAAGATCTCTGACAGGATGTTCTAGTTCTCCTCTAGCTGATTAAAAATTCCAATAGTTAATGTAATTATTAAAAATCTGAAATCTTTCAAATGAAGGAGGCGTTAAAAGATCAAATCACACAAGTAATGGGTATCAAACAGCTATAGATATATATCATATATAGATATGATATAATAATAGATGAATGCTTAGATGTCAATGGTAATTCATATTATGATGGATTATGTGAAAATGCCTTTAAACCAGCTGAACATTGAGAATTTCTCCTCCGTTGTCATTGATCAACTTGTGAAACCGGCACCCTGTGGTAATGATGATAGCACAGCTGCTGCAGACAATACTGTCATTGCCTCTTTTTTTTTTTAACAAGTTCTATATTTAGCTTGGAGCTTCTGAAGTACAGTTAGAAGCAACAACAAAATGGTTTATTCTTTTCTTATGATCAAGATCTATGTCTTTTATTATATATATCTTTTATTCTTCTAGTGTATTATGTGAAATAAAATGTGTCTATTGCATTGATTACGATAGTGATATAAGTAATTAATGCTTATCACAGGATCTCATAAGCATTGAGGAATGTGATGATTCATAGCTAAACACAAACTCATGTCAGAAGTACACACAAAACGAATACTGTGTAACATTAAAGCTGCAAGCAGCGTTGAACGGGCCCTCGCACCCAATTTTGACTCGTCTTTGTAATCAAAATCAAACAAAAATTGTCACAAATCAAACAAAATTTGTCACACGAGACATTTTTGCATTTGCCAGCAGGTGGTGCTATCACTGCTACTCAATATTGTTGTGTAGATGTCTTCAGGGTGGGACTTTAAACATGTCTACCAAATTTCATACATGTAGGTTAAACACAGACTCGAGGATGCTTATTTGAAGTTTTCCAGGTGGTGCTATGGAGCCGTTTTACCACAACCGATCCTGTAAACCATGTAAGATCACTGTAAGTACTACCACCTTTGAGGAGTGTGTCAATTTTGGTGGGCATCTGAGCTTCCCTGGCCTCTCAACACCAACTTCCTGTTTGATGGTGAACATCAAACGTTGCGCCGCCGCCATGTGAGCCAAAGTCACAATATTTACCATAATGCTTCATCAAGGCCTTATGGCTTTACTGAGCAAATTTGAGGTCATTGTGGTGAACGGCCTGATAGTAGTACTTCATATTCTGAAGTATATAACTTCCTGGCGTCACTAGGTGGCGCTGTGACTATTATCAAATTTAACTATACAGATGTGTTTGGGGCAGGACTCTAATGAAACGTGTGAAGTTTGGGGCAGATTGGACCATTGACAGCAGAGTTATAACAACTTCCTGCTTCACGGCAAAACATCAACATTCGCCGCACAGCCACGCCTACAACTTTGCACGAAAACGCACAAGCTTCAGATTCCTGCATTACCAGCTTGTTATAGCTGTTCCCGCTGAATTTGAAGGTAATATGCTCAACGGCCTAGTAGTAATGTATGAAAACGTAAAATATGTCATGTCCTGTTGCCACTAGGTGGCGCTATGACTATAGCTAAATTTAACATGTGGATGTGTTAAGGGTGGGACTCTTAACCAGCATGTGAAGTTTGTACTGATTGGACTTTAGACAATGAAGTTATGACAATTTTCAGTTTCATGGCGAAACATCAAAATTTGACGAAATGTCAGGCCTGGCCACGCCCACACCGTTCAAAGAAAACTCAGGATTTGAGCAACTTTTCATCCTCATGGGGTTTAGGTAGTACTGACCAAATTTGAAGTTGATCGGGTAAAATCTCTAGGAATTCGTTTGATTGTGTGATTTGCAAAAAATGGCAAAAAATGGTCACAAAAATCAAAAAGGCCGACTTCCTGTTTGTTGAAGGTATTACCTTCTTACTGGGGAGCAACAGTGGAGCTAATAGATTATCTGTTTGCATTTGTGTGACGATTTCTTGAAACGGCGAGTCGAGTGTTTGTCGGTCAGTTTGCTCACATTCACCTGATAGTGTGGGCATACTGTGAGCCCACATTGGGCCCTACTGTGGCCCAATGGCTGCATGATCCTCAGGAATGGGTCTAATCCAGAGAAGAAACTTCACTACATTGTACTGTATATACTGTATACTTGTATGTGACAAATAAAGGTCTTCTTCTTCATCTTCTTCTTCTTCTCCTTCTTCTTCAAAGACATGACTTGCTTCAGCAGGATTTAAGTCATTCTTCAATCAAGATGAGCTGAGAATCAGTTGAAATGTCTGGTCAGAGAAATAGAAAATAAAAACATCAGTCAAAGATACAACAAACTGTTCCGTCTATTGATGGAGCTTGTTGTGTTGATCACAATGAGAGCAAAAATCGTATGATGGTGTTTCATCCTATAAACAGTCTGAATGACACTTATATGACAGTGACATTTCAAAATAATACTTATGTGATGTAAATTAAGATATGTTCTGAAACAGTGTTCATGACATCATCACGCTGCACCGCTGTAACACTGATTTCATATAATTGGGCTGTTTGTGAGCCTGAAAATGAGGGAAACAATGCTTCGAGTTCTTGGCAGAGATTTGTGTAAGACTCGGGCCTCAGCCTTGTGCAAACCCAGTGAACATGCCAGCTCTCTCAGATATGCATTGTGTGCTTTGTCTTGTCTTGTGCTATGGCGCCCCTTCCTATTCTGACTTGACATGGTACTGTCCTGTCTGCAATGGGAGAGGAGCAAGCGTGGTAGGAAAGTGAGAACCAGAGGGAAGTAGAGCAGGGTGACAGCAAAGAAATGAGAGCATGATGTGCAATGTGCAATCTTTCAAAAGAGAGAAAGAGTTGTGATTGTTTGTATGAGGCAGCTACAGGGAGGGATAAGGACAGGCATGCAGAACTGGGAAGAGGCAATGGTCAGACACAGGAATGAAAACTGAGACAAATCATCAGATGATCTGTCAGAAGACACGAGGAGAGAGGCTGGTGTAGCAGAGATAATGAGGAACAGGTCTGCAGTGAGTGAAGGGATCAGATGACTGGGATTGGTGGAAACACACTGAGGGCAGGTGAAGACAGCAGGCATCTGAAATGACAGAAGATTAATGATTGGAAAATTAGACAATTGAGGAAAAAATGTGAGTTGATGAAACAGAAGTAGTCATTATGACAGTAATTATGACTGATCATCCAAGGTGCTGCTTGAATATATTGAGATATAATTTGCACGTGTGTAAGAAAAAAAGTTTTTAATAGCTGTTAATTACAGTTTCACAAATGTTGTTATACAGGCACAAAATAGAAGTTGTGAGATTTTTTCTCCAAAGGTGAAAAACAGCTGGAGGCTGTGAAATGATTGTAAACATTATTTCACAGGGTCAAAATGATCAATGTGCAAAAATTATGGCTTAAAGGTGATAATAAAATAAGAGCATGTTATTGAACCATGTACACAATTCATTGATTTTTTTCTCCATGACATTTCCTTTACTCCATAAAACATCATATATAGCTAATTATAATATGTTTATCTAATTATAATATATATAACTCAACAAATATGAGCAGGAAACAGGAACAGGAAACTATTTGGAAGCTACTCTGCACTGCTGACTGCATAAGATGACAAGTAGTGCCCTTAAAAATGCCATTATGTCCACATAATTAAGGTCACGAGTTAGCATTTAAATGAGCGACTGCCAGAATTAGTGAGGATTAAAGGAAGTCTTTGTCAGCTGTCTCTGGGCATTCATGAATATATTCACTGTTCGTTCTGGAAGTGACTTGGCTCAGAGTTGAAAAGGTGAGAGAAAGGAAATCTCTTCTGTCCACTCTGTGACTGCATTTTTACGTTTCTCTGTCTGTTGATGGGAGCCTTTCTGTGTAGAGTCTGTATGTTCTCCTCGTTCTGTCGACATAAAAGTTGCTCATAGGTCCCAGTGTGATTGGCTGTTTTTGTCTCTACAGCCTCATTCAGACATCGTTTCCATTGTGCCTTTATTCTGCTGTTTGAACTGTAGTGAAGATGTAATGTGGTGTCGTTTGTTCCACCTCTGTGACACCAGCACCCGTTGTAACAGCGCTGAAACAGGCGTCTGTATAAACGGAGTGCCCAGCGTTGCAGAACGTGTGTGACGTAGTAGTAACGTGTTCTGGTGTGCGACCTACCAGGTATATGTATATAAGATAAGATAAGATAAGATAAGATATCCCTTTATTAGTCCCACTGTGGGGAAATTTACAGCATTGCAGCAGCACAGTGTACAAAAAACACAGCAGGAGGAGGGGAAATAATATTTTAAAAAATACAAATAATATTTAAAAAAATACAAGACAATAAAGGAGGGGGGTAAAGTGTCTCAAAAATATTTCACAAATACTATTACAAAAGTGTCTCAGTATTGCAACAAAAAGTACTACAGTTAGGTCTACTGGGAGCAGTGCTGGTTGTACAGTCTAACAGCTGCAGGAAGGAAAGACTTGTGAAAGCGCTCCTTCACACACTTTGGGTGAAGCAACCTGTCGCTGAAGGAGCTCTCCAGTGCTGTTACTACATATACGTTGTTATATGTAGTAACGTGTTCAGGTGTGCGACCTACCTGGGAGATTTAAATATGTAACAACAGGAAGTCCGTTGTTTGAAGAACAAGAACAGAAGATGACCACTAACAGGAAAGATAGTGAAATATGCCAGCTGTTGTGCTCACTGTTGTGTTTTACGTCACACCTCTTAACGTTGTGGAACACCGGCACACACTGGTGGCTCTGTGACGCCTTAGGTTGGTCCAGTTGGAACAAACCAAAGGGGTCACAGAGAAGGGAATCAGTTTCGGTGCTGTTGTGCAATGCGTGTCTGAAAGAGGCTGAAGTATCGACCCTGTGATGAACTGTCCAGCATGTTCACCTCCAACGTCTGCTGGGATAGGCTCTGACTAACTAATGAAACTAATTAATCAATCAATTTATCTTACTCTATATATGTATCAGATTGTAAGAGAACAAATGAATGAATCAATCAATAAAAAGCAAGAATTTGAAGTCCACCTGGAACAGCAGGTTGAATCAGCTGGTTGCAGCAGACTGAGTGTCGCTCTGTAAATGAACATAGTGTCTGTGTCGGAGAAACTTCAGTGAAACAAATTGGTCAAACAGCAACTAATCACTCCTGTAATTACAGTAATTAAAAGCGTAAGTCGCTAAGGGGTGTAAACACATTAGAACCTCATACTTAATTTGAAACATATTTAAATGAACTAAAATTTTTTAAAGTAAATTAAAATAAGTCTGTCTGTAGCAGCACATTCTAGCTAGAGCACAGAAATTAAGATTGTTAATGGAAGTGTTTTTGCATCATTTTGCGGGAGACGATGTGTTCGCTGGGGGCTAGAACTATTTTTGACAACAGTGTCTCGTCTAATCTCTACATCTAAGATTCTGTTAGGAGAATACTTTGGCAGCAAACACTTCTAATCACCGAAATATGTTTTGAAAAGAGTGAAGAGAGGCAGCCCTTAAAAGTGTCTGTTGTGGGCTGAAGAGACATTTATATAGACATTTGCTCTTATTTGATTAAATTACAGAGAAAAACTTCAGCAGCTTTTTGATTGGCTAAAAGCAGTTGATAAGAAAAATCAGGCTATGAGTGCTATCTCTGGCCTCACATTAAAATACCCATTCATTCTCAACAGACACTTCATTAACTACCTTCATCTGTGTTGTGCTCCGGCATTAAATCCGATGTGACAACGTCATGTGATTAAATCTGCCTCTGAGAAGTTCTCTGCACTCATAACTTCGGTTTTCTGAGTGCCATGAAATGATATGTGAAGATTGTGACAGGTACAGGGATAGGACCCAAGTGACCAGAGACATTCCCCTCAGCCTGACAGCCAGGCAGGAGCATAATGGGGCTTGAAATACAGGACAGCCTGCTTTATTTTCAGGAGGCTCAGCTCCTGCAGCCTATAAAACCACAGTTACATCCAAACACTGTGATGCCTCCTAACTGCTGTTATATAGAGATGTAGCAGAAACGAATATATGTAAATTAATTCTATCAGCAAGAATTTAGATATTTTCATACGCATGCAGGTCTCATATCCACCTTTAAAGACAACAATGTCTAAAACCAAGAAAAGCAATTCTACTAATGTGTGAGGTTATTTTATTTTACAGTGCATTTTTGTTTGTTTCAGCAACTTTACACTGTAAAAAAAAAACTTGTAAAAAAAACAAACTGCAAAAGTCTGGCAGCAGTTTCCAGACAGATACAGTAAAATTACAGTAGATAACCACAGCACCAAATTACATGTAATAAACTGTAAAAGATTTTACAGTCCAAATGAATTAAACTGCAGTATATTATTGTTGATAGATGTTCCTTAAACTTTGGAATAACAGATAAGAAAAAATGCCTTTCAAGTTAATTTCTGTTACTTTAGGGGTTTTAGAGAAAAACAACCTTTCACTCACATTAACATGTCTGCTGTATGTCTGCAGCAGGATTTGACGCAGTGATCTTGTTGTTGTAAAGCAGCAGTGCTACCATTATACCAGTGGTATACTGGTCTGCTGTGAAATGTAATTTGTCATTACTGGAATTGCACTTAAAAAAAACTGTTGGCTTATTAATTTATAGACAACGTCCATAATTTTACACATACACATATGTGACCAAAATGCAGCCAAACCTTTTCTAGACTACCAGCAAGAAAACAGAGATTCCAATGATATCAGCCATGTCAGGTGTATCATACAATGAAGCATAACAGATGATATATGTACATTGTGTTATTCTGTGTAAAAATTCATCATGACATTTGACATGCCTGTGTGAGCCGGGGCCTGTGTGAAATGGCCTGTGGTGATTGGTCCAGAGTTCATATATGTATGATAGTAAATTACCCACAACATTTCAGCTGCATTTCTCCAACCACAACACTTCTCTCCTCTACTTCTCTCCTCTCAACGGTCATTAATGTCAGATTATAGGTCAGGGCCTCCATGTGAGGGTCGACACATTTTAATCAGGATATATACCCAGAAACTCTTCAGAGAATGAAAGCTTCACTCAAAGAGCTAAAGAAATCCTCTCACTACAAATACATTATCATGTGAAGCCAATGAGGCATATTTAGGCCTCACCTGCCACGTATTAATAAGAAATGACTTTATATAGTCCTCATGATGCCACTTGAAGCCCAGCATACAGCTGAAAATCCTGCTGCTTGATGGGAAAAGCAGCAGATAAATGTGGTGTTTCTGTCTGAAGTAATGATTGTTGTACCTGACAATGATTCTCATGTTGCTGCTCTGAGACACATGAGGTTCCTTCTCTCAGCTGAGATGGATTAAATCAGATTAGGTTTTATATATACACTACCAGTCAAAAGTTTGGACACACTTTCCCATCCACTTGAATGGGAAACTGTGTCCAAACTTTTGACTGGTACTGTATATATATATATATATATATCTGTGGACATATGAGCATGTTTAGGTTTATACTGTAATGACTGTTCGGAAATCAGACAGTCAGCTACATTTCATTAAATTAAAGGGGACATTATGTTTTTGCTCAGTAATCCTCAGGTTTGCTGAGTGTGTGTTTCTTTGTGTAGAGAGGAAATCTTCAGAGAGGGATAATTGTTCATTCTGTACCCTGGATGCCAACAACACACACAGGGTCTATTTCCATGAAAATAGAAAGTGAAATATGAACTGGAGGTGATGCTAAAAAACAAACAAACCTTGATCTTCATTCATTTCTCTAATGCAGAAGCTTCTTGAAGGTATAATGGTTGTCAGCTGCTGCTGAATAAGTCCTCTGCACATATTGTCTGAAAGAATTCAGATTTGAGATCTCTGTGTTTTGTTCACTCTTTGCTCTCAGTTCTTTTTCTGGCTGGCAGTTAAAGCTCTCTAAAGAAATGTGGAGGTTAGCGAGAAGCCATTTACTCCATGTTTTTGCTTAATTAGCCTGCAGCCTCATGCCAAACCTTTAATGAAATACCCAGGGACCTATAGCCAGAGGTTGCTAACTTCCTAATGCAGCCTTGCTCTGTTAAAACGAAGGAATCATATCATTTCTTTTAGGATAATGACATCTTGATGGGGCATTTTGACAGATGTCATCACGCTGTCATGTCCATATTCAAAAGCATCTGTTCTAAAACAGAGAAACATCTGGATATGAGAAAACTTAACCTTGATCCATGACCATGTAAACTAGAGGACAAGCTTTTCATTTCCTGTTGATTTAATACCTTTCAGCATCGACGGTTGGAAAGCAGAGCACTTAACTCCAACCTTGAAAACATGGACTGACAGGTTCACATGAATAGAAGTGTCTTAATTGAAAAATGAAACTGATGGAATTTAGTCTCATGTTCTTAAAGTGAAATGTTGTATGAGGAGGACAACAGAAAACTCAACCTATAGGTTCAACTGACGTATATATTACTTCAGAGGCAAACACTGTGGCTTCCTGAATGAATGAATGACAGCCAATGGCAACGCAGCCTTCAAATGAAGAAGACATGGAGGAGATATTTAACTGCTATAATATATTATGGTGGAGATTTTCAAACGTATTGTTTCATTATGAGAAGGGCTCCAACTCATAATTATTGTTGTAATTGATTCATCTAACATTTAGTTTTTAGATTAGTCAGTTAACCTAACAGCTAATCAATCTGTTATTCTAACGATCACTTTTTAATTTGTTGATTACTGCAACAATTTACCCCAAATAAATATCAAATTCTTAATATTTCAATATTTATTTAATCATCTTCTCCTAGATGACACTGATTTATTCATCACTGGACTAATATGCAGTTCTATGCAACATAATTAGTGGAACATTTATTTTTGCATCAGTGTGAAACAAGGAAAATAACATGAATTCAATCAGTCCAGTTTCTACCGCATACATGGATGTAAAAGCAAACCAAAATAGAGATAGGCTGTATAACAATGCTCAATGCCACATGTTGTGACATTAAATTAACATAACAGCTGCAGTGCAGAAATTGCTTTCAACATTGGGGCAATGAAGGAACATTTAATCATATTTAAGTGACTACCACTAACAGAAACACATTCTGCATGTTGGTAATCCTAATATCAGGGTTGGGTGTAAACAAAAAGAAAAGGGGACAGATGGTGCCCCAGGATCTTTTCATTCAAAGTGTGTGTGAACAGCAGTTGTACTGTGTGATAAGCAATTTGCAGAGGTTACGAAGCATCATGTTGTTGTTTCTGCAGTAGAGGATGCAGTTTTCTCTGAGGGGTATCAGTAATCTGTGTGCATGAATTCAGATTTACACACATGCAAAATAATCTCTGAATCCATACTAATATTTAGGAATTTGTGTGTTCTTGTGTGCAGAGTGAGATTTGAAAATATACATAAAAAAATCTCCAATTCCACATGCAAGCCAACTGCAAAGAGCAGAAATGCAATTATGAGGTTCCCAACCTGGACGCTCTCCTTCCCTCAGCTTAACATCCTGTCAGTGACTGTTACACAGGATCGGAGACAATAGGATCTAACACCAACTGGAAACATGTTTGACTTTGTGTAGAGAATATGAACACGAAGTCCTTAAAAGGACTCCCCAGAGAACTCGGTCATAGGCCTTTTTCAAGTCCACAAAACTCGTGTAGATTGATGAACAAACTCCAAAGCTAAAGAGCCTAGCTAAAAAAACTGCTTTTCATTGGTACCTCAGAGCGTTACCTCTTGGCTTCAAATCTTTGCCTTCATATGACCTTATATGGCCTTCCTTCAGTTACTCCTGTATATTTTTATTTTTTATATTAAGGGTATCCAAGTTGAAGAATGATGAGCAGCTCAAGTCAAGATATTGAATGTCATTAAGAGCCACAATGTGATTCCCAGTGAAGAGTCGGCAGTATTGATCAATAACTGATCAGCATACCCCTGAGGCTCTGTTACAATCATTGGACAACAATTACACAGTATCACAAGTATTGTTTTTAATCTTATGGTTTCTGAACCACTGTCTAGCTTTATTTATTTATTTTATATATTTACTTACTTACACTGTCTTTCACCCTCCTCTGAGGGGTGGATGGGTGGAGGGGGTACATCTTACCCAGAATGCACTGCAATCATCCACTGTTTCTCTTATATAGGTCACAACAAAGTGCAAGTGATACTAAGTGTGAGTGAACAAGTCACACCATCAGCACTGATGCACTAATTAAAAAAACAAAAACATCTGAAATATTTTATTACATTATTTATATTTTATTATTCCTTCTGAATCATGACGAATGCTTGAGAGAAAGTTGTTTTCATTTTATATCCATCTCTGCAGGTCACTTACATTATAAAAAGTCCTACATGTTACTATGTGCTAAGGAGAAGTGAAGGATGCCATGTTGAAATTCTAGAGATGAGCAAAGCTGAAAACCCAACAACGGCTTTTCATTCCTTTTGGCAGGTCTATATTTGTAAACCTGAATATTCTCGGTAGCCATGTGTGAAGGCGCTCGCTGGCTGGCTCAGTTTAACAGGGTTCACAGCAGTTGGGTGTGGGTCAGATGCCTGCAGGCTGCTAATGAATAATCAATTCCATCACTGTCATTCTGGGACTGTGTTCATACAGACAGAAGCTGTCTGTCAGCCTCATTCTACTCATCTTCTGCATAATTATCTTAAAATATGCCCTCAAGGTCCCATACAAGAAGAAATTATGAATCATAGAACAAAACAGGATGTTTGTAACTGGAAATTCACGCTCATTGCTGATTTGTTAAAAATAAAATGAGGCTGTTTGAATCTCACATTCTCTCCTAATGAAATAGAATAGAATTCTATTTCTGATTTTAAATGATAGGGTCACAATTTTCAGGTCAGGTGAAAACCTCTTTCCCTCCACTCTGATAAATAGGGACAAAGTCCTGGGCAACAAATGTATTCAGGTTTTATTGAAGTTAATGTAATGTCATGTAAAGTTATTCAAATATAGGGGATTTTACAAATGTAGTTTTTTGGTACAAAGTTGAACAAACCCTCCACTGTTCTGAGGGTCAGATCACGACTTGTGAAAAAAGGTTAGTGGTTACAGTCAGAACCCCGACTGTGGAACACGGCTTCATCGGTAGCATCTTTCATTATGAATTAACCCCATTATACTGTATGATGTGGGATACAGCTATCGTTCTGTCTGTCTGTCCTTCTGTCCTGTCGTAAATCAAAAACGTTCAATATTCTCTCATTAAATGTGGCTAACACATAAAACATGTACGAGAGGCTATTGTGGGATTTCTTCTCCTTTTGAGGAAAAATATTCAACTTGGTCTATTTAGAGTATAGAATGTTTGTCTGGTACGTAATTTTAAAGCAGTTTCATATATCTTGAACTAATAGTGCTTACACATCAACCATATGCTGGAGTGGTGCCTTTTTCTATTTAGAAATGTATACAAATGTTATTGTTTTCATGGCAACAATGTATACCTATTATTAAGAAACAAGTGAGGTTATGTTGAAGCACATCCTGTAAACTGTGTATTCTTTCTTTATGTGTTTACCAGGAATGATGCTAAATGTCTCTTTTGCTGATTACAAATTATTAGAATTTCCATGGTAACAACTTGGTTTTTTGGACTTGGCCTCAAAATAGTTCCAGATCATATCTATCATATCAAAAGTATAGAGAGTAAATCTTGTACTTTTACACGTAAATAAGAATTAATAAGATTAATAAGAATTTTAGAATGTTTATTTTATGCAATTCTATGGCAACATATTGGACTATGTGCTGAGGCTGAGGGTGTCTTATAAACTATGTGCCATCGATGGACCTTGATTTTATCTTGATAATGTTTTATTTTTATTTGCAGGATTTAGATATTTATTTCTAAACAGAAAGAGCTTTTATTCATGCATTCAGGGGCCGTGGGAATATGGTCATGTCATATCGCATTCTACTCCTGACATGTAACATCTCTTTATTTCTTCTCTGATGTTTTATAACTATCGTGTTGTTTTATTTAGTTTGCATCTGCTGCTCCATCTTATTTCTGTTAGGTTTCAACAAAATACTGGACTCAAATGCAGACAAAACAGGAAGCAGAGAGTGCAGTTCAGGGATTTACTGAAATAATAATCCAAACATAACAGTTTAAAATGAAAGGCCAGTGGTAAGAACACAAGTGGCAACAAAAGGCCAAGAAAAAACTAAGGTCCAAAAAACAGGAAGAGACGAAATGACAAGGTAACTGAAAACAAATCAAAGAGAGAAACGTACAGAGGTAAAGAACATGTCAGGGACCACTGGAGAACACAAGACACAAAACAAACTGACAACGAACAGGAGGAATCACACAGACTAAATACAGGTGATGAGACAATGACAAACAGATGGGACAGGAAGGAGCAGACAGGTGGGTTCAGGTGGAAATAATCAGACAATCACAGTGGAGGGAAAAATCAAGAGGGAAAACTTAAAGGAAAAGACACAAGAAAGCTTCAGCAATAAACTAACATAGAACATGAAGAGAGAACGATAACTGAAACACACAGTAAAACAGGGGAACCAATAGTACAAGAACACAAAAACTTAATTAAAATTTTAAAAAAAATTAAAACAGGAAATTAAGTAAATACAGAACCATAACAGTTTTCCAGTTCTGTGACAGAAAAGTTCTGTAAATAAAGTTTTAACAGTATAATTTGTCACGTTTATCTCCTCTAACAACTTTTCTCTGGTCCATATGTTTTTTTTGACCCATTCATTCATTCCTTTTTATATAATACTAAATAGAATCCTATCCTATTTATTTATTTCTTGTATTTCTTGCTTAGATTTTTAGCAGTAAATTGTGTCACTAAATTGTGTATTATGGTGTTGCTGTCTCTGACCATTGAAACCATGTTAGTGTTTATTTCTACGCTGTCTTTCTTACTTGAAATTGTCCTTTCTTACATCACATGGATGCATTTTAAATTGGTAAATGCTTAAGAGGGGCTAATGTGGATGTGATGTCTTCTATTGTTTGATTACAGATAATTTAATATCAACAAGATGTTTAAAGTAAGCAAAGTAAAAATCACTTAATATGTACAACATTATTTGTCTATACATAAAAAAGTCCATTAATGAGATGAGGAGCACGAGACTCTTCATCCTCTTTGGTGGTGTTACGCCCCAGTTCAAAATTGGTCCTGTCACATTAGAGGTTTTTTTATGTAGCAATTAAGTTGATGTCAGTAACATCTCGGCAACCAACCAATCAGCATGAACAATTCTCACCCACAAGTCAAAATAATATGTTTAAACCAGAGATGTGTGATAAGAAAATAACCAAAGATGTCCGGTCCCAGATTTGTTCACCCAGAGCCCAAAACCCCTCAAACCTCCACACTCTGTTTCTCTGATCTAATGTTTATTTCCTGCTTTCTTGCTGTTTGTGCTTTAAACAAACATGAAGCTCTGGTCAAACATGAACCTGAAAACTATACTTTAAAAGTCTTTCTGAAAAGAACTAGTCCTGGTTAAATTGGTTTTGGCAAAGTGCTTGTTTCACCAATAAAGAAGAGGGTTACTGTACATTTTCACCTTTTCATTAAAAAGAAACACTTTTGGCTTAAATTAGAGAGCAGCCAGAGAACGACTGTAATGTTCTATATGTTACTATATGTTCTATATGTTACTATATGTTCTATATGTTACTATATGTTCTATATGTTACTATTTGTTATATATGTTACTATATGTTCTATATGTTACTATTTGTTATATATGTTACTATATGTTCTATATGTTACTATATGTTCTATATGTTACTATTTGTTATATATGTTACTATATGTTCTATATGTTACTATATGTTCTATATGTTACTATTTGTTATATATGTTACTATATGTTCTATATGTTACTATATGTTCTATATGTTACTATTTGTTATATATGTTACTTTATGTTCTATATGTTACTATATGTTATATATGATATATATGTTACTATACGTTCTTTATGTTACTATATGTTATATATGTTACTATATGTTCTATATGTTACTATATGTTATATATGCTACTATATGTTATATGTTACTATATGTTCTATATGTTACTATATGTTCTATATGTTACTATATGTTCTATATGTTACTATATGTTCTATATGTTACTATTTGTTATATATGTTACTATATGTTCTATATGTTACTATTTGTTATATATGTTACTATATGTTCTATATGTTACTATTTGTTATATATGTTACTATATGTTCTATATGTTACTATATGTTCTATATGTTACTATTTGTTATATATGTTACTATATGTTCTATATGTTACTATATGTTCTATATGTTACTATATGTTCTATATGTTACTATATGTTCTATATGTTACTATTTGTTATATATGTTACTATATGTTCTATATGTTACTATTTGTTATATATGTTACTTTATGTTCTATATGTTACTATTTGTTCTATATGTTACTATTTGTTATATATGTTACTATATGTTCTATATGTTACTATTTGTTATATATGTTACTTTATGTTCTATATGTTACTATATGTTCTATATGTTACTATATGTTCTATATGTTACTATATGTTCTATATGTTACTATTTGTTATATATGTTACTTTATGTTCTATATGTTACTATATGTTATATATGATATATATGTTACTATACGTTCTTTATGTTACTATATGTTATATATGTTACTATATGTTCTATATGTTACTATATGTTATATATGCTACTATATGTTATATGTTACTATATGTTCTATATGTTACTATATGTTATATATGTTACTATATGTTATATATGTTACTATATGTTATATATGTTACTATTTGTTATATATGTTACTATATGTTACTATATGTTCTATATGTTACTATTTGTTATATATGTTACTTTATGTTCTATATGTTACTATATGTTATATATGATATATATGTTACTATACGTTCTTTATGTTACTATATGTTATATATGTTACTATATGTTCTATATGTTACTATATGTTATATATGCTACTATATGTTATATGTTACTATATGTTCTATATGTTACTATATGTTATATATGTTACTATATGTTATATATGTTACTATATGTTATATATGATATATATGTTACAATATGTTCTTTATGTTACTATATGTTATATATGTTACTATATGTTCTATATGTTACTATATGTTATATATGATATATATGTTACAATACGTTCTTTATGTTACTATATGTTATATATGTTACTATATGTTCTTTATGTTACTATATGTTATATATGTTACTATATGTTCTATATGTTACTATATGTTATATATGATATATATGTTACTATACGTTCTTTATGTTACTATATGTTAATATGTTACTATATGTTAATATGTTACTATATGTTATATATGTTACTATATGTTCTATATGTTACTATTTGTTATATATGTTACTATATGTTCTATATGTTACTATTTGTTATATGTTACGATATGTTCTATATGTTACTATTTGTTATATATGTTACTATATGTTCTATATGTTACTATATGTTCTATATGTTACCATTTGTTCTATATGTTACTATTTGTTATATATGTTACTATATGTTCTATATGTTACTATTTGTTCTATATGTTACTTTATGTTCTATATGTTACTATTTGTTCTATAGGTTACTATTTGTTATATATGTTACTATATGTTCTATATGTTACTATTTGTTATATATGTTACTTTATGTTCTATATGTTACTATATGTTCTATATGTTACTATATGTTCTATATGTTACTATATGTTCTATATGTTACTATTTGTTATATATGTTACTTTATGGTCTATATGTTACTATATGTTCTATATGTTACTATATGTTATATATGTTACTATATGTTCTATATGTTACTATATGTTATATATGATATATATGTTACTATACGTTCTTTATGTTACTATATGTTACTATTTGTTATATATATTTGTTAAAAACACAATGTCCACACTAATCCTACTTTTATCAAGTTGTTGGGAGACATAAAACCAATGAAGGACTCACTCCTCAATCGATAGACTATATCCAGCCAATCAACATTTCTATGACGCGGGGCGGGCCTCATGTCAATGTTGTGTAAATGTACCTTTAATGTATGGTCAGAATCCAAGAAGCACGTTTTCATAGTGTTGTGGGTAGATGGCATCCAGGAAGCTATGAGGGGAAACAGTTGTGGTACGCTGACCTCTAGCAGAATGGCTGGAGAGCAACAACTTACCCAGCAAAGTCAGCTGATGCAGCATGTCGGCCTTCCTGAGACATTAATACATCAGCGAGAATCAATGAAGTCCTCAGAGCTCTCTGAAGAGGGGGAAAGGGGGAGTCAGTGGTTGTGGCTACATCAAAAAGACAAGAACACTCACACTCACATACACACACACTCACACACTCACTCACACACTCACACACAAACACACACACACACACACACACTCACACACACACACACTCACACACACACACACACTCACACACACACACACACACACACTCACACACTCACACAAACACACACTCACACACACACACTCACACACACACACACTCACACACACACACACACTCACACACACTCACACACACACACACTCACACACACACACTCACACACACTCACACAAACACACACTCACACACACACACACACACACACTCACACACTCACACAAACACACACACACACACACTCACACACTCACACAAACACACACTCACACACACACACTCACACACACTCACACACACACACACACACACACACTCACACACATTCACACACACTCACACACACACAGTCTACCTTTAACATGATCTATTCAGGGATGTCAGTAATCTAATCGACCCTCCTGAACTCCTAACAATAATGTCTCTGGGTACGTTGATCAGCTGTAAGGAGCAGCTCAGCTGTACACTGAGACTTTGTCGAGCATCTGCAGTGTTTACATTAGTTACACATCCATTTACTCTGTCAAGTGAGATCGGTGTCTCCTTCTGGAAGCACCGAGGCCTTTGAGAGTAATAAAGAGACACTCAGCCTTTTACAAGCAGCAGTGAGACAGAAAAATGGTCAAGGCTGTTTTGTCTTACAGAGATGTTTCTCCTGTTGTAGGCGCTAATTATTCATATTAAACCTCTGCAACAAACCCTTTGTTGATGTTTTTGTCTCAGAGGAAATTTAAATTGCTGCTGTGTTTTTACTTTGTTTTGTGACCTGATTCTGTCATGTTTCACCAGAACTAATGATAGTAATGTTAGAAATGGTGGAGAAAGCTTTTGCTTTTCTTTAGAGATGACAGACGCTGTATTTATTTCTGATGTGCATATAATATTCTCGTGTTTTGGGAAGACCAGAGTTGTTATTCAGTGTCGACAAACCTTGTTTAACTACAACCAAGAGCAATTCGAGGTGAATTACATGTTACTTGCCACAGCTGTAAGCACATTAGTAAGTTGTTTATGGAAGAAACGCCTTCCAGAGCCAAACAAAGGTGATAATGACCCTGTAATGATGTCCTGATGGGGCGAGGAGAGCAGTGGTTTCAGTGATTATACAGAGTAACAGGCTGCAGGTACAGTTTATTTTTTGCCATTATAACATTTTTTTTCATCTGTTTCTCCCAGTTTTCTCTCTGTCATTTTTCTTTTCATCCTCCTCTCTCCCTCTGACAATCAAAAAAAGTATTTTTAATGGAAAGATTTTAAGAGGACGTAAGGAAGTCTTTGGCTGTTATAATTATGTAGTCTTGACTACCTGTCCACATCATCACCTTGTTCTTCATCTCTTTCTCCATGCTGACAGCCATCGTGACTCCTTCTCTCCCTATCTATTCTCCTCTCTCTCTCTTTGTGCTGTCAGCCAAAAAGTAAATATAGCAACCAAAGAGACTATTTATAATGTAAAAGGTAGGAAGATGGAGGGGAATCCAAATGAATTATTCCAGCTGCATTCATTATTCCAGATGAGTATTGGGTTGTTGTGCAGTCAGGAAACATCCAATCTTTCCTGAAGTTGACTGTTTTGATGGGAGAAAAAAGTTAATCCATCTGTGGAAAAAGGGTTTATAGAACTACAGCATAAAACAGTAACATAGAACAGTAACATTAAACATTAACAGTAACATTAAACAGTAACATTAACAGTAACTTTAACAGTAACATTAAACAGTAACATAAAACAGTAACATTAACAGTAACATTAAACAGTAACATTAAACAGTAACATGAAACAGTAACTTAAAACAGTAACATTAACAGTAACATTAAACAGTAACATTAAACAGTAACATTAAACAGTAACATGAAACAGTAACTTAAAACAGTAACATTAACAGTAACATTAAACAGTAACATAAAACAAACAGTAACATAAAACAGTAACATTAAACAGTAACATTAAACAGTAACATGAAACAGTAACATAAAACAGTAACATTAACAGTAACATTAAACAGTAACATAAAACAGTAACATTAAACAGTAACATTAAACAGTAACATGAAACAGTAACTTTAACAGTAACTTTAACAGTAACATTAAACAGTAACATAAAACAGTAACATAAAACAGTAACATTAAACAGTAACAGTAAACAGTAACTTTAAACAGTAACATTAAACAGTAACAGTAAACAGTAACTTTAAACAGCAACATAAAACAGTAACATAGAACAGTAACATTAAACATTAACAGTAACATTAAACAGTAACAGTAACAGTAACTTTAACAGTAACATTAAACAGTAACATCAAACAGTAACATAAAACAGTAACATAGAACAGTAACATTAAACATTAACAGTAACATTAAACAGTAACATTAAACATTAACAGTAACATTAAACAGTAACTTTAACAGTAACTTTAACAGTAACATTAAACAGTAACATCAAACAGTAACATAAAACAGTAACATAGAACAGTAACATTAAACAGTAACATCAAACAGTAACATGAAACAGTAACTTTAACAGCAACATAAAACAGTAACATAGAACAGTAACATTAAACATTAACAGTAACATTAAACAGTAACATTAACAGTAACTTTAACAGTAACATTAAACAGTAACATCAAACAGTAACATAAAACAGTAACATAGAACAGTAACATTAAACATTAACAGTAACATAAAACAGTAACATTAAACAGTAACAGTAAACAGTAACTTTAAACAGCAACATAAAACAGTAACATAGAACAGTAACATTAAACATTAACAGTAACATTAAACAGTAACATCAAACAGTAACATTAAACAGTAACATTAAACAGTAACATTAAACAGTAACATGAAACAGTAACATGAAACAGTAACTTTAACAGTAACATTAAACAGTAACATTAAACAGTAACATCAAACAGTAACATAAAACAGTAACATAGAACAGTAACATTAAACATTAACAGTAACATTAAACAGTAACATTAAACAGTAACAGTAACATTAAACAGTAACATTAACAGTAACTTTAACAGTAACATTAAACAGTAACATGAAACAGTAACATCAAACAGTAACATAGAACAGTAACATTAAACAGTAACATTAAACAGTAACATGAAACAGTAACTTTAACAGCAACATAGAACAGTAACATTAAACATTAACAGTAACATTAAACAGTAACATTAACAGTAACTTTAACAGTAACATTAAACAGTAACATCAAACAGTAACATAAAACAGTAACATAGAACAGTAACATTAAACATTAACAGTAACATAAAACAGTAACATTAAACAGTAACATTAACAGTAACTTTAACAGTAACATTAAACAGTAACATCAAACAGTAACATAAAACAGTAACATAGAACAGTAACATTAAACATTAACAGTAACATAAAACAGTAACATTAAACAGTAACAGTAAACAGTAACTTTAAACAGCAACATAAAACAGTAACATAGAACAGTAACATTAAACATTAACAGTAACATTAAACATTAACATCAAACAGTAACATAAAACAGTAACATTAAACAGTAACATGAAACAGTAACATGAAACAGTAACTTTAACAGTAACATTAAACACTAACATTAAACAGTAACATAAAACAGTAACATTAAACACTAACATTAAACACTAACATAAAACAGTAACATGAACAGTAACATCAAACAGTAACATGAAACAGTAACTTTAACAGTAACATAAAACAGTAACATAAAACAGTAACATGAAACAGTAACATTAAACAGTAACATTAAACAGTAACATAAAACAGTAACATTAAACAGTAACATGAAACAGTAACATGAACAGTAACATTAAACATTAACAGTAACATTAAACAGTAACATTAAACAGTAACATCAAACAGTAACATGAAACAGTAACTTTAACAGTAACATAAAACAGCAACATAAAACAGTAACAGTAAACAGTAACAGTAAACAGTAACTTTAAACACTAACATTAAACAGTAACTTTAAACAGCAACATAAAACAGTAACATGAAACAGTAACATTAAACACTAACATTAAACAGTAACTTTAAACAGTAACATAAAACAGTAACATAAAACAGTAACATTAAACAGTAACATGAAACAGTAACATGAACAGTAACATCAAACAGTAACATGAAACAGTAACTTTAACAGTAACATAAAACAGCAACATAAAACAGTAACAGTAAACAGTAACAGTAAACAGTAACTTTAAACACTAACATTAAACAGTAACTTTAAACAGCAACATAAAACAGTAACATGAAACAGTAACATTAAACACTAACATTAAACAGTAACTTTAAACAGTAACATAAAACAGTAACATAAAACAGTAACATTAAACAGTAACATTAAACAGTAACATGAAACAGTAACATGAACAGTAACATCAAACAGTAACATGAAACAGTAACTTTAACAGTAACATAAAACAGCAACATAAAACAGTAACAGTAAACAGTAACAGTAAACAGTAACTTTAAACACTAACATTAAACAGTAACTTTAAACAGCAACATAAAACAGTAACATGAAACAGTAACATTAAACACTAACATTAAACAGTAACTTTAAACAGTAACATGAAACAGTAACATGAAACAGTAACATGAAACAGTAACTTTAACAGTAACATAAAACAGCAACATAAAACAGTAACATTAAACAGTAACATTAAACAGTAACATAAAACAGTAACATTAAACAGTAACATGAAACAGTAACATGAACAGTAACATTAAACATTAACAGTAACATTAAACAGTAACATGAAACAGTAACATGAACAGTAACATTAAACATTAACAGTAACATTAAACAGTAACATTAAACAGTAACATCAAACAGTAACATGAAACAGTAACTTTAACAGTAACATAAAACAGCAACATAAAACAGTAACAGTAAACAGTAACAGTAAACAGTAACTTTAAACACTAACATTAAACAGTAACTTTAAACAGCAACATAAAACAGTAACATGAAACAGTAATATTAAACACTAACATTAAACAGTAACTTTAAACAGTAACATAAAACAGTAACATAAAACAGTAACATTAAACAGTAACATTAAACAGTAACATGAAACAGTAACATGAACAGTAACATCAAACAGTAACATGAAACAGTAACTTTAACAGTAACATAAAACAGCAACATAAAACAGTAACAGTAAACAGTAACAGTAAACAGTAACTTTAAACACTAACATTAAACAGTAACTTTAAACAGCAACATAAAACAGTAACATGAAACAGTAACATTAAACACTAACATTAAACACTAACATTAAACAGTAACAGTAAACAATAACTTTAAGCAGTAACTTTAAACAGTAACAGTAAACAGTAACGTAACGGGCCGTCAGCTCAAGTAATGCCATCTTTACCTGTCTCCTCTGCTCTGTGTGTGTGTGTGTGTGTTTGTGTGTGTGTGTGTGTGTGTGTGTTTGTGTGTGTGTGTGTGTGTGTGTGTGTTTGTGTGTGTGTGTGTGTGTGTGTGTTTGTGTGTGTGTGTGTGTGTGTGTGTGTGTGTGTGTGTGTGTGTTTGTGTGTGTGTGTGTGTGTGTGTGTGTGTTTGTGTGTGTGTGTGTGTGTGTGTGTGTGTGTGTGTGTGTGTGTGTGTGTGTGTGTGTGTGTGTGTGGAGGACCAGCCCACCCACAGCAGACTGTAATTGAAAGCTAAACATATATAGTATACTGACCTGAAATGTAATGAGTCACATCGGTTCCAGGAGTCAGAAAGATAAAGACAGATAAAAAACAGTAATTATCTTTATAATTATGATTGTTTTTATGGTGTGAGATGAAAGGTCTGGAGCACCCCAGGGAATCGTCTACGGTGCTGCTGTAATATGTGGAATGATATGAGTCAGAGTGCAGTGAGGAAGCATGTAAAGCTGCGTCCATGCTGTGATGAAAACAAGCCTTGTTGATTCATGCGACTCGTCTATGTTTTTACGTCTGCTGGATTGTTAGAAACATTATATTCTTTTGACATTTTCTTTAAAAAAAGGTGCATTACCTCCACCGTCTTTACTGTGGTGTGTTCCAAACCCTCCTGAACTGAATCTAACATGAATAGATGCAAATTAGAATTTCCTATTTATGCATGTGGCTGGGTGTAAATTAAAATGTATTTAATCTGTAGATTTATCTGGATTAGAGATGAATTAAATGAAAAGTGATGAATTAACGCCTTAATCAAATGAATGAAAAGCTGAGAATTTTAATTATTGTCCAATTATATAAAGTTTTTAAGCTCATGTATCTTGAAATTGGTTTCAGTTTGAGGGTGTTTGTTGACAGCCCATAATAACCCCATAGTTCTCATCTTACCTGTCAGAGACAAGATGTTTAGTCCTTCAGCATGTATACTTCTCCTGCTCCATTACTTACTTGAAGTGTCTTTTGTTATTTCCCCCTTAGGTTATTTCTTGGCTGTGTTATTAATCTTATTCTCATTCCCTACTAACTTTGGTGAAAACATGTTTTTCTCTTAACATAAGAACAGCCCTTCTCGATAGCCAGAATGCTTCTGTGCACAAATTGATTTCACAGCACTGAAATTATACAGTACATCACATTGGTCCAAATATATTCAGAATGTTATGACTCCGATTTTAAACCAGAGCATTA
Source organism: Chaunax sp. Z400 (assembly GCA_037577475.1). Taxonomy (NCBI): domain Eukaryota; kingdom Metazoa; phylum Chordata; class Actinopteri; order Lophiiformes; family Chaunacidae; genus Chaunax; species Chaunax sp. Z400. The sequence continues at coordinate 34,649,905 of CM075184.1, read as the reverse complement.
CTTAATCAAACTCAAAATAAAGTTATATATTTTTATAAAGAACATTTTCCCTTCTTCAGTTTCCGACTGTTTGTCAACAAGCTGTGGTTCAGCTGCTGTTTGTGAATAATTCTGCTGCTAATAAGTTGCTTAAAGGCAGGATTAGAATGTATTTTAGAAGCATTATTTTCATGATATATTTACTGAAAATCTCTTTTCATCCTGACAGAAATATTACCCACATCTTACATCACAAATGCTTACCCTCATGCCCTCTGCCCATTCCCTTATTGTGCATGACTCCAAAAGGCTCAGCAGATAAAGTGCTGGAGCCACTGTAAGTAGTTTTTACTCGCTTTAGTTTACTCACCACAGAATCCATTGAGTTTCCACAGAGATACCAACTATGTTTATTTCCACCATTTCCTTCCATCATCAACCATGACTGCTTTGTATTTTTGTGGGTCACAGGTACAACCTTATCTGGAGGTGCCCACAGACAGCTCTGGGTGTCCACATACACCTACGATACACCTCTGAATGTGTCCGTCAAACGTGACAAGGCTGATTTATGCTCTATGTTGAAGATACGGAGACGGACGGAGTCTTCCATATGGCTTTGGTACATTTTCAGAGAGACAGACGCAACGAGCAATACCACCGGCAATGGTTGAGGGCAGTGTTGATACAAGTCAAGTAAGGCACGACAAATGTGTATGGACACAACAAAGAAGAAAAAAGTGAACCTCAAGTCTGGATGTACCTGATGACCTCACAGACCACCGCCGAGTACATTGTTACCTCCCCTTTTACATCACAGTCTCCTACGACCGTCGCCATCTTTGTTGTTGTTGAAACTTTTGACTGTTCACTGCCATCCTGCAGTTGTATCGATGTCGACGTAGAGGACGTATGAAAGTATGAAGGCGTTGACGGATAGACCGTGTATGGATGGACGTATCTATTTAAAGGAGCATAAATGGACCTTTACTTGGCATGAATGAACTTTGCATGTTTTTGTTTTTTTTCATTATAACATTTTTAGATGTTTTCTTGCATGTGACTGAGACATGAGGTCCAAACAGCAATGAAGTTAGTCCGGGAAGATTTTTCAGAATGAGGTAAATTACTGATATTTTGTTTGTGTTTATATGATTGTATCGTTTGACAGAGTTGTTTACTTATGTATTTATTAGACTCAAAAAGCTTTTTAGATTACTTTCAAAATCTAGCTACTCTTGTTTGTTTCTTCAACTTTACGAGCTTTGATATTGATGAGGAGCAAACGGACCTTATTCATCCTTTTAGCTTCTTTTTCTGAGCCTCTCGACTGCTTTCATCACAGAATCGATTTTAAAGTTTCAGTAATTACTTGGCTCAGTGATGTCTGGCTGCTTGTCTCTTTGTAAGCCAGAGTGCAGCTGTAATTCTATAAAGTGTGGTCTGCAAGTTTCTCATGCGTGAAATTGAGATATAAATAAAATTCTATACTAAAAACAGACTTAACAATTACAATTAACGGTGTTAAAATTCTTGATGGGTTAGGTTTCCATTTTGAATTTGAATTACCATGGAAACCTCATGGACCAACCCTTGGGCCGATGCTTACGATGTCGTTGCAGAGGAACACAGACACACCGAGGATGAGGACAGAGTCAGGATCTTTATTTTTTGCTAATGTGGTTTGAGTTGAGGTTTTCAATTTTGGATTAATTTACAATTTGTCCTGCAAGTCCCCAACTCTAAACTGAGCATACACAGTGTGGCTGTGCACACACACATATTTGGAGGAGTGAAAACACAGCTCATTTTTAATTAAAAATTGACTTAATTGAGCTTAATATTTTTGCCTACCTGTCTGTTTGAATTAAAATTTTAAAGATAGTAGTTGAACAGTTTTACAGATAACACTGTAAGTAAGTTGGTTTAATGTAAAAAGTACCTCTGATGTATTCAACTACTTTAGCGATGTTAACATACTGTAGCTTGTTACATTTCTGTGGGGGGTGGGGGGGTATCTTCTGTCTCCTGAAGCTTCACTTCAAAGTAAATCAGAGATTTGCTCACTACTCTTTCCAAGTAGCTTAACTTAACATAACTCCTAAAATGAGTTTAGAATAACACTACAACAGATATAGTGTTCGGCTCCAGGTCAAACTTTGCTCCTCTCCTGGGCTCTTAATGGCCTGTTGGTACACATTAGCCTTAGCTAAACATTGAGCATCATACTTCTGTTCGTATCCTACATGTTCGTATACTTACTTGCGTAATGCATGAATTTCGACAGTGTAGCGTCGTCTCAAATCGGATACATCACAAATATCATGTTTTCATTTGACTAAATCTGAACATTATACTCACTTACTACTTACTTTTACGTATCTTACTCATAGTATACTGCATTTTGACACTGACTTGCACACTCAAACTGGCTTGCTGGAGGATGGAAGTATGTGATTTGAGACACAGCACTAAATTGAGTACCAGTGATTTGAGACACAGCACTAAATTGAGTACCAGTGATTTGAGACACAGCACTAAATTGAGTACCATAATTATAGTGTCATGCTAGCCTGCTAATATTAGCATGAGGCTCAAAGAATAACTGACGTACAATATGCAGTTTAGACAGGAGAAAACATAACTAGATGTGAAAAGATTCCATTGTCTAACATGGGAATACTGATAAATGAATACTTTCAAATTGCATCAGGACTGAATTCACTTAGATTTTATGACCACATTGATGAATCCCAACATTTAAAGAATGAAGTGAGAAGAGTATTTAATGTGTATTCTGAAAGTGTGCTTCACTCTGTGTCTGCTAAATTAAGCAATAAGCTTTTTGAACACTACTTGCAGCACCGGAGATTACGTCTCTTAGAGATGAATGATTCATCTTCATATTCATTTTTATAGTAGATTAGCACAAAATAAGTACCACATCGTACAAAATGTTATTTATTTTAATAGAATTTCCATCTGCCCATCCCTTTCAAACAAGTATTTTACACGTTAATGAACACATTATCTTCAGAGCGGACCTTGACTGGGAAATGAATTAGACAACATAAAAGCATAAAACGCCATTTTGCATGTAAATATTGGGTATTACTCAGCTGAAAGCTGGAAAATGGTTTACTTAAGGCAGCAAATTAGTAATGCTGAGTAAGGGTTTCTGGCACAACTTTATCTACTTCCATGAGGATGCATGGAGACGGGAAAATATCTAAACAGGTCAAAACACCAGCTCCACATTTAGTATAGAGGTCTAATAATAAACATATTCTATACTACAAGTGTGCTGGAGTTCTGATCTCCACAAATTAATGTCATCTTTTTTAGATGCATCAGTGACAATATAACCACAAGACTTGGACAGGATTCTGAAATTTACTGAGCTGTCAAATGGGAAAACAAATTAAAACTAATTAACTTTGTAATAAGGTGTTAATCTGATCATTTTCAGTGATATACTCCATCAAACGCACCGATACCCTTACAGTTGAGTTGCATCAAAAACATGTTCACTGAATATTTAATCTGCTCTTAAGATTTTCATATATTCAAAACCAATAGCCATTAAAAGCAGGACTATTGTGCCATAGCATAATTTACAATGAAAGAATAAAATACAGAAATGCTCAACATGTCAATACATTTAATAACAAACTTCCTCTGTTGGCAGAAATGAGCAAATACTGTAGGACTGGCTTATTTTTTGGATTCAGTGTGTTAACATGGGTACTTGTAATTCGACTGAGACCAGATTAAGGAAACACTCCAGTTGATAGTCATAGACAGTAAAATCAAAGCCCAATCAGCAACATTACTTTTCTGTGCCAGGTAATGGAGATAAGGGCTACTGTGGGTGGTGACTTACACTGACTCCTGCAGGTCTTACCCACCAACTGATTCCATTTTCAGAGAATAGAGATCCAAGATGTGTTTTTACAGCACTACAACTGTCCATATTTCAAGAGGTGACTTTAGTCTTTAATATCTCTTTTTTTCAAAAATACTCGTGTCATACTTGCCAGTTGCTTGTGATGGGTCGACAGAATTCAGAGCAACTGCTCTCAGCTCAGCATTTCATGTATTGTGCTTTGTACATCCATCAAAGCAAAAGACAACAAAAACAGCAACATTATTGTGTTGATAAAAAATATACCTGCAAGCGTATCTCTACATCCTTCCAGACAGTAACCCACACCTCGTGTAAACTAGTACTGTAAATCATGTGCTTTATTCCCACTATTACCTCAATTTGGTTACACGCAATAATCTGCCTGTTAAGTACATGTTAACATACTGGTTGAGAATTGCCAATACAAATTTACAGAAATTTGAATATCTGAAATCCAACGTTTGTTTTTGAAGATTCAGTCCCTGAAGTAAAAAAAACAACAAAGGTTTTGGGGATAGTGTCATGATGCGGTTGCTGCTGTGTAATTCCTATCACTCATGAACTGAGTACATACTGTATTTGAAGTGAGGATAGCAGTCTGTCAGTTTACATGGCCTCCTTTTGATGTTTACATGATTTTCATGTTGAATTGAATGGGCGCCTCGGTCGGACTGGCCTCTTCTGTTTCCTCTTTACGTGGCACATATTCAACCTCTATACTGGACTTAATGTTGTCTTTCCCTCTACTCCAGAGGAATAATATTACAAGGCAGAAGAGGACAACTCCGAGGAAAGAGATAAATCCCATGGTGGTTGCAATGATAAGTGTCTTTACATCAAACGGAAATGGAACTGTTGTCCGAGTGACATTAGCACCCTCATCACTGGGCTGGTTGGCGATGAAGGCAAATGTCTTGTTTGGCTGGAGGGGCCAATTGGGGGAGTAACTGTGCACAAAAAGATGAGCAGCTTTGGTGTCATTGCCAGCTGCATTACTTGCAATGCACATGTAGGTGCCGTTGTCCTGAATTTGGGAGTAACGTACCTCCAATGTACCGTCATTAGACACAGAAAGTCTTGACCCCACAGTTTTGGTGGTGATGTAGTCCTTCTTAGGGGATAGCCACATTATCACAGGAACTGGATCACCCTCAGCTTGGCAAGCAAAATGAACTGTAGATCCTTCATCCACATGGCTCTCTTGAACCTTGTAATCCACAATTTTTGATTTCTGGCAGATGAAATTGTCAGACGGAAGGATGTCTGGGAAGTCCTTGAACTCTTTTCCTTGCACGATTGCTGGTGAATCACACATTGGCTGTTGTCTGTTAAAGTTGAGTCTCCACCGGCGTCTGAAGACCCAGAGCAAGCGACAGTCACAGGCCAACGGGTTGTCATACAAAGCCAGGGTCTCCAGGTTTCCCACTGAGTGAAAGACCGACTCCTCCAGAGTACTCAAGCTATTGCTGGATACATTGAGCACACGGAGGTGGTTCAGTCCTCGGAAAGAGTATGGCTCAATGGCAGCTAATCTCCCACCTGCCAAATGAAAAGCCTGGAGCTTCTGCAGATTATACAGTTGGTTCCCTTCCACAGATTGAATGGGATTGAAAGACAGATTCAAAAACTGAAGATATCTTAGGTGACTGATGGCTTGATAGGGGATGACAGTAAGATTACAGTTTGTGATGGACAGTGATGTGAGGTTAAGTCCAAACAAGCATTTTGGAGTTATGGTATCCAAGGCAGGCATATGAGAAATCTCCAGCACTCTCAGCCTATACAGCCTTTTAAAGGAGTAATCTCTTATGACAGTGGTGTTGAGATAACGTAATCGAAGTGACAGTAGGTTATGTAGATGACTAAGGGCATCAGTGGGCACTGAGGTCAGTTGCCATCCTTCAATGTTGAGACTCTCTAGATTGCTGAGTCCATGGAAAGATCGGGGTGAGATGAATACTAGGTCATTGTCACCCACCTCCAGCGCCCTCAGGTTGTACAGCTCATGGAACATGTAGTCCAGCAGAATGACAATTTTGTTCTCACTAATATCCAGCTGGGTGAGGTTGGTCATGCCTGTGAACACCCCCAGCTGAATGAGCTTCAGCTGGTTGTTGCGCAAACCTAGAATTCGAAGGTTCATTAGGTTGCTAAAAGCCCCAGGCTCAATGGATGAAATTGTGTTTTCGTTAAGTTGCAGCTCCTCCAGCTGAGGGTAATTAATGAACTCTTCGGGCCCCAGAGTTTTCAGACGGTTCTTGCTGAGGTCCAGCAGCCTAGTTTCAGTGGGGATGCCCTCAGGAAGAGCTGCCAGTCTCCGGCGATGGCAGGCGACTGAACGCTCCTGAGCATTGCAGTCACATCGGGAGGGGCAACCAGTGGTGGAACCGGAAAGGACGGTGCCCAGCATCAGGATCAGGATGGGCTGCCAGCACGCCACCAAGTAGCTGTGCCCTCCTGCCTCCCCAGACACCATCCTACGTCTTACCTGTTAGAGACACATAAGAAGAGGTGTTGGTAGAGCGGAGTGGTACTACAGAAAGGGTTAGGATGATTTTAAACAGCATAGTATCAGACTCATCACAGATATAAAGATCAAAAGAAAAGGTTCTGTAAATGATGTCAATGCCAGTTTAGTTTCTAAACGACCAAATCAGGATTCTATTCAGCACTTTGTTATATTTTGATTTTAAATAATGCATGAGTACATATGACATGTCATTGTGGCAGCCTGGTTGTGTTAGAGTAGGGAGAGAGAGCTAATTATTGCAGGAGTTTCTGATGGCTCTCTCTCCCTCATATGTGGAAGCGTGGTGGACCTGGAGAAGGGCTGCAGACTTCAGTCTGCCCAAATTACCGGCACAACTTGTCTCTGTTTGTTTTAATGTATGAGTTAAATACTTTTATTATGTATAAAACATTTATGTATCCTAGTGTCACAAGTTTTGCAAAGTCACATTTTTTTTATTTGCACACATTTATAAAGCTGTGTTGTCAGCAATCAATAAAAGGCCTTGGTTACACAATATAACCACAATGTGCTTTTTACTTCTTTATGTCCTAAAATCAGTTACTGCCAAAATCCTTGACACCTTGTCTCCGCTCACAGTAAGTATTTTGATTAACAACTCAAACCCTCATGGTTTGTCTTCAAATGTTTCCTCCTTCCAACCAAAATGAACACATCCAATGTCACTGTTGAGCGGTTGACCTTGATGTGAAAAAGAAATTCCTGCCAAGTGGTAATAAATGGAGAGTGTGAGACTGTCAGAGTACTTTAAACCCTGATTTGATTTTGACATCAATCACGTGATTAAAGAAAGCTGTATCTCAGAAATGACGCTGGCCTCACCAGCACTTTGTTCACAACTTAGACTTAATTGATGGATTTACTTTGGCATCGCCATCTAAAGAAAAAAGCATCTTAAGGCCTGAGGTTGCTGAAAACAAAGAAAAACATTAGTTTATGAGACCAGATGTCATGAATCTAAATCGCCTTATTACTGTGAAAATGCAAGTCCAGATTATCATGACTCATTCAGTGATGTAATAAACATGTTATAATGATGTAATAAATGTACACAGTGATGTAATAAAGTATCTTGTCGATTTCAAGGAAGAAAATTCATTCATTGATGAGGTTAATGCAGTCTCTGTCCAGACATTCATCATAATGAGTCATAATACAGCTGAATAAGCTCTGCATATTCTCTCTCTATCTCATTCAGCACTAAAGTGTTTTTCTCAGTAATATTGTTGTTCTTGTCAGAACCTCTGTGGCTGTTTACCACACTGCTGCCACTTTAAACAGATATTAAACCTGATAGTGAAGGTGAGAATGATGTTTTGTTACATCAACATTTAAATTACATGAAACTGAGGCTTGGATTGAAGTCTGAGTCATTCCAGTGGAAAGAAGCTGCATCTTTCATTTTTACTTCTGTTCATTTCTGTGCATCAGTCCAGTGTTTGTCATACAAAGAAGACTGATAATGAAAGGGTCGATCTGCAGCTCCTGTGGCCTCACACTCTGTTCTCTTTCACCCAAATTGATTCACACCAATGCAATTCAGTGCATTTAAAGGCAAAAATATTGGACTTAAAACATGCACAACTTTCACTTTGATCCCACTGATGTTGAGCCTTCGAGTGAAATGAAATATTACTAAGATACTCAATCCAGGAAGCCTGAGACATGTTTATCTGTTTGACACAGACAGTGATTTTATCTTGTCAGGTCAGGAATATGAACGAGGATCAGACTCACAATGTCAGTGTTAACACAAAACATGCAAATGCAATGACGGTTTTCTTACCAGGGCACCATGCATGATTTATGATTCAGAGTGAAGGGAGAGCAGGGGCTCTATCTGTGTAATCTGGCCTTATTGCTCACATCTTCTCACTGGATCTCCACTTTGTTTTGACCTTGAGCTGTATTTCTAAAAAAAAAAAAAAGCCAGTTGAAAAATAACCTCTCTATTAAAATAGCCCAGTGTCTGATATACATTGGTTGAGTCTTTGGATTAAATTTCAGCCCTTGATCTACGCTCCATATATTCTTTGCCCTACCTTAATTCCTTCCATTACTCTTTTGATAGTATTTTCAGGGGAAGAAACCGAATGGCCAAGCCTCTTCTCTGCTGCACTTCTCTGACTTCTATGGATGCTGCTGTTTCTCTGCGGACCTCTCACCCTGTCGTAGTTTTCTCTAAAAGCATGTCTCGGCTCAGCATCAGTCTCCTGTTGGTTTGAAACGCTGCATCTCCTCTCTTATGGTGCCATGTGGTTTGATGCAGGGCAAATAGAGAGAGGTGAGCTCTGCAAATGGGTCACTGAATGTCTGCGAGCAGCGTGCAGACAAACGAGCTGTATGCATCGGTGCCCCTCAGTTGTTTTTATTTATTAAGCACCTTTGTGGTGTAAAAGAATGTTGGAAGAATTATTTGGATATTGACAAAACAAGATTGATCCATTTTCTGTGACTGCTTGTCCTGTGGAGAGTCGCAGGGGGGCTTGAGCCTATCCCAGCTACATTGGGCAGGAGGTGGGTTCCAACCTGGCAAGTCACTGGTTCATCACAGAGCCAACACCCATTCACACCTACAGGCAACTTAGCATCACCACTTCACCTTTACTGCATGTTTTATGGGAGGAAGCTGGAGAGACTCCACACTGAAGAATCTCAGGTCCTCAGGTGGATTTGAACCCAGGACCTTCTTGCTGTGAGGCAACAGTGCTTCCCACAATGCAAATTGTGAATGAACAGTAACTTTAACTGCCTTAGTTGCACATTCAGCATTTGAATTTGTTGCAAATCAGTTAGCATTATTTATCAGTTCTACATAAAGTGCAGACTGTGTTTTTATCTCCTACCACAAAGTGTTCAAACTGAACAATATTTCTCAGAAACCGTTAAAATATAGTCACAATATTTGAGAGCTTTGTTATGTACTGTTGTAGACTGAGATGGAAAATGACTGCAGAAAAATCTATTTTTAGAGGAGATATGCTAAAAAACTGTTGGATAGTCTCTGATCAGAGAAGAACATTCTTCTCACAGTAACATGTTCTCCATCTCCAACATCTGCAGTAGCATCATTACAGTCTAGAACAAAGGAAGCTGCTTGGCTTATTCAATGTTGAAGCTTTATGCTAACATTAGCGGCATCATCATTGTGTCACTTCATTCATAATTGTCTTAACAAAAATTTGTTACAGTAACATGTATCATGTGTGATACTGATGACTACTTCTTGTTGTATCTTGTCTCTGTTGGACAGTTTCAAACTTATAATCATCATGAATCATCTATGCAGCATGAGTTCTGAGAGTTTCTATTGATTAATTGAGAATGATTAAATATGAATTTAGCTTTGATTGATGCAGATAGTTTCTGGGTTTTTTGTTTTTATCTGTTTTTCCAGTTTCAAAGCTGATAAATGCGGCTAATTGGGATTCACTACGAGCCAACTTTGCAGCAGTGCTTATAATTATGATAAAGTATATCAGTTAAAGCCCTTTGACATAAAATCATCTTCTTATACATGAATCATCTTTTGATTTGATTCAAACTAAACTATACAAAACTCTGCACATATTTAGTCTGTCGTTTCTCATGTAACACCCCACATCACATATTTGAGTTAAAAATAGATAATAGCATAGTAGCATTGTATATTTACGATAACCATGACCAAAAGGCTATATTACTAGAATAAACTGGAATAAAGGAATTTCTTTAGCTCAAACAGAGACGTATGCTTGAAATATTGGGTGTATGAAAATGATCATTTCTTAAGCCCCAACACTTTTTGCCTTAAGTGTTATTTCTATAGTAGATAGAGATGCAGATATTTTAGGGTATATAATAACCAGACTGTAGAAACAGAAATGGGACTGGTGCTGCTGGAATAACAATTATGTCGAGGATTGTTGGGCCTTGGTGGAGGTTTGCCCTCTCCAAGTGCTCTTGAATGAATTTGCAGCTGTTTGGAGAGAAGTGAGGATGAAACAACAAAGAAGCTTTAGCTCCAAATAACAGAGTAAATGTGTTTGTGTTTAAGAGAGGTTCCTTCTACTGGTGTATTTGTGTTCTACTGAAAAATTAAAAGCAAACATTTAAAAGGTTGTGTCCTTGAATTATCAACCCAAAAGTTTCCATCTTGTGCCAGTTATTTTTTTAATAAATCAAATTAGGTAGCATATGTGGATCAGAACAGTTAAGACATTACAAATAAGCAATGACCTGCAGAGGTAATTAATATGCAATGAATTCTTCTTCAGTTCAGTCTTCTGTCTACATTTGCCAAGCAAAGCTTCCAAACTAATGAAAATCCCCAGAGAGAATGAAAGTCAGATATGAGGAATCCCAAGAAAACTAATTCTTAATGGAAACCTAAGATAAAGGGAGCAACCGCTGCAAACCAAAAAAGAAACTGCAAGGCATTACGTTCCACTGCAAGGATCAAATTCTTAGAGACACACACAATGTCTTAGTGCATACCAACTGCTCCTGTTGTGATGCAGACACACACAATGTCTTAGTGCATACCAACTGCTCCTGTTGTGATGCAGACACAATGTCTTAGTGCATACCAACTGCTCCTGTTGTGATGCAGACTCACACAATGTCTTAGTGCATACCAACTGCTCCTGTTGTGATGCAGACTCACACAATGTCTTAGTGCATACCAACTGCTCCTGTTGTGATGCAGACTCACACAATGTCTTAGTGCATACCAACTGCTCCTGTTGTGATGCAGACACACACCTGCATGAGCTCAGCAAACTCAGTCTGTCTTCTTTAGAGAGCAGCATCCTCTGGCTCTGAAGCTCCCCACACCCATACTTATTTTATCAGGAGAGCACTGTGGAGTATTAACACATTCAATCAAAAAGCTTCTTTTTGAAAGAATGGATCTTGCAAAAATTAAAATATTAGACCATATTTAATTACCTGTATCAGCAAATTCTCCCACTGTGGCCCTCTAACGGCCCACTTCAAAATGAAAGGGACTGTTTGGGAACTAAAGGACTCTGGACCTCCTCTTGTTCCAAAATCTAGTATAATAAATCTTCACAAGACAAACATTTGCATTGAATACCAAACATTTACACAGCATGTTTTCACTAAAGCTAGCTTTAGCAGTGTTTATGTCAAATGACTTTTCAGGATCAAATAGCTCACGGAGGCTTAAGAGGTATAAAAGTTTACTGGCAAAGCTCTGATCACAGAATCACAGTATTTTAATCAGAGGCTCCAAAACGTTTTCACGTCAAGGAGCTCTAAAGGGACACAAATTAGTCCACAGACCCCCTTTTTATTAGCTCACTGGGTCCATCTGGTTAGAATTGTGGTATTACATGTTTTGTCACAGAAAGTGAATCAGAATCAGTTTTATTGGCCAAGTATGTGTAAACACAAGGAATCTGACTTCATTTTACATCAATTATTATTATTATTATGAAACAGGATAGAAACGTGGACCAAAATACTCATATATTCTGTCATTGTGTCACGAAGGTGAAAAAAATATTCCACTTTTTGCTGGGAAATATCTTTATATTTTTCGCCCTACTGCTTGGACATGTCATTATGATTATATAATGATTATATTATGATTATTATAGTGATTGGAAGTCATGATGTGGAGCAGAAATCTGAAAATGCACTGAAATGATTGACACAAAGAAAATCAAACAAATACTTTGGCATTTGTTCTGGATATTTGACAAGTCACACTGTAGATGAATGTTCTCAAAGATGTCAGATGAAATAGACGAGTTTATCAAAGAGGCCCGTTTTCCACCAAACGTCAGCAGTAACTGTGGTTAATGGAACTGAATGAATCGTCTCCATCAGGCTTTCCATTCGACTGTCCATCTTAGAGCCTTTACTGCTCTCTGACCAGCGTTTATCCAGTTGTCAGCTGGTGGTGCAGGCTGCCTGAAAACATGAATATGCTATATTTTCTTCTACAATAAAGACTGTGACTATCTTGCCCTCTTTGTGGCCTCTGCATGTATTTTCCTATCTCTAAGCCCTGGACACAGCTGGCCCAGCTTCATGACACTAGAGGAGAAGAGGTTCCTTCACCCCCTGGATCTTGGACTTGTGACGCCTTCATGTTTTGGTGGACAGTTATTGGTGCTCTGTTTTCACCATTGTTTTTCAGCTAGTGTTTTAATAACCTGTATTGTTACAAAGATTTAAACTTGATTGATTTGTCCTCAAGGATAAACCACATGTTTAGCACATAAAGATGCTAAATATCCTGCTGCTTTGTTCATATATAGTTTGTCATTAGTAACAAAACATCATCTCAAAATGTCTGGTGTTAAAAACGCCGCTTATGATAAAACATAAAATATTTTGCAGATCCCTGCAAAAACAAGCATAAAGAAGAGATGGACGACTCGTCATCCAGGCTGCTTTTTTACACTCAGAACATTTCATAGAATGAAAAAAGCGCCTTGTCTTCATTGTAACCTATGTAAATGAAATTAATAGTAAGCATCTAAATTATTGAAATGGAAAAGACAAAATGATGTTTAGAAGTGTTGACTTTTAAGTGCCTGGGTCCTTTGCATTAACATTCATACAAATAATAAGCACAATGATCATGAATCTTAATGGACCAACACATTAAATCTGAAGAGGCTGATCTTGGCTGAGGATAGACCTGCTGTATGGACCTCTTTCAGACTGGATTCATAGATGTCTGACTGCATGTGTAACAGGTGGATTTGATTAAATGTGAAATGCGGTTTATCATAATTAATAATTTATTAAAATGAAGAAGACATTAGCTTTATATCTGGTGATTAAAATACATTTGATCAATCCTAAATGTTGAGAGAGTCCAGGATGGGTTTGACAGTCAGAATGAAGGATTTCATGATCCCAACTGGGGGGGGGGGGTTACAGTTTACATTAAAGATTAAAGAAAAAATATATATATATATACACTGTATGTTTCTCGAGGATTATAAGCACAAAGCTGTGTTAGTGTCCTTTTGCAAGAAAGCATATCGAGATGCTGAATACACAACATGATATTCGCACAATTAAAGGTCACTCTAAGATGTTCTACACACAACACAGCAGGCAGGAATGACCACCAGACCTGCTGAATGTTGATTTCACTACCATAAACCATAAACAGTACAAGAGAACTTGGCAGCACATCCAACAGCCTCTCAACCATGTAACACATGTAACCACATCAGCCCACGACCGCCTCATCCAGCCTCTGTGCATCATCGTCTGAGACCAGCCATCCGACAGCTGATGCAATAGTTGGTTGGGAACAACCAAAGAATTTCTGCACAAACGTTCAGAAAACGTTTTATGGAAAACTCATCTGTGTGTTTGTTATCCTCACTGGGCTCTAGACCCGACCAGTTTGAGTGGGCCAAGGCTCACCTTCTTCAGCCTGGACAAGAGTTCTATTCATGACAGACAGTGTCTGCGGCTATGTGGGAGATCGGTTTGCTGAGATCAGTTTGCTGAGATTGGTTTTGCACAGAGATACCGTGATGAGAACCTTGAGGCCCATCACCTCATAAAATAATAAGATGGGCTATACTTTCTTGTCCCTGTGGGACATTTGATCCATCCCTGAGGAGCAGTGGGCTGCCTTTATGGCACCCAGGGAGCAAAGTGGGGTTCAGTATCTTGCTCAAGGATACTTTGACATGAATACCTGGGGGAACCGGGGATCGAACCACAAACCTTCTGATAGGTAGTTCTCACATGGCCTGCATGCTCACAAGACACCCACCCCCACCCCCACCCCCACCCATTCCCACGTTTGGTACAACGACACGTTCCACGGAGAATATCCAACAACTTTCCAGCCATTACAGACATTTTATTACATAAGTCTCATGCAACCTGTCTTTTAGACTATTTAGTAAATTGTTCATTTCCCTTTGCCACAGCAACACATTATTAGATTGAGATTTCATTAAAGAAATGAAGCCTGTTGACTCAAAGGCAACAACATATTTCCAATAACAAGAGATGTTAAAACAGCTAAATGAGGAACATAAAAAAGTACCTTGCAGTATTTACCCTGCTGCACAGTATCACCAGGCAGATCTGTTTCTCACTTAATTCACAAAGTCTTAACAGTAAAGAGGCTCCTTTCTTCATTAACACTCAACCCTCTCAAGGCAAGTAGTATAAGCTGGAAATTACACAAACCCTTATCCTTTACTCACCATCAGGGAATGTCGGATGATTTCAGACCAGAATTTTAAAGAAAGCACTAAAAGCTACACAGAAAGCAGTTCTGCCTCAGACTCATAGCCCTTCATAGAAAAGCCTCAATGGGAGACTTTGAGAGATTTTTACACCACATCACTTACCGGCTACAATACAAATATGACACCAGAGCACTGTTACACAATGAGACTTCATTTGAACATTCATTCGAGTAGTTTTGTGTTTTTTGCCTCTCTGTTGGAGGAATGCATTAGCCTTGGCTTTGACAGAGGAATGTGGCAGAATGAAGAGAATGAATAGTCCTTACAGTGTGAAATACAGCAATGCAAAAGCAAGAATTCATCATGTACCTACTTTCAGGTTAAAGAAACCAAACCACTGGTGCCATATGTGCATATTATAAATAACCAAACTAAAGGATGGGATGGAAAAACAAATGAATGAAGAGTTTATGAAAGATTACAAAGGTGATCTTATTATTGTAAGATGTGCTATACCAGACCTCGAGTCTGGTCAGTAGTGTGAGCATGAGGTAACCTTAGTCCTCCAACCTATCAGCCTCTGACTGTCTCATATTTTGCATAAAGCTGTTATAAAATTTAAATGAGGGAGGCTGCTGCAGAGCGGCTTCACCCTGGCATTCTGAATACATTTGTAGAACACAGATTTGAGTATTCTGTGACATCTGCCTCAGTCTGTCACCTCACCATCCAGCAGACACATAAACAAGTTCTAGTGGTCTTTTTTTGTCCCCCATTATGTGACAGCAGCTTAATTATGTAGGTTTTGTTTCAGAAAATGCTTTAATTTTAAGACCATAGATGTTTTCTGAGGCATCACATGTGAACTGTTATGGGCTACATGTAGAACCCGAAATCAAACATAAGACCTGCAAATGCCTCAGATGGATGGTGCATTATGTCAGTGTTAGTTATATTACTAACTAATAATATAGGGCGTTCCAGACATCCCTCTCCTCAAAATCGCTTTCTAACTCCTCCCGGAGGATCCTGAGGTCCCAGGCTGGATGAGCTAAATAATACCAGTGAGTTCTGGGTCTACTCCACAGTCCCTTCTCAGTTGGACGTAGCTGGAGAACTACCAAAGGGAGGTTCCGTTCGACACCAAATACCAGGGGCTGTACTCTGCGCTCCCTTTGGATGTCTGAGGTCCTCACCTATCTCTAAGGCTGAGCCCACCCGCCCTACAGAGGAGGCTCATCTCAGGTGCTTGTATCTGCAATCTAAAGCTTTTGGTACCTACCCAGAGCTCATGACCTTAGATGCGGGTTGGAATGTAAAGCGACACCTAATTTGGGAGCTTTGCCTTCTGGCTCAACAGAGATGCAATTCTGAGGTTCAGGCACTCTCTGCATCCTGACTGCATCATGAGATCCTGTCCAGGAATATCACAAACAGGATCAGAGACAAGGGGTAACCTTGGTGGAGTTAAAACCGTCTGAAAATGTGTTTGACGTTGTTCAAGGTATCTGGACACAGCTCTCACTTTGGTTATTTAGGGACCAGATGGCTCCTACAACAGCCCCAGGACTCTGTACCGCCCCCCCACAGGACTCCCCATGGTCATGAAAGTCCACGAAGCACTTGTTGACTGGACAAGCAAATTCAATTACCCCTTAATTAGCCTGCAAGGGTAAAGAGCTGGTCCACTCTTCCACATCCAGGGTGAAATCCGTATTGCACCTCCTGAATCTGAAGTTTGACATTTGATTTGAGCCTCCATTCAACACACTGGAATAAACTTTCCTGGAGAGGATGAGCACTGTTATACCCCGGTAATTAGAGAACACCCTACGGACCACCACCCTGGTCTACTATCCCACAGGACCACCACCCTGGTCTACTATCCCACAGGAGCACCACCCTGGTCTACTATCCCACAGGTACTGTACATGACCTTCAAACGACATTGAAGAGGCATGTCAGCCAAAACAGCCCAACAATGTCCAAAGTCTTCAGCATCTCAAGGCAAACCTTGCTGAATCTTAAACCATGCTGAATCTTAAACCTTACTGAATCTTAAACCATGCTGAATCTTAAACCTTACTGAATCTTAAACCATGCTGAATCTTAAACCTTACTGAATCTTAAACCATGCTGAATCTTAAACCTTACTGAATCTTAAGCCTTGCTGAATCTTAAACCATGCTGAATCTTAAACCTTACTGAATCTTAAACCTTGCTGAATCTTAAGCCTTGCTGAATCTTAAACCTTACTGAATCTTTAACGTTACTGAATCTTAAACCTTACTGAATCTTAAACCTTGCTGAATCTTAAACCTTACTGAATCTTTAACGTTACTGAATCTTAAGCCTTGCTGAATCTTAAACCTTACTGAATCTTAAACCTTGCTGAATCTTAAACCTTACTGCTGGAGGATTGACATCCTCAATGACCTCTCCCAGGGACATGGATGAATTTATCCCACCTGTCTTCAGGTTCTGCCTACTCTACAGATGACATGCTAGTCGGGTTCAGGAGCTCCTCAAAGTGTTCTCTCCACTGAC
Source organism: Chaunax sp. Z400 (assembly GCA_037577475.1). Lineage (NCBI taxonomy): Eukaryota > Metazoa > Chordata > Actinopteri > Lophiiformes > Chaunacidae > Chaunax > Chaunax sp. Z400. Next base: position 34,632,759 of record CM075184.1, on the reverse strand, counting down.
AGACAACATCCCCAGTCCAGGTCAGCAGCTCTCCTCCCCGGGTGAACACAGGCCGGGCCAGGCTAGGCTTTCCCATCCTGAGTCATTGGGAAGTTTGCCAGAACTTCTTTGAAGCACACCAAAAGGGTTTTTCTTCGTTGACTGCAGTAGCTGTGGCCCCTCAATCTGCTGCTTCAGGAGACCCCTGGGCCAGCCAATCCTGAAAGGCCTCCTTCAGCTCGATGGCTTCATTCACTGCCAGTGTCCACAAATGGGTTCTTTGTTTTCTGCCACAACAGACACTGATGATCTTCTGACTTTAGCTCCTAGCAGTCGCCTACAAGACGGCTTTGAACATGGCTTATTTGAATTACATGTCCCCAACCTTCCCCAAGATGTGGGAGTAATTCCTCAGGAAGTTAGAGTTGAAGACCGGACAGACAGGCCTCCATCAAAAGTTTCCAGTTCACCCTCACTCCCCATTTGGGTGGTAGGTCCGTAGCAGTCTTCTAAGCCATCTGATCCAACTCACAACCAAGTGGTGATCACCTGACAGTTCCTGAGTGTCCGGGACATACAGCCACAGTTCTGATGATATGACCAGTCTATCAACAATCTTTGGCCGACATTTGTCCGGTACCAAATACCCCTTATGCTCATACATTGTGTTCTGGTTCCCCCTCCAGTTTTCTCAGGCATTGCCCATATGAGTGTTGAATTCCCTTTCCAGGAAGCCACCCAAAGACTCCACACACAACAGTCAGAGCCTTCCCCTCAGCAACACGCAGTTGCATGAAGTCTATGCACTCATACTCTGGGAAGATGTCCAACACAGTGGCGCTCAGCCAGGGGCTTGTGAGTATCCCCACACCAGCTCTGCGCCTCTCACCCCGTTAAACTGTGGAAAAGGAGAAAGAGTTTGGTTCCAGACCCAGTGCTATTCAAGGAAGGGAGCCCATCTATATCTAGTTGGTACTGCTCCACCTCCTGCACCAGATGGATCCTTCCCACCAGAGAGGTGATACTTCATGTCACTAGGACCTGTCTGTGATGCTGGGATGCCCCCCTTTCATCTGCCACCTGACACACAATGTACCTGACTCTAAAGCCTTTATCTGCAGGTGGTGGGCCCACAGGGTGGGGGGTCCATGTAGTTTTTCTTGGGCTGTGCCCAGCTGAACCCCATGGTTCAAACTTGGTGACTATCGGGTAAACATGAAGTAACCTTTAGCAGCTAAGGTGCGCATTCAGAATTTGATGAAGACCAAAACAGACCTCAGAAGAATAGAACTGAATGCTAATTTTGCTCCATACCTGATTGAAATAGGTTAAAAATAGGTTTGCTAACAGTTTGCTAACATCTTTAAATGGAGATAATTAGCTATTGTAACTGCTCATTGTTGTCCTGCCTCCAGATCCAAAAAAATCTAATTGATGCAGGTTAAATATGGTGGTAATGCAGAAATATTTTATACATAAAAATGCATCTTATATAATAAAATCATCAATGTTAATATAATTGAAATACAGGGTAATAAGAAGTGGTAAAATATCAATTGTGTTGAAAATGATTTGAATTCTGTTGAAAATCGTGTTGAATTTTTGAATTGAGTGAAACTCACAAATAACTATAAACAATAAGACTCCAGTCAGCTGTCAACACATGATTAAAGACGTCCCATAAGAGCTTTGAAGAGCAGATTGTCGGAGGTCTGTGGCTCCAGAGGTTTTCATTGAACTGTTAAAAACAGAGGAAGAATCCCCCCCCCCACAACTGTCTGTCTGTCTGCTGGAGCGTTTCAGCCATGATTATGAAGATGCAAATACAACAAGCAGTAGAAATTAAACCATGAGAAGCTGCTTATTTGGCTTGCATAAATAATCACACACAGTTGCCAATCATCCCGACACCCCCCACCACCCCACCCCATCATAATCACAGCCACCCATCTATCTAACCTGTGGCAAATTAATAATAGCATAGGCTCCCTCGCTGCCCCTGGGAATAGCCAACAGCAAGAGGCTGCTGAGTAGAAATAAGTGTTCGTATGGATAAGTTTACTGACATTTGAAGGTGCATGAATGTTAATGAGAGCAGATCAGGAAACAACAATAAACACCCAGGGAAAAACACTAAACAGGAGAAACACAGAACGGACTCAGCCTCACTTCAGCTGTGACACACAGGTTTGTTTGAATTCAACTGTACCTACATTTATTTATACCAAAACATGGAAAAATCTCTCTTTAATTCTAATGTTACATGCTTACATCATGCGTGTCTGTTCCCTACACAGTGCAGATTGTAGCACACAGCAAAATGAAACCCATCTGGATGACAAAGCACAAACAAGATCCGAAGCCCTCTTCACTGAATAATTTTCCTATCCTTTCCTTCCATTTACTTACAACACACAATTCTATTCCTGACATTAATTTGCTCTGTGGCGATCCCCTGGCCCCTCCACTGCACCATAATAAATCTGATCCAATGCCTCAGTGCTCAAAGCCCACCATAGAGACAGAGTACTTACCAGGACTGTCATGCAGAGAATTCTAATTTAGGCAGCTCCATGTTGCCAAGGAAATTCAAAATGCCTCCGAAAGCATGGAGGTGCAGGATATAAGACGGGCTAGGTTTAAATGGGAAGGAGGGAGATACACAGCAGTGAGAATTCCTTGTCTGAAGAGCATCTGAGAAATGCCTTCGTCCTCTCCAGATGTGCTAAATCCGGCAGCGCTGATAGGCTGACATGTAAACATACAGGCAGCTCTGCTGGCTCACACACGCTCACATACATGCTGCACCTAGCAGAGACAGAGAGGAAGAGGGAGGGGTGGCTGATGAGGGAGGTGGAAGGAGGAGCTGCAGTGTACTGGGAGAAGGAGAGGCTCAGAGCAGCCAGCGAGGGGAGTTCAGAAGAAACTGAGAGAAACATTCTCTGATTGCAGCGGTAACATCTTTGTCTGACTGATTTTATTTACTGTGGTTTATTTGTGGATGATCTGTTTATTTGGAATAGAGGCTGCTGTGGGGGAGGAAAAAAATCACAACATGTGTCATTACACAAAAAAGGGTGTTAGAGATGGGAAAGTATGCAAATAAAGCAGGGGATAAAAATAAGCAACAGTGAAGGGGAGAGATGAGGCTACAGGGACAAACTGCAAATTAAACTCCATTTCTTCTGTATGACCTTCATGGTGATGAGAGGCAACTTAACACTGTGGTGGAGAGGTGGAGAAGGAGGTTTTTGTTTTTTTGTTTTTTGAGTTGTGGATTAATGCCACCCGTTGTGCAAAGTGAGGTAATAAGACCAACTCACCTTGGCTGTGATCAGCTGGAGCTGAGGGTTAAAACCACAGGCTTAACAGGGCTCATCAGAATATAGGAGGCTCCACATTCAGGGAGTGTTTATGGGAGATTAAAGGGGTGAGGATTCAGTGGTGGTGAACATAAAGGGCTGCTGGCCATTCAGATGACCATCTGACAGACATTTTACATATTCAGTTATATACGTTATAGTTTGTATCACAATAGTTTTTATTTTCCTTAATCACTTTAATTTTATCTCATTATTTTAGCACCATGTTGTGAAATATACCTACTTTAAGAAAGTCCAGCCTGCTTTTCCTCTGAATCTGTGTGACAAACAGCAGAACACAGACCTGCAGACAGCTGGTAGCTCATCTCTGCTGTACAGTAAAACATACAGAGGAGAGAGAATTAGTTGGAACAGGGGAGCCTTTCTACACCCATACAACATAAAAGAAATTTACGGCTCATTTTGCCAACTACAAGCTAATCTAAAAGATGAGTTGTGCAGCATGTGAGACATAAAACTGGATGAAGGGTGAGTTTTGAAGACATTTAAACAGATGACGTCGAGGATATGAGGATGAATTCATCCCATTTTTAATGTTTGGAATGGAACTCTGCCCACTATGGCCACTTAGAACAGATTGAACAGCTGATTCATGACATCTGCATTCACATTCAATGGTGCAATGAATTGTCTTATTTTTGTGTTAGCAGACAGGGACCATGTGACTCAGCCTGTGATTTGTGACTGAGACAGTTAAAAAAATGACTGTCTGTATTTGGATGTTGCAGAATTCATCCCTGTACATATTCAGTTATAGATGGAGGAATTTATTCATCACAGACTCCAATCACATGATCAATAACTGTACATATACAACCACTTTCTACTAAGGTGCATTTTTTAAATCAAATAATTACCACAAAGCTGTGCATTACTTGTTTTTGATGAATGTTCCAACCATGGATCTAATAAGTTGCTCATTTATTCCCTTGAAAGCATGTTATGCTAAAAAAGATGCTAATGCTTCTTACTACTGTAGCTTGCATAGTGTGTGTCTGTGGCTCTTGGCAGATGCTCTCATCAATAATGTAGCTTCTGATGGCCTTTACAATATATACCAGTACCTAACCATTCACAAAGTGACCTTTAGTCCAGCCCCAACACCTACTGCTGCTGTTCTTCCTGAATTTCCCAGCAATTGTTGGAAATATTTGTTCTTTATTTCAGGAGACAGACAAAAGCAGACTTCTCAGTTCCAGCCAATCATGTCTTGATGGTAGATTTTAAATAGCTGTAGCTTTCAGGTTAATGACGCTAACATTTGCTTCATGCAGTGGTTGAAAAATGTCACCATCCTTACAGGCTGAAAATACATGCAGAAGACAGAATTATGGTCTTACGTCTAACTTAACTTTACTTTACTCCTATAAGTATTTTATTTATTTATCTTATTTTATTTCTTTCTGGAGATTGGACTCTTTCTTAATATTTATCTGTATTACATATCTATATTTAAATGTCAGTGTGTGCTGTATTTTTCAGTTCTGTCTTTGTTCTGTTGGAGCTGCTGTAACAACCGAATGTCCCTATGGGGATTAATAAAGTCTCTATCTATCTATGTAAAACTGTAATTCTAGCACAAGGCTGTTATTTTGTGCTAGCAATGGTTCCTATTTCCAAACAGCATGTTCTCACTTCTAATGTTAGAAGACTCAAAGCTTTTAAATGAATGCCCACATCGCCTTGACATGTGGAGACGTCCACAGCGTGACAGACCCGCGGTGCCTAACGTTGCTAAGCTACTGTTTAACAGGCGATTCCAAGAGTAGCTTTTGAATGTGTGATGATTTCGACCGTAGAACCAAATTGATGCACAGCTCAGCTCTGTTTGTGTGTGTGTGTGTGTGTGTGTGTGTGTGTGTGGGGGGGGCTTTTTAATGCCAAATACTTAAACTCAACTCAATACAAAAATGCAATAGGAACACAAAGCTGAGCAAGCTGACCTTCTCATTGTTAAATAAATGTTAAATATTTGTCTTAAAATCTAAGCTACATCTCCCACAACAAAATGATACAATGTGTACAATTTACTACATATATATATATACATATATATATATATATATATATATATATATATATATATGTAACTGTATATAATGTTACTGTCAGTTTGCTATAGTGGTGCAGTGCTATGTGGACATGAACGCCTGTCAATAAGTTACAAATTCATGAGGCCGGGCTCCAGGAAGTTAGCTGCTCCATAACAACCAGACAAACATCTTTGCAGCTCACAGCTACACTCCCTGATTTATTTATTTTTTCATTCATTTACCAGTTGATATTTTGAGTTTAAAAGCATTAATGCTGGGGTGGAAGAAAATGTAGTAGTTAGGGGCAAAGATTTGCTGCTATTGAGATGTCAGAGTCCAATTTGTTTTGGTTTTTTCCTAGAAATTGCTTTTATATTGGACTAATTTGCAACAAAAAAAAATACAAAATACATTTGTAGGGTGAATGTTATGTCAATCACAACATTAGAATAATGAAACATTTTTCTAATTAACATATGTGGCAAGTTACCAAAATGTTGATCGAGAACATACAGTAAAATATTTGATTTGTTTTCCAGAACATTGGAGCAGTGGAAGAAGTGATCTGTCCTTTACCTTCAAAGTGTATTTGTTGCTTAACCCTGACCACAGACCAGAGCCTCAAACCATTACTTCTAGTGTTTGAGTCGTGCACTTTGTATTTTTGCCACCTTCCTGTGACTCTAGTAATTCTTTCTGATTCTTTTTTTTTTTTTTGTAAAAATCTTTTTTTAGTGCAATTTTAAAGTATGTGTACAGAGACCAATAGAGTGCACTGTGCTATGGGACATAATAATGAAGCAACGTACAGTAGGCAAAATAAATTAAAGAATAAATTAAGAATAAACAGACAAAAAATAATAAAGAGACCAGCGCTCTTATGCTCTCAGAATTACTGACTCTTACCACACTAAATAGACCACGGACCCCCTTTTGACAAGATTTTGTTGCACGGTCCCCAATCTGATAAGAATCCTACTATTAGATGTCTTATTACATAAACTGTATGGAGCCCATGACCACAGCAGTCGTGGATTTTCTCATTGTGTTTCTTCTGAATAGATTTATAATGAAGTGTTTCTGGAAATCCCTGCAGGAACTCTTGGGGTTCCTGGAGCCCACATTGAAAAACAGTCATTTAACGCATCCAAATATCCAAAGCAGTGAGAAAACCAAACTCCTCTATGCAGCCTGATGATTAAAAATATGACCAGAAACACCCAGAGCTTGGTTTGTATTTTACAGTAGATTTTTCCATTAAGCCTGATAAGCGGGGCTTTAACACCATCTGTTGTGTTTGTATTTTCAGACCTGCTATGTCTCGTATGAAGTGTCCCACAGACAGATGCTAACATGTGGTGGAGTTTTCCCAAAATACACACAGCAGCTTCAGCCTCCGTCTGTCTCAGCAGAACTAATAACCACTTCTTTCAGTTCAGCTGTTAGCAGGATTCTGCTGCTTGCACTCAGCGCCACGTATGGAAGCCTGGAGGGCCTAAAGAGTCGTTTTGACTTGTTTTATGTCATGTTCAATCATCATGATGACGAGGTGTTAGTAGGACAAGAATTAAGTCGAATGTTGGGGCTTTGAAAACAGGTCAAGACTCTGTCATAGCTCTAAATCAGATTTTTGTTTGGGTCAGGAAACAAATACGATTTCTTAGGGAAGATGCATCTCTGGAAAAATAAAAATACCCTGCATGAGGTTTATTCACAATCACATTATCTCACTATTAAGGTGTTTCCTGCAGCTGAGGACAACATCTAAAACCTGCTCCTATCTCTCTTCTAGTCTAGACTCTGAATGCAATTTGACTCAATCTTGAAACACTAAACTTTGAGTAGATCAGTGAGTTTCAGGTCTTAAGAAGTATTTAGAAGTCATTTGATGACAATATGAATCTTTTTCAGCAGCATGCAGCCGTTTTCACCAAAACAAATCAATATGAAAACCCACTGTATGGTTTCCTTCCTCCTCTTCTTCTTCTTCTTCTACTACAAGCCTAAGTTAGCGGCTAGCTGTAGAACATAGTGGAGTATTTAACTGCATATTTCCCTCAAGACATCTTGGAGAGCAAAAGATATTTATATAGCTTTTTGATCTGAAGCGCTTTACACCAGGCTATGAAAGGTGGCCTGACTGTCTCGAACTTCCTCAATATAAGAGAAAAGGTCTGAAACAAACAGGACAAAGCAAACTGCCTTCTTATTATCATGAGTCTGCTATGATTCATTCCACCTCAGAGAAATCGTACCATGATAGTCTGACCCCAAAATATTAGTTTGATAGTTATTCTAGAAACACATTATTTCATTAAAGGATTTCCTTCAGGATCTAGATCCAAAATGTGACGACATGCCTCTTCACCCAGTTCTGTGGTAATCTGTCATGTAGCTTATGTGTAATTGACAAAACATTCTAAATAGCTCTAACTTACAATATTAAGTAAGGCAGAAAATAAATTCTTGACTCCGCCCCTTTATCCTGATCCACTCAGAAATTTAATGAGGTCTTCATTCCTGCATGTCAAACCCTTCTAAGAGTTCCTGTCATGTATCATATCCAAGTTTTTTGGTTCCTCTTATATTTACCCTCTGTTTCCTGTTTTATTTTGTCAGCCTAATTCCATGCTGTGTGTTTTGCTTTACACTTCCTGTTGTCGTTTCTTGTGATCTGTTGTGACCTTTTGTTTCCCTGTCTCAGTTTTTAGTCTCCTGTTTTTAGTTCTGGTTTGTTGTCTCTGTGTCTTTGTGTTTCCTGTCTGTTTATCATTGTCTCCTCCTTCTGTCTTCCCCTTTAACATTTTCCCTCCAGTGTCTGATTGTCTGATTGTCTCCTCCTGTTGTTGATTGTCTCCTCCTGTTGTTGATTGTCTCCTCCCTGTGTCACCTGTGTGTCATTCCCTCATTATCATAGTGTATTTAGTTTGTGTGATTCCCTCTGTGAGTTGTGTCCTGCTGTTCTCTGCTTTGCACCCATGTCCTCTGTGGTCCCTGTTTTGCTTCATGTTTTTTCTCCCTTGATTCTGGATTTTGTTTCACCCCTGGATTTTCTGTTTCTTTATTCTCTGTTTGCTTATTTTAGTTTGTATTTTGATATTAAACTGCTGGACAGCACTTCCCTGCCTCTGTGTCTGCAGTTGGTTCTTTTTTTCAACTTAAACCTTAACAGTTCCATCAAACTCTGTCTGGTACTTTATGTGTAATGGATGGAAATGGAGAAAAAAGCTCTACTGAATCTCCAAAATTAGATAAAGTGAAAAAAAAATCCCCTTAATCCAGATTCAATCCAGAATTAGATCAGGCCTTAACTGTCATATTCCCAAACGTCTCACCAAGTGTCCTGAATATCCATAGTGTTGGAGTAATCCTCCTAACAGACAGACGGACTGAACAACAGACAAACCAATGACAGTGAAATCATCTCCTCCTTGGCAGAGATAAAAATCACAAGGACAGCCCACAAAGGACTTCTCAGTATTCGGGTAAAGCAACTGTTAAACAGCTGCAGATATGGTGCTCAATTATTCAGTTTTGGACAGATGGTGAGTAAGAATGTGTGAAGAATGTTGATGATGCAGCTCGATAAAAAGACAGAGGATGACGGGCAGCTGGATATGTATGGAATGATGACGATAATGTTTAATTAACTGAGACAGTATCTCATATGGTATAAGGTATGGAAAGGATTTAAATGGTATTAATGTTCCAATTAAATGTGTACAGTCAATTTAATTATTCTGTTTGCTTAGATGGATAAAAATGTTCCTGGAGGAAATATTAAATCAAGATTTCATTAGAAATTAGATATTATTACAGTAAATGTTTCATCAGAAGGGACCAGATTATTTCAGAGAACTCAGTGACTGATCAATCAAACTTTATTTATCGAGCACCTTTCAGGACACGTACACTGGAATCAGTGTTAGACTCCTATCAGCTGTAAACTAATATGCAAAGCCACAAAGGATGAAGCCATAAAGGATAAAACCATAAAGGAAATCCACATATAAACATTTTCTGTAGTATTGTGATATTGTGAGAAAATCTGTTTAGACCAGCAACATTCTGCAATTTCATGCATAAGTCAAACTTAACATTAATGTGAATCCAGCTGTTATTTAAATGACTGGATCTTAACCCTACAGCTTGTTTTGGGGGGTTTTTTGGTCCCATTTGCAGCCCAAACTTTATAAAAGAGCTCCACCCTGTGGATCAAAGCACTGATGACAGACTGAATATATTCATTTCTAATTTTATCCAATTCTTCCTCATTTTCCTCCAGTTCTTGTTCTGATGAACAAATTGATTTTTCTGCAGCAGCTCATAAACCTGAAGAAAAGAAAAAAAAATGATAGAGAAACATGTTATTATCTAAAACCCATTACAGCTTTGACCCATATTGTAATGTTTAAGTTTTACGTTTTCATTCATTACTTTACTCTCACGGGAGGTGGATCACATGTTATTTAGCATTTATATGAAAGAATGTTACCTGCTACATAGTTAAAGAACTTTAAACTTACTGAAGCAGCTGAAAATGTTCCGGTTTTATTCACTGAGAAACAATCAAGCTGCACAAAGACACTGTTTCCTCTGACATGATGCTGACTGCATGTACAAGAACAGTCTGTGTGCTTTAGAAAGACATTTCTGCTGAAGACATTCTTTCTCTCATTTTCTGCTGCAGTAAGGGAATATGAAGAAGAAACACCCACCGCCTAAAATTACAGAGAGGCACAGAAATTCTTGTGTTCAACTTGTGTATAATGAGGTACTGTGAACCGTATCCACCCTCCAAGGTTGGCTGTCATGCACCGTTTCTTTGACTTTGCTTTACACCAGAGAATATTGACTGATTTTGTATATTTTCAATCATTCAATTCCCTGTTTTTATTAAATTCTGACCCTCTGTTTTTGACTCATTGTGCTTTAATTTATGCCACATTGAATTTGCTGAGGTCCAGCCTCAGTCCAGCAAGGTCCCTACAATTAAACGCGAATTGTCCCACACAGTGCATGAGATGCAACATTGATCAAAAACATGTTCTCATGCTTTGCATTATTGAGGATATGTTGCAGGTACTACTGTACAGTAACGGGAGAATTTAGAGAATTGGGCCAGAAATCCCAGGATCTCATTAATCATTAGTACATGTTTAGCATTTTCTTGTCATATTAGTAATTATAGACATTATTTATATGCGGTTATATTACAGGAGTTTTCCCTATTTGATTCCATTTCATGTAAATATTTGCCCAAATTAAATAAATTCAATATTTTGCCTTGAATTTGCGACAGTAAATGAAGTGTAATATATGCAGAGTGTGCAAGATAACAAAGAACATGTGGCGAGATTAAAATTGAGTTTAATTAAATCTTATGAGTTTACATATTAAGTTTACCTTGCTCACTATAGCATGATGCATTTCCTTGTCTGACAGACTCATACAAGTTAGCTATATGGATAGTTTTAGTTATAGTACATATTTATATAATCTTGTCAGCTCAAAGTGAGGATTGGCTTTAATTCTAGAAATAAATCTTGCTTTACTTTCCATGCCAGGAAAAAAACAACACAGTGGAAACTACTTTTCTGCCTGTGATTGATGACGACTGTCACATCAGTTCAAAGGCAAAAAACAGGCAAAGAAGAAAGTAAAATGAACTAAAGAGGAATCCTGAAGGGAGTAGAAGTAGATAAAACACAGAGCAGGAGCAAAGGTAAAACAAATACACAGGGGGCAGGTCTGGTCTGGCACACCTGATCAGGGACAGGTCTGGTCTGGTCACACCTGATCGGGGACACGTCTGGTCTGGTCACACCTGATCGGGGGCAGGTCTGGTCTGGTCACACCTGATCGGGGGCAGGTCTGGTCTGGTCAGGTCTGGTCAGGTCACTCCTGATCGGGGGCAGGTCTGGTCTGGTCAGGTCTGGTCAGGTCACTCCTGATCGGGGACACGTCTGGTCTGGTCACACCTGATCGGGGGCAGGTCTGGTCTGGTCAGGTCTGGTCAGGTCACTCCTGATCGGGGGCAGGTCTGGTCTGGTCAGGTCTGGTCAGGTCACTCCTGATCGGGGGCAGGTCTGGTCTGGTCAGGTCTGGTCAGGTCACTCCTGATCGGGGACACGTCTGGTCTGGTCACACCTGATTGGGGGCAGGTCTGGTCTGGTCACACCTGATCGGGTGCAGGTATGGTCTGGTCAGGTCTGGTCAGGTCACTCCTGATCGGGGGCAGGTCTGGTCTGGTCACACCTGATCGGGGGCAGGTCTGGTCTGGTCAGGTCTGGTCAGGTCACTCCTGATCGGGGCCAGGTCTGGTCTGGTCACACCTGATCGGGTGCAGGTCTGGTCTGGTCAGGTCTGGTCAGGTCACTCCTGATTGGGGGCAGGTCTGGTCTGGTCACACCTGATCGGGTGCAGGTCTGGTCTGGTCAGGTCACTCTTGATTGGGGGCAGGTCTGGTCAGGTCAGGTCTGGTCTGGTCACACCTGATCAGTTGCAGGTCTGGTCTGGTCACACCTGATCAGCTGCAGGTCTGGTCTGGTCACACCTGATCGGGGACAGGTGAAAAGAATCGGCCAATCACAAAGGTGTGAGGACAAAGACAGGAGGGGTAAATCTAAATGTGACAGAGGAGAGAACAAATAACTAAAGCCCACAACAGTGATGACTTCTTTAAATGCATGCAGCTTCCTCCATTTAATGAACCTTGATTCAGCGAATTGTTTATCTTTACATTTCTTAACAAACATAAAGTCTCTTTCTTACTGGTGGGTTGGACACGGCTTACAAACTTCCTCTTGGTTTTCTGAGTGAACTTAATATGAAACTTAGTCATGGAATAAGACAATGAAAAGGGCATCATGAGGAATGTGGTGAAGAAGACGTGGGTTTTTTTCCTGATTGTCCTGTTGTCTTTTAATAAGTTGTTGACTAAATCCCATGATCCCACGCTACTTTACATCAACTACATAACGTACATAAAACACACAACGACATTGTTCTTGCATTAGAGGTGAACTGGTGAGTCTAAACTGACTGTAGGTGTGAATGTGTGTGTGAATGGTTGTGTGTCTTTCTATGTGGTCCTGTGATGAAGATGATGATCCAGGATGAACCTGCCTCTCTCCCAGGTGGGTTAGGTTGATTTTGATTCCCCTCAGTAGAGGCGTCTCCTTCGTCCCACGCAGCGTTCAGCTGATCATAAAGCTCTGAATGGTTTTATTTGAATGGCATTTTAAATCTGTTGTTGTTTATTCACTGAGGATGCCTGATGATATTTTTTATGCTCTGTCTTTTGTCATGTTCATGTTTTTATGTTAAATTTTTGTGTTGTTCCCCCTTGGGGGCAATAAAGGTTTTCTTTCTTTCTTTCTTTCTTTCTTTCTTTCTTTCTTTCTTTCTTTCATTCATTCATTCATTCATTCATTCATTCATTCATTCATTCATTCATTCATTCATTCATTCATTCATTCATTCATTCATTCATTCATTCATTCATTCATTCATTCATTCATTCATTCATTCATTCATTCTCGCTCACTCAGGCTCAGTGTTAATTTCCTGCCATCGTTGTCTGGAGCTGTCAGTTGATATCAGCTGGTCACATGTATCCAGTAGGACAGTGACACACCTTCCTTCCTCTAAACGATTCTCTCTGTTCCTCTGATTCATTCATCCTGATGTTAAATGTTCTCCATCCCCACATTGTCTTCACACATTCACACGTTCATCATTTCATCATCTTCTTCAGCCTCACAGACTGAACTTTCTCTCTGGCTGTTTTAGTAGTTTTAGTCCTGATTCCAGAATAAATTCCTCCCTTTAAAATGACTTGTCTGTGAGGAAACAGAGAAAGGCACCTCACCCACCTCTAAGCGCTGGTTGGGAGGTTTTAGATTAGGATATAGTGGGCAGGACTGCTGACAAAGAGCCTTTGTAACGTCTCCTCAGTCCTGTAAGAAGAATTAAAGCTCACACACCACCATCAGTACTGAGGCCAGCTGAATTACAGGACAGCTGTGTCAGGCTACTTGCTCTGAGGATTTCTCCCCCGTCCATCAGTAAATGGGCTCAAGAGAGCGATGGATGGTAGAGACCTGACTGCCTCCAGAGCAGTTTGGTTCTGTCGATCCTTGGAGGCCTGCGATGTCCAAATTTACTGGGTCCTGTCACAGCAGCAGTTTGTCAGGACAGTCAGAACTGTGCTGAAGTATCTGCTGCATCACCTTATCTGGGAATTCAGTTCTTCCCTCCAGGACAACACCGAGTCCTACAGGGGGAGGAACTAGTTTTCCATGCTATGAATGCAGCTCTAAGGTCTTTAATACAAAATAATAAGGATTCTGTTGTCAACATTGTTCATTTATTTAAGTCCCTCATCTGATGCCATTAGAAGGTTATTAGTAGCTTTGACCCTGTGCTATGATGCAGATATGGAGCAGAGACACTGGGGGTGCAGTTCAGAGATTTATTATCCAAAAAATCTGCAAAGGCAGTCAAAACAGGCAACGATGTCCAAAAGGTAGAGCAGGCTCAGAGTCCAAATACTGGCAGCAATTTCAGTCCACAAGTGATCCAAGAAAGAGAGGTGAACAAATCCAACACGACTGACAGGAAACACACACAATAAACAAGACAAAGTCATGAAACAAACTGACTGGAAAGAACAGGAGGAGAGGTGGCTGGTATGTGTGACGAAACATCAACGACAAACTGACCACTAACAACAGGAACCACACAATAAATACACTGGGAAAACAAGGGAATGACAAGGTGGAAACAATCAGACAATTACAGTGGAGAAAAATCAGAGAAAACTTTAAAGGGGAAGTCAGGTAAAAAACACAAAGAACAAGAAACATGAATCAGAGACACACAAACTAAGGAGAAAGTACAAAAGTGTAAACAAAGAAAATGAAACGAGGTGATGAATTTAGTCTGTAATAAGTAGAATGTTGTCATTAAAGAAGCTCATGAAGTCATTACTGCTGAGGCTTATAGGAATACTGGGCTCCATAGACCTGTGACTCTCTGTCAGCCTGGCTACAGTACTGAACACAAACCTGGGGCTGTTCTTATTCTGCTCTATTAGTGCTGAGTAATAGGCTGCTCTGGCATTGTGGAGGGCCTTCCTATAGCTTCCAGTTTAGTATGATAACATTGTCTTTCTAGTTCTTGCATTGTCAGCTGTAGTTTACAGTCTGAGGCTGCAGACTTGAGCCGGACTCATCGCCAGAGGGCATCGTCGTCACACGTCTCTAAAACATCAGCAGCTTAAATACTGCCCAGAAGATTTATTATATGCATACCAGTGGAAACTGTCTGGCTCCTCCCTCACTGCAGTCAGCACACACAGAAAAGATGAACACACACACACACACACACACACACACACACACACACACTATGTAACTCCACAGGATCTGCACTGCACATCACTTCTTTCATTTAGAGGCATTGGTTCAGAGGAAGTGAAATGAATGAAAGGTTGAGGTTTAGTTATCTTTTTAATGACAACTAAATAAATACTTCTTTCTCTGAAGAGCATTTTCTTCTGTGGTTCTGCTGCTTTTGCTTCAAGAAGCTCCTCCACATGTTAAGACAGTGCATGTCTGTGTTTTTCATCTGCACATTGTTTTGTAGCCATTAAGATGCAGGCGGGCCTTGATATTCATCTGCTGTGGACATGAGAGCTGCTGTATCAACTTTCCTCTGGGGAGACTTATTTTTGCCTGCAACCGCTCTGCTTCCCGCAAGGAAGGTGCATCCAGAGAGGTTTTTCTTCTCTGTCATGTCAGAAAGACTGTAACCTAAGCCAGGCCAGTCACTGGACACACACACACACACACACTCACACACACACACACACACACACACTCACACACACACACACACACACACACACACTGGTATAACAATATACTCACTCAAGTGCATCTCCTCTGTATATTTGCATTTTCAGCGATTCAGTGGTTTTTGGAGTTGCACTGATGAAGATTAGAGGATCATCATGAAATCTGTGTTTCTAAAACCCAGTTTAAAGATTCACAACGAGACTAAACTGTTTTATAAGTGTAGGGAATGTGATGTGCATCATCTTAACTGGACTGTTTGCTCAGCTTCTTAAGCCTTTTGTACACAGAGTTGCACCATAACGACACAATGAAGCCACCTTTGTCTATTTACACTGAGCAAACCAATGGTGGCGTAACATCAGCAGCTCGCTTCACAACTTAAGGCACATTTCCTGTTTCAACAACCAATCAACAACCTTCAGTCAACATGGTCCAGTTTGACCTCATCTCTTTGTTTGGGGTGTCTGTATGATGCAAGTACATTTTTAACTTTTCCTCTGAGGAAGGCGCTGAGGTTTGAACAGGAGTCAGGTAAACATTGAGGTATGCAGAGATCAGAAGTTCTCATTGATCTCATCTCCAGAAGCCCTGAGGTCTCACCCTCCTCAGATGGGCTGTGTGCTAATGCATTTAGCCAAGAGGCTACATTGAAGCTTTCAGCTTAAGAAAAGGTGTAAATAATGTCTCTTCAAATCAATTTGAGATCTTGGTGCTTATGGAGACTTTAATTATGGTTTATGAGATGTATGGAATCATTTTATGTTTGATTCTGCTTGTTTGTTTACATTTTAAAATCCTTATCCTCCTCTTTTGTTCAGGAGAATTCTGTAACACTGTCTGGCTGTGGAGAAACATCTCCTGACCTGTAGACATGGGTGAGTAGATGATGGTCTCAAACAAACTTACCTCCACTTTGCTTTGAGGCAAACGTCTGACAGCTCAGGTTCCTGCATGAACAAAGACAAGGTGGACGATTTCTTTAAGTGAGATGTAATGAGACCCTGTGGTCTGAAGTGAGAAGTGAAGCATTACTGTTGTGGAGTCTTCTGATACAGATCAATGGAAACAACAGAGACCAGTGGAGCCAGAGACTCCCTGCTGATTCAATTTACCATCTCTGTGCTTCACATGATCGTCCCGCCTCACAGCCGACACACACAGAATGATGGGATGATGGGATGTTTAAAGGACAGGCAGCATTCATGGTATCTGGATGACATGACTTTATCAGAGGCAGCAGACAAATAAAGCAGAAGATAACTAGAATGGAGGAGAGCACATACCTCAATCCTACACGTCTGTTTAACCTCCCTCCACCATACCACCCACCATACCACCCCCCTCCACCATACCACCCCCCCTCCACCATACCACCCCCCTCCACCATACCACCCCCCTCCACATCATGGAAACCAGTTTAGTAGTTTTTGCATAATTAGGGACAGTGTAGAAAACATAACCTCTGAGGGGGATGTGATCAGTTCCAAATAAAAGCTCTTCAAATAGTTCTTGGATCTTGTTTCCCATCATGTGATCAAATCTGGCCTGGGATTCAATCCGGATCCAAAACCACATGAGATCCTGTCGGGACACAAGGTGTCCCGTTTTCCTAAAAATTCCAGATTACATTCAGTGACAACATTTTTTAAATCTGTACATATCAATATGTTTGAGTTCCTTCCTTCAACTCAAACATATTGAGTTGAAGGAAGACATTGAAATTATGGCAAATAAACAAGAGTTTATGGTTTATAAAAGTTTGGGATAAATATTAACTTCAACTCTGCAAAGCGACTCAAGCTCCAGTCACATGCATCACAGTTGAACTACTTCTCCAACTTTAATGGAACTGGTCTGTATATCAGCTGTGAACAATGTATAAAGTAATGCACAGGTTCAACTTCCAGGAAGTTTCCAAGAAACCAAGCATCCTTTAAGGAAATGTTTCTTAATGGTTTCTCCATTTCTTTGGTGACTTTTGACTTTCCAGACATTCATTGTTCAGATTATATGAGTACAAACAAACTGCCTCAGAAACTAACACATGCGTTTCGTAGCTTCATTTCTCCTGGCTGCACAAACGTCAATAATATCTGTAATAGCCTTCATATGAAAATACAAGCAGAGCCGAGTCTTCATCAGAGCCACATCAATTATTCAGAACCGCTCCTGTCGGCTGTGCTGCTCCTGGGATCGATGCCTCTGCTATGTGGACTGATACGAGCCCCTGGTCGAGTCCTGGCTGCAGCAGGTTAATGGGCCAACTTGATTTCAACCATTGCTGGGGGCGCTTCCTGGACAAACTGCTCTACATCTGATAGACACACAAAACTGTGTGTGTGTCAATAGTGTGTACTATTGTGTAATATTGTGCATAATATCTGTGAGGTCCTCACATTTCTGGAGGACGGCCTGGAAGATCGGTGCTTAGATCTGCAGCTCCTAAAAAGTTTCTGAAGTCAGTCAATAAAATTTCTGGTTCCCAGAACATTTCACCCAAAAATGAAAATTCAGTCATTATCTACTCGCCTCCTGCCATCAGACAGTCAGCTGTCGTTCTTTTTGTCCAGGAGCTTCATAGAAAAACAGCATTCTCTTAAAAAGACAGAAGAAGAAGACGGGGAAAAATAATGTAAAGCTAACATAAAATGACTCCATACAGTCTGTTCAGCCTAGTCTTTAAATGTTTGCTGAATTTTAATTTTTGGGTGAATTATTCTTTTAATTTAAAGTATTAAAGCACATTTCAAGCTTTAAATCTCTCTGAAGGATCACAAACTACAAACAGATTATTCCTCCGGTTTATGAGCAGTCTGAGTACACCCCCCACCCCCCACCCCACCCCCACTTTGGCATAGAGGACTGTCTAATTAACCATTCAGTTCAATAGAGGAAACAAGCAGGCGTTTTAAAAAGCTTCACCTATTGATTGAATAATCTTTGAGTTTCTCAGTTCCAACTTCCAGAAAGTGCTGCAGAAAGATTCATCTGTCAAGGTGATGTCATGCAAACAGCACAACTCGCTCTGGATGACATTTTTGAGGATCTATAATTCATGACACAAAAAGACTGCATCTATCAGACAAATAATATTACTCCCAGTGGTTTAGTGTGTGTGTGCATGGGTGTGTGTCCGCCCAGCTCTCACAGATAAGGGATAGTCATCAATAAATTCCTGACATCTCAGATAATGTAGTGACACTCAACTTCCTCTTAACTGAATATTTTATGCTCTACACATTATCACACACCCCAGCAGGATGATAACACCACATGTTCTGGCAAACAACCAGATCAGTTTATTCAACTCCAACAGAAGCAGTGAAGCAACTGAGACAAAACGGTCTGAACTTTGGCTCAGAGGAAAAAGGGGAAAAAGTCATTAGGTCAGAGAAGTTCATGCAAATTAAAATCACATTTTGGCTCCATGAAAACGTCAAAATGTAAATGAGAGAGAACAAGCAAAGAGTGTCTTGAATGATAAGTGAGGCCATTTTCTGACATCTTAAAATCCATATAAATTAACCATTTGTTCCCCAGTCTCTAAAATATCATATTAAAGTAAACCCAGACGTCATACTTATGACTCTGTGGGGCTGTACTCAGGTACAGTAGTGTTTAATGCTACCGCCTGCATGCTAACATGCTAACATGCTGACTGTCATTTTGCATATTTGTCTTCTAGTTTATATTGAGGTGATTTCTAGGAGTGGTGTGTCCTTTGATTGGCAGCAGGTGAACAGCTGTTCACTGGAGCGGAAGGGCAAACAGTTTTCAACCGCACAAATACAAAGTAATACTAGTACAAAGTCTGTTTTTTATTTTCAAGATGAAGAGTATCCAATTATTTCTTTATATATTTATTTATTTATTTCATTGGCCGATGATTATTTTTCATCATATTGGCAAAATGTTGAAGACAGAGAAGAAGTGATCCAGAATCTGCATCTGTTCCTGGAGCCACCTGACATCACTTTTAGAGATATCACTAAGACAAAAACACAAAAGCATGAATGATCACATGACCTCTCTGACTAAATAACCAAATATAAATTTAAATATAATAAAAAGTGAAAATAAAGAATAAGTAAAACATTTAATAACAATATAATTAAACCAACAGGAAAAAAATACGTACAAGATAAAATACTTAATTCCACTGTATTTTAACTTACTGTGACTTTATTTTACTTTAATATTCTATGATATGTCAGATCATCTCCTGCATCATCATATGTTCTTCTGTGCTAATCTGGAATCTGATTACATCATCAGAGGGGGACTACTGTTACTAAGCAACACTTTGATCGTGTCATTCAGAGATTCTCAGAAACTCACCATTTACCGCTCTCTCCATGAAACATTCAACCTCTTCATTGAACGAGAGCAGGAATTGATTTGGTAGAATAATGGATTGGAAGAAAAAAAAGACACATCTAACAAACAAACACACACACACACACACACACATTCTTACGTACACCGTCAGGTGAGCCCAAGAGATAGATGTGAGTTGAAGTGAAAGACTTCCTTTACCTCATCAAACAGGAAGCAAACATTGATTTAATGAACAGAAACGTTTAAAATTTGCAGAGATATGTTCGAATGATTCCTATTGCTTCAGTCAAACACTTGTTTTCTGGTCATATGTTAATTTATGACATCAGTCCAACCACTGACAGATACTGTTTGTCTGGTGCAGCAGCGCTGCAGCAGAGACCCATCTCTATGCCACCTTTATTTGTTTACAGTGAACAAAACAATGGCATCACTGCACTACACACACTGCACACTGCACTACACACACTGCACACTGCACACTGCACACTGCACTACACACACTGCACTACACACACTGCACTACACACACTGCACACTGCACTACACACACTGCACACTGCACACTGCACTACACACACTGCACACTGCACACTGCACTACACACACTGCACTACACACACAGCACACTGCACACTGCACTACACACACTGCACACTGCACACTGCACTACACACACTGCACACTGCACACTGCACTACACACACTGCACACTGCACACTGCACTACACACACTGCACTACACACACAGCACACTGCACACTGCACTACACACACTGCACACTGCACACTGCACTACACACACACAGCACACTGCACACTGCACTACACACACTGCACACTGCACACTGCACTACACACACTGCACTACACACACTGCACACTGCACACTGCACTACACACACTGCACACTGCACCAGTGTGTGGTTTCATATAACATGCTGGCTCTCCGCAGCAAAAGAGACGTATAACACAGCAGCGTCTATTGTAAAATTTTACATATGTTTCAAGCAGTGCTTTGTAAATGTCAAAATAAGCTGGCAAAAACATTTATCCTCCCAGTTGCATGGTGGTTGATCTCGACCTCTGCTCAGCAGAAAAGGAGCTACCGGACCTCACGCTGTAACCCCTATTCAAAGACTTATTCAGTTTTTCTTTGAGTTATCAGCAAACTGCTAATAGCTGCTTTTTAACAACAATGGTTTTACCCTAAAACCGTTGTTGTGTTTGGCCGGTGGTTTCCATGACAACAACAAAATTGAAATCAGCTTGCAGAAATAAAATTACAAGCAGAAATAATTCACTTTGGGAATGAAAAAGCTCTCTCCAGCTGATCTGGTTATGTCTTTGTTTTTGGGGGATGGAATCCATCAATGAATGTGTAAAGGAGATGTAGAGAGAGGAGGAAGTCTCGCTGCCATTAACCTGAGACCACCCCCTCCGCTTCCACCCCACCCAGTCGACCTCACTCCACCTCCCCTCCTTCATTCAGAGCCGGCCCTGGCGGAGAGGAAACGGCCGCCCTCTTGGGGATTTGGCATCATAATTATATAGGAAGCAGAGCAGGCTGCTGTCTGTAGCTGCAGAGGCTGCAGGCTGGTCACACATGTCGGCTAATGTGCAGTGAGCTGGTCATCATATGGAGCTGTCTGTCTGACACTGTATGGAAGGTAAGACACTATTTATCTTTAATGACTTCATAACAACGCAAGAGTGATTATCAGCCATTATTAGATTATTTTTTTGTATTTGTATTTGTATTGATTTGTATTGTCAGTGTCCATATCTCTATACCTGACTCTCACTGAAGAGTTCAAAATGGCTTTAAAAGCAGTTTAACTAAACTTTCCTCTCTTTGGATGAAGCATGAAAAGTATTTTTTCTGGGAGGATGTTTAAACTAATTTCTGTGGTTTTACGGAAACGGATGCATTTTTGCCTGCAGGCTGTTTCTGAACTCTGCAGAGTTAATTTGATCTTTTGCTGCTGGAGATGATCAAAAAGATTCAGTAGGAATCCATGTCAGCCTTGTACCAAATGATTAGATGTCAACATAGACTAGTGATAGTTCTTGGAGGATTAGTCTTTGGCCAGGTTGTAAATAAAGGTGTGTGTCCAGTGTGGCTCTTAAAATATGTATTCATTATTATTATTTATTGATTTGAAGACTAGGAGCACCCTGAGAGAGATTTTACAGCATCTTTAAAAGAACAGTTCACCAAAAAAATCTAAATTCATTCATTACTTACCCTCATGCAAATGGAAAGACTGAAGTTTCAGTCCACAAAACATTTCTGGAGCTTCACACCTAAACAGGCTTTTAGCATCGTCCTGATGCTCCTGTACGGCTTACAGCTTCTACACCGTAATCCAAGTCTCCAGAAGGCAGAGATCCAAAATTGTTTGGTGATTTGTTTTTGGTGATTTTTTCTTTTTTGAAGTCCCCATCTTCTTCAGTTGCTTCAGAGAAAGCTGCATTGCAGTTTTGCTATGAAGGTTCAGAAATGTTTTGGGGAGTAAGAAACGTCACCTGACTTTCCATCATCATGGCGGTGAATAGATAATAACTGAATTTTCATTCTTTGGTGAACTGTTGTTTAAATCCCAGCTACAATAGTTCTAAAGAGAATGTTTCTGAAATGGATCGTTCTGTCACATAAAAAGGACTTTGACAATAATCCAAGCCAAAATGATATTTTACAATAAAGCTCTTGGTGGTGAAATCATAAAACGGAAAACATTTACATTTTACATTTATGCTTTCTTGTTGAATAGATGTGCTCATGACTAACTCCTATGACTCAGACTGCTTTTCAATGTGTAACAGAGTAAGAAGAGGAAGCTGCCATGTCAGAGAAGAAGCCACAAGGTTTAGACACTCGTCCCAAATGTGGTCTCCGCAGCTGGAGTGCAGACAGCCACGTCTGGAAGGGGAAGAAACGTTCCCGTAGTTCTCGCAATGGGTCAAGTCCTGGAGGGCTGGAGGCAGAGGGGACAGAGGAGCTAGGTGTGCGATCCACATCCTGTACAAGGAGGCGCAGAGAGAGAAAGTGTAGCTGCAGCACTCTTGGGGATGCATTGACGTCTGCAGACATCGATGCCGTCTGTCGGAAGGCTTTGTCCCGCCGCTCTCTGCGGCAGAAGTTTCAGGATGCTGTGGGCCAGTGTTTTCCTCTGCGCTCTCACCATCACCTTCATCACCATCACCACCATCCATCGGGCTCCTCACGACCATTCTCAGTACTCTTCTGGTCCAAACGCAAGATCCACGTCTCAGAGCTCATGCAGGACAAGTGTCCATTCTCACCCAAATCTGAACTGGCTCGATGTTGGCACCTTATAAAGAAACACACTAACCACCCAAGTGCCGTGAAGGAGATGGAGGCTCCCCTCAAACCCAGTGTCTCCTCTTCCTCTACCTCTCCCCCACAGACTCCCCTCTCCTGGGATGATATCTGCTGCTCTCCTGGGCCTGGAGGAACCAGTCTGGAGGACTGGGACCCTTCTTGTCCTCATGGGGGAGCAGAGAACAGCTGCAGCCACACTGACTACATCCTGGTCCCAGATCTCCTCCAGATCAACAACAGCTCCTGTTACTGGGGTGTGTTGAACCGCTTTGAGGCAGAGGAGCTTCTGGAGGGCAAACCAGAGGGAACGTTTTTGCTCCGAGACTCTGCCCAGGATGAGTTCCTCTTCTCTGTCAGCTTCCGTCGCTACAGCCGCTCCCTGCACGCACGCATTGAGCAGAACGACAAGCGTTTCAGCTTCGATGTACGCGACCCATGCATGTACCAGGATCCCAGTGTGACAGGGCTACTGAGACACTACAGTGACCCGGCCACCTGCCTCTTCTTTGAGCCACTCCTTTCCCGGCCGCTATCGAGAACCTTCCCTTTCTCCCTCCAGCACCTGTGCAGGACTGTGATCTGTAGCTCCACCACCTACCAGGGCATAGAAGGCCTGCCGCTGCCACCTCAGCTCAGGGACTACCTCCGACAGTACCACATCAAGTGTGATGGGGCCTGTGCTGTGTGAGAGTCCAAAGCAGGCCTCATATAGGCAAATATAGGGTGAGGAAAAGTCCAGTTCTCTTGACAAGGAGACAAGAGTGATGTTAATGTCTAAACAAGGTCTAAACGGAGCAGAGATGTCAAGAGAAAGAACAACTAAACCTTCAAAGGATGATCCGCCTTCTCAACAGGCCTGAATCCGTAGCTATACTGCAGGAACACATGGACATAATAAGCCACCAGCTGACTGTGGTACGCTGACATAGTAATGAAAAACATTTGCCTTAATATCCTTTTTAGAGGAGGATTCTCAAAAATCATTAAAAGTTCTCACTATTTGTGGAATATTGAAGTTTTTCTCTTGCTTCAATTGATGCAGTTGTTTTGTGAGGGGATCTCATATCCAAACCCACATCTTTCTATCATGTTACCTGGCTGAGGCTTCTTGCACATACATTAATATCATAACATGTGATGTTTTGCTGTGGCCCTGCTGTCAATATGCTTCTAGTAATATCTAAACATTATTCATTCTCCTTTAACTTTCTAACTAAATAAATGTACAGCTCTGTGTGATACTGAAGGTTCTTTCCAACAATGTTACTGAAAACCCTTAAACAAAGCTGTAGTCTAACTAATCACAGTCTTTAACATATGGTGTGGAGACTGAGGCTGTGATCTGAACCTGACTGATCACTGAACACATGAACCTCCTCATGGGAGAGATGGGCAGATGAAGTCACAACTAGAGGACTTCTGCATTTCTAGACTTTTTATCTGCTACTCAAAATCAGTTCAGGTAATCAGAGCAACATGGACTGAAAGAGAGAGAGGCATTATTGATAAGTTGGATCTAGTGCAGTAAACATAAATGCCACTTTTTAATGTCTTTCTACAGAGTTGGTTACTACAGAATACAGATGCATCTTAAATCAATCGGTGCCAAATTTTGGTACCTGAGAATGAGAGAAAGAGAGAGAGCAGAGAGAAAGAGAGAGAGCAGAGAGAAAGAGAGAGAGCAAGAATATCTACAGTATAAAGTGGAATACAAAGCTGCTCAGGGCAAAATAATCCCTCTGCATATTAAAATAAATATTTGCTTTTCAAATGATGTATCCGATAATGGCCACATTGTTCCGTTCGTCCAATGTGTTGGCATTGATGTTAGGAGATGGTAGAAGGTTGTTATAATGTAGCTACTAATAAGAAGAAGCAAATGCAGAGACAGATGTACTCAGCGTTGGTCTGCAAGGCCATTAAAAAAGACATTTTTTCAATTGTTTTGTTATTCTAGCTGCCAGAAGAAATGTCTTTTCGTCATTTTTAAAGTGGACCTGGATGAAGGGCTGAATTCAGGATTTTTTTCCCCACTATTTTGAACATTACAAGATTTTTTTGACTGTTTTTGTCAACTACACATGAATTACTTCACAGATTACCTAGAAGCTGGATGGAAGGCTGGGACATGTGAGAACAGAATAAAATTTGTCATCCTCATCCATTCGTTAGGTTGCTTAGCTGATATTTCCATTACAGTCCCAATATACAGTAGCAATGATCAGCCATTTAAGATAAGGATATCTTTATTAAGTAAGGCTCATGATTGGAATTTAGAGTTTAATTAAATTCAAAAGGACTTTGGGGCCTTGGTGGAGGTCTTCCCTCTACTGCGTGTCCTTCTAGTTTATATTTTTTATCTAATCCAATTCGGTGCTGATATTCCTTCAGTCTCTTCATTTAAGTCCATTTATCCAGGTAAAGTCTTTTTTTAAACTGTTTCTCCAGTTGCTTCTAGGACTTTGAACAGTTTTCCTTTGAAGCAATGCTGGTGTTAGAAAATACTTGGTGACTTAATTTTTACAACTGAAATTACAATTTGACCACAGAGAAATTGAAGTACCAAAAAAATACTGTTTGGTACTGGTAAGGTGTCATACTGGTACCAGTATTGTTGCCCAACCCTAATCAGAGAGACCTTGGACTGATTTAATTGGGTTGCAATGTTGTCTGCAGCCACAAGATGACAGTACTGTGCTGATGACAGCTTTGTCTGCTCAGCTGCTTCTCCATTCAGTCTCAACTGAAAGCTCTGTAAATTGGACCATTTGTGCCTCTCTATGTTTCCCAAGTATTTCTATGAATGAATGGATTTCAGTGTACTATAGAACTAAGCAAGTAAATCAATGTGATTAACCCTCGATGTATATATTCTATTCACCACAATGACGCCAATAAATGTCATTTACACTGCTTTTGTGGTGTGACTGTTTCTAAGGTGTTTTTCATCTCTGGGCTGATTTAATGCTTATCCACCCTCATGTCCACGCTGCAGCTGTGTCATAGTTAGACAAGCTAATGGTACGGAAAATACTGCTTTTGAAATACCACCCTGAAAACAATTCATCCCACTCTCTGCAAAGGGCACCTCTAAATGCCAGCACTTCAGCAGAGCAAACTGAAGATAAGGACATGAAAAAGACAATTTCCCCTCAAGAAATATAGATTTTTCCATTGATTCATGCGTCATTCACCTTCCCTCTCATGATACGGCAGTGCAAAAATATCTGCCCTGGTGTGAGTTGTATGACAAAAAACAAATGCATGAAATATTCATCATACAGCCATTAGGTTTTCAGGCATGAAACATTTTCCCCTCATGTCATACAGATATCAGCGTTTCACTCCTGCATGCTTGAGTAACTTGGCTGGATCTGTATATTTTTTTGCTTTCATTGCTGGTTATGTTTCGCTTTATTTAATTTAAATCACAGCTGGTTTTGTCTACAGAGTCAGGATGTTAGACAGAAAAATAAGACTAAAAATCCTCTACTCTCCACATGTCGATGAAAAGTTGGGTAAACTTTATTCATTCACAAAACCTTTCTGCAGCATTCTCCTAAACAACTGAAGAAGAGCGGGATTTTTTAAAATTACACCCTAGGGTTATTTAAACCAACTACAGTACAAGCTCTTATGCTGAGTGCATAAGCTTGAATGTGTCTGCATGTGTTGCTAATGTTACAGTCACTTGTAAAACAAATTAAATTTAACATAGCTACGATTGCTAGTTCTTGATCTTGTTTAGCGGCTGATTTATGCACATTCAAGCCCCTCCTCAGACACTTTTAGTTTAGAGGCTACAGAGAATATTAAAGCTTAAAACATGATGTAATGTCTTTTAAAATCAATTTTGGATCTCTGTTGACCTGGATTATGGATTATGAGCTATATGGAGTCATTTTGTTTGTGTCAAGTTTTTTTGGACTTGAGACGAAAACATTCATAACAGAAACTTTTTTCGGAGGTGTGGAGTTTAAAGTCATGCAGATCTGTCAGAGAAGGTTTGAAGTCAATATGCTACTGGTTGCATTATGGGAAATGTAAAATTCCCCCCTCATGGGTGACCCTCCAGCCGTCTACAAACTCTATCTATATGTCAATGCTCCGTCAATGGACACAGTCAGGAGCCACATGTATTGATTGTCTTGAACCACATCCATCAAATATTAATGTTATCTTGTATGATCCAGTTAACTACCATCATTTTTCAGCAGCTCAAAGCAAACATCTAGTGTTACATTAGATTCATCAAACACTTGATATCCAAATCCGGGACATGACATATATGTTTTTAGGTTATGAGTTAATCCACGACTGTTTCATAGAGTCACATGCAGCTTGAAACACAGATAACAGGCCTGTTGTACATGTTCACACTCCTTCTCTCTGATTTCAGTGATGTAATATTTAGACATCCAGCTGTCTGCCAACAGAGTACTTCCTGTTGCACTAATCAACTCCCCCCTGACACTCTACTCAAATAGAGTTAGCCAGTGACAGGATGTCTTTGGCAGCCGAGGAAAGAGCCAGGACGTGCATCCAGTATACTGTATATTAATAGCTGCTTGAATGAATAAATAATTAAACAAATAAAAGCATTAGCGTTAATAGTGAATATATATCATACATAAATGCTTCCGAATAGACTCTATTGTATTGGAATTCCAGGAACTGAAGAAAACTCTTTATTCATCTATCTTTAATTTCTCATGATGCTCACTGCAGACACACCTGTTCTTTGTGTATGTTGAGTCTTGTCTGCACTTAAGTACAACATTGATATAGGGTCTAATTGTAGTTGAATATTTCCATAACATACTTCTTCTATGCCACTACATGTCAGAGTAGTGGGATAGAATATAGAAATATAGAAAAATATTTAACATTTACTCCACTACATTAAAATTATAACTGTGATTTTCCCAATATATATGTTTAATTTTAGTTACGTAAAAGTTTGAATTCAGGTTAAAAAGGTAAAAGATCTGAATTCTTCTTCCACCACTACCTACTATCAAATATATCATCATTAACATTAAAACAACAAATACATTCAGTATTTTTTTAACTGTATACTTAATCGTCTCAGCTTTGGGCAGAAACAACGCAAATCCACATAGAAAATCTACATGGAGGTGGGCGGGTTTGCGACGCTTGCGTCGTGACGTACAGGCGGGAGCTCGGACGTTGCTCCTCCTTGTTTTCAACGCAGCGCGGGAGATTCAGGAGAAGGGTTATCGAGTGTTTGCTGTCACCCGAGGAAGCTGTAAGTTGTCTCTCCTCAGAAGTCACTACTGGTTAGTTAACCTCGTCATTCAGTCTGAATTAAACCTATATCTCTTTCATAAAGTCTGAATTAAACGTATCATTATGGAAACTCCGTTTATCAACCCGACCGTTCAGTTTGAGTTAGCGCAGTCAGCTAATGTACTTTCATTAGCTTTTGTCAGTGCTAGTTCAACTATTTAGTTAGCTAACGGGAGATGGTGACAGGGCAGAGGATGCCTGTTTCAAATATTTAATATTCACGTGTCAGTCTGGGCGTCACTTATTGATCACTGATTTTGTTTTGTTGTTCTGTTCATAAGTCTGGCGGTTTGTGAAAATGCCCTGTGAGAGGAAGCCGATGCGCTACGGCCACTCGGAGGGACACACCGAGGTCTGCTTCGATGATACCGGGAAGTAAGTCAATAACAGCTCTGACCCTCCTTTTACAACATTCACTGCTCAGACCTGCTATTTATGAGAACATCCGTCATTTGTGAACCTCAGTGCATCACGTCTTTCTTTATGTCATGTTCAATCATTAGTCTTCTAATGTTACAGTCACATTTATTACTGCACACTTTACTATTCAGTTCTTACTATCTACACAGCAAAATGTGTAATGTTAATTCAACACTGCTACGGTTCAAACTACAAAAACTTTGCTCTATGATAGAGATGCACCAGCTCTCTGAATAGTTGAAACTTGACCCTGGTCACTGTTGAGGTTACATACTGAAACTGAGCAGGTTTGGGCTGAGCAATCAACTGAAATAACCAAAAACTGACGTTTAGAATCGCTCACTGACTTAGTTTCACTCATGTTACTTTCACCAAAGCCTGTTCTCATGAACTGTCCTTTAAAAAATACTATGTTGTTTTTAAATACTATGTTTTGTTCCAGCTCCTATCCTCTGATAAATAATGAACAGTCTTTAAAGTAACAATAACAATGATTTATTTTTGTTGCCTAGACTAGATGTGTTCTGTCCTTAAAGTTAAGTGTGTAGTTAGTGTAAATTCAATGTCATTAATAGTCATATCTGAAATCGGTGGTTGTTTTGGTTCATGGTGGGGGTGAGTCTTACAGGACGTGGTGAGAGGAGGTTATATTTCAAATGAATGCCATGTTTGTCGTTTGGGCACATTTGGATCATTAATAATCATTCATTAATCAATTAATCAAGGTAACATAATAGTGTCGTATCCCCCAGCCCTATAGTAAGCAGTACGTTATGCTGTTTTGACCACAGGGTGTGCCTGATCAATCCCCATTTTCAATCCTCACGTTATACTGTAGGAAATGAATTTACAAAATAAGTTTGACATTGAAATCAGTTTGACATTTCTTTACCTGCACCACAAAGCCAATATTTCACCAGGATACAATTTCCTTTAGGTACTTTGTGACCTGTGGAAATGATGGAGATGTTCGAATATGGGAGGGTTTGGATGATGATGATCCAAAGTTCATCACCGTTGGAGAAAAGGTCTACTCCCTTGCCCTCAAGGTTGGTCACCTGCCTCCTCCTGCTTCATTTAGCTGGTTTTCAGACCCATAACGTATGACTGAAACCTTTTGTAATATAATTATGTTCATCCTCCACAGAACGGCAAGCTGGTGACGGCAAGCTCCAACAACACAGTGCAGATCCACACATTTCCTGATGGAGATCCAGATGGCATCCTGACCCGGTTCACTACCAACGCCACACATGTCACCTTCAACAGCAGCGGCTCCAGAGTCGCTGCCGGATCCAGGTACTCCAGATGGAAGACTGGATTTAAATTCTCAAGAAGTGTTTTGAGTTGTGATCACTGTAATTGTGTTTTAGTTATGCTCTGTCCAACGGTGGTCCTCCTCCCCCAAAGGTCTCTGAATAACATATCATATCTCTTATATATTTATATAATTATATCACAATTATGTGTCAGTCAATACTAAGCAGTGAAATTACACAATGTTCGATAGCTAGTTCAGTTCTACGTTTAAAAAAAACAGCCTACTACAAGCTGTGTTCACATTATGTTAACTCACTTGAGCCTTTAGCCACTGTAAATGTCATATTTAGCAGTTAGCTACACAACCACAGCAGCTGTCTCAAACAACAATATAATGTCTTACATAAACTGAAACACATCTTGAATAAATCTGGATGTCAGTCATTGAGGAGTCATTCCTCCTTTCATGTGAAACGTTCCAGCAGTGAATGATTAACCTGAAGTTAACCACCAAACCAGGTAAAGAATTCATTTACACCGTTTTAAATGAAGTCTGCAATGAAGCCTCTCAGCTCGACATCTGATGAAGGTGCACCAGCTTGAATGTGACTACATGTGCCACTAGACAAGATTAGTGACGAACTGCTTTTAGTATGTTAGCCTTGGAAACCATTCATAACCCATGAAAATGTCAGACATTAGTTTAGAAAGGTTTGAAATTAAGAAATGATACGTGTATTGAGTTTAGGAACTAAGATTAATATTTTTTCCTGACACACGGAACAAGGTGACATCAACTAGTGTCTAACAAACCGTCATTACAAGCTGTAACTTGCAAATTTCCTGAAGCCAATGAAAAATCAGCTGAA
Organism: Chaunax sp. Z400; assembly: GCA_037577475.1. Taxonomy (NCBI): domain Eukaryota; kingdom Metazoa; phylum Chordata; class Actinopteri; order Lophiiformes; family Chaunacidae; genus Chaunax; species Chaunax sp. Z400. Next base: position 34,601,958 of record CM075184.1, on the reverse strand, counting down.
TAGGCACAAAGATGGAAAACATAAGTCAACATAGTGCAAATATCTCCCTATGAATTAAATCCATTGAAGGCCATTATAGCCAGTGGAAAGTAAAAAAAGAAAAGAAAAAAAATGTCTTTATATATCTCCAATGAATATTAACACTTTACCATAAAGGTTTGAAGGAAACTAAAATAATCCTTTAAGACAGTCAGAATATCTTAGTGTGTTTTTCAGCTCTGGAACTATAGACAGACTTATAGCACTCAGTGTTTTATGCAGGATCAGATAAACTCTAGATGTGGGCTAAATTCATATTTAAAAAAATCAAAACTAAGAAACAAGTTAGGTTAAAAAAAAGATGTATTTTTATTCATTTGTTTACTGTAAACATTCTGCAACAAAAATTTATGAGTGTTGTAAAACTTGGGTTTCTTGGATGTTCAGTTCAAATTTCAGCCAAATCCAGTGAAAAATAAGCAAAGACTCACAAATGTGATTAAATTTATCTCTGACAGCCAAACTTAAAAAATTATGGATTTAAAAATAATTTTGGAGTTGGAGCAAAAGAAATTTGCAAGGTCCCATGAATTCAATAGAAGTTGTCCATCTTCCATGATTCTTCTTCTTTTGCAGAATTTAACAGCAGACTTGCACATGTGTATGTTGTCCCTGTCAGATCCAAAACAGCTGCATCATCAGTTCTTATGGTACAACAGAAAAGCGAGGAGGTCACATGTTCAGGATTGTGGCAGTGACTTGGTACTGAGACATCGGTTCTCATGTCATCCTTAGACACGAGTCATATAAAAATATTTCTAAACTGTTCCTCTTCATGTTAACAAATGTGTGCTGAACATTTTTACAAACTGAGTGCCTAAATCTCAGTAAAGCTTTTGTAAAGCTGCAGGTTAATGTCAGCACTGGCAGACTGGATCAGTCGCCTGCAGTAACACATCATGGTCTCATTACTGAGAAGATTTAAACCTCCTGTCGTGGGAAAAAAGACATCTTTGACGATGAGGATGTCCAGCTCAGCGGGCAGCTTCATCCTGAGGTATTTCACAACCGGTGACGCGATCCAGGAGGAAGCACAGATGAGAGACGAGCAGATGTCTCTTTCACTTTGTCAAACCATCCACGTTCAGTGGCTGCGGCTCCTGTGGCAGCTGAGGAAGCCGTCGTGCGTAACGCGTCTGTTCAGTGTTGTGTAAACTCTGACTCAACCACTCTGTGATCCCATCAGGCTCAGTGTGGCTGTTTCTGTGCAGGATGACCTGCACACAGCGGTGGAGCTGAATGTTATTTCCAGCTCACAGACAGCAGCTTTTTGATTGGTTTCTGATTACTCTTGATTAGAGTTAAACGTCTGTTTGCGAGCAGAATCGATTCGATCAAAGCAGTGAAAGCACAGAGCATGGCGGCTTATTGACGCTGCTGTTGTCATCCTGGTCATTTCTGTTGTGATATTGATTGTGATAAATCGGGTCTCTGAGGCTGTTAGGCCAGATATGGCATCTGTCATGTGGAGGAAATCAGGATTATTTGACTTCCTTCTTTTCATTGATTTGACAGTTTGCTCTCGGGTTGGTTCACAGCTCACGTCCTTTCTCATCATCACGTGTGAACACAGATGATCTGTACATGCCGGTTACATCCTCTGCTTTCCTCAGTGACTTCATGGTGAAGGTGGTGGAGGTGTCGGACAGCAGCCAACAGAAAACACTCCGTGGCCACGAAGCGCCCGTCCTCAGCGTCGCCTTTGACCCCAAAGATGACTTCCTGGTGGGTCAACCTGTTGGTCTGCATGTTAAATGTGCTGATGACTAAATAATTTACTTTTGTTTGGGGCAGGTGTAAAAATAAATAAATAAATAATTAATTAATACAAAATTTGTTTCCTCATTCGACACCTTGACACTTCTTCTGTAGCCAAAGACATTTGTACTTGAATTCTATCAAAATAATCCTTGTTTTGTCTGTTTAAGAGATAAGATCAGTGTTGTAGTTCATACATCACGTTCCTGATGCGTTCAATTCACCCTTCACCAAAAAGATGGGGGCGTTCAGTGAGCAGGTTGTTTTTAACACTGGATAAGATGTTCGTAATTTACTATCAGTACAGCTGTGGGTCGATGCATCTCAGAGTATGAAGAGAGAATTTGTCAGCCATTCAGAACAAATAAAGAAAAATAAATCATCTTATTGAAAGTTTTTCACATCTCTCAGCCCCAAGTGTGTCAAGGATTCCATCATAATGTCACCAAAGTGAACATGTGAGACATGTAAGGCTGTAAATGCATCATGTTTGGCTGAAGCAGCCTTTGTTTTCTCTGCCAGGCGTCTTCCAGCTGTGATGGTTCCGTGGTGGTGTGGAACGTTGAGGAGCAGGTACCACTTCATGCACACGACCTTTTATTTTAACGTGCTCTCGTCACATGTTGACTGACTTTGTGTCCATTCAGTCTCAGGTGATCAGCTGGCCTCTGCTGCAGAAGACCAACGATGTCAGTAATGCAAAGTCTCTGTGTCGACTGGCCTGGCAGCCTGGAGCGGCGAAGGTCAGTGACTGGACCGGTGTTTCTAATCAGCTGTGAGTAATCCTTCATACGGTACCAAAATATAACTCAAACAAGAAAGTGTGTGTGTCTGTGTGTGTGTGTCTCTGTGTGTGTGTGTGTGTGTGTGTGTGTGTGTCTCTGTGTGTGTGTGTGTGTGTGTGTGTGTGTGTGTGTGTGTGTGTGTGTGTGTGTGTGTGTGTGTGTGTGTGTGTATGTGTGTGTGTCTGTGTGTGTGTGTGTGTGTGTGTCTGTGTGTGTGTCTGTGTATGTGTGTGTGTCTGTGTGTGTGTGTGTGTGTGTCTGTGTGTCTGTGTATGTGTCTGTGTGTGTGTGTGTGTGTGTGTGTGTGTCTGTGTGTGTGTGTGTCTGTGTGTCTCTGTGTGTGTGTGTGTGTGTGTGTCTCTGTGTGTGTGTGTGTGTGTGTGTGTGTGTGTGTGTGTGTGTGTGTGTGTGTGTGTGTGTGTGTGTGTCTGTGTATGTGTGTGTGTCTGTGTGTCTGTGTGTGTGTCTGTGTGTGTGTGTCTCTGTGTGTGTGTGTGTGTGTGTGTGTCTCTGTGTGTGTGTGTCTGTGTGTCTGTGTGTGTGTGTGTGTGTGTGTGTGTGTGTGTGTGTCTGTGTATGTGTGTGTGTGTGTGTCTCTGTGTGTCTGTGTGTGTGTGTGTGTGTGTGTGTGTGTGTGTGTGTGTCTCTGTGTGTCTGTGTGTGTGTGTGTGTGTGTCTCTGTGTGTCTGTGTGTGTGTGTGTCTCTGTGTGTGTGTGTGTGTGTGTCTCTGTGTGTGTGTGTGTGTGTATCTCTGTGTGTGTGTGTGTGTGTGTGTGTGTGTGTCTCTGTGTGTGTTTGTGTGTGTGTCTGTGTGTGCATCCAGTTTTTGGCGGTTCCTGTAGAGACAACAGTGCACCTGTACGATCGAGGGTCCTGGGACCTTGTGAGCACCCTGTCCGATGATCTGCTGACTCAGGTGAGATCCTGGTAAACTTATACAAACTCATTGTCTAAAGAGCTGCGTCACAAATGTAGGACCAGTAGTCTATAATATGAAAGTGTTAAAAGTGTTCTTTTAATCACAAATGTAGGAGTGAAGAACACATTGACACACTTGATTATCATGATATATGTACAGTATTGAGTCTCAAAAACTTGATTTTTAATCAATAGTGCCAGAATTTGCCCAGAAGTTACTGTTGCAGTTTTTTCCTTTCCTAATTTATAAATCCAAAGAAGCACCTTTTAAACATTTTTTAATTCTGTTCCAGTTGCACTAAAAGTATTATGAGGTTTAACGTACTCTTTAAAATAATAACAGCTGTCCTAAATTTACATGAAAATAAAATCCACTTTATCACAGTGTATTGTGATACATGTCATATTGTCAGCTTCCTGCTGATACACACATGTTAAAATATGCTGCATTAGTATCTTGTATCTGGTTTGTCCCTGTGAATCTGTGAAGGAATGTTTTCTGTACTTAGTAGGGACTTAGGTCCAAGGTTACATCCCAGTGTTTTCTTCTCCTTTGTTCCCCAATAATCAGACAGACTGTCTCCATTTTTGACAAAAGTATGTGTTCCATCCTCAAGAAGTGGCCTCAGTTAACACGTCTACCTCTGTATCTACTGTCATATCTTACTTTAACTTGTAAAGGAGAACCTTATATGCTGCACACCACACTCTTCATGGAAGGTTTAAATGCTTAGGGACCAGGAAACGTCCTTCAGAAGTGACGTGACGTTTGCATTGTGTTTCACACCTTTTGTTAAGTAAATTCTCCATCAAGTCGTATTAAATCCTTCAGTTTAAGACATCATCACGTCTCCTGAGCCGGTTTTTTCACCTGCAAAGAGATTCCTTCACAATAGCTGCAGACTAATGTGGCTGTAGAAGTTTAAAAAGAATAAAGCCTGAAGAGAATGTCTGAAGTCAAAAATGTGCTCCGTTCATTCACAATAATTTAGAAGATTTAACAGAGTTAATATTTAGTTGAATATATTTTCTTGTCTTGTGTTTGATGGAAGTGATGTTAACAGTATTAAAAGAATGTAGCTTTTTGTGCCCGAGCTGTTGATTCCTGCTCAGTGTGAATCTAATTCCTCTTGTTCTTGTTTCATCCTGCGTTTCTTCCTGCTCTCTGTTCCCTCGATTTCAAACATAGAACGCAGGACTTTCAGACCAGATATCTGATCTGAATGCAGCCTGAAGGCTCAGCTGTTACAACCACTTCAGAGACGGGTTGGAATCATCGTTAGGACTGAAGGTCCGGTCTGTCACTGCTCTGTTAGAATCCATTTTGATCTGCTGCTGTCACCCTGTTTCCTCTGCAGCCCATCAACGTGGTGTCCTGGTCTCCATGTGGGCGGTTCCTGGCTGCTGGCAGCGTGGGGGGGGCACTGAACGTGTGGGACATCAACAGCAAGCTATGTGTGGAAAGGTATGCAACAAGGGTGTGTAGAGAAGTCAAGACGTGGTGAGTGTCGAACATATTCTGGTGTAATATGTTGTTTGGAGCAGGAGAATCGTGATATTTCATTACATCTGTCTGAAATGTGGAGAAATGAGGTTTGTTGAAAAGAAGAGTTCACCCCCAAAAAAACATCAGTCACTGCCCAGAAGCTCCATTTGAAAAGATGATATTTACAACCTTCTTATGCTGAAATCTCCACTGAGCTGAAACATTAATATTACCTTTGTACTCACTTACAAAACAAACATGGAGCTTCAGCAGAACTCTGTCTGCTGTGTGTCGATCTAATCTGTGTGTAATCTAATCTAATCTAATCCAAAACAGTTTGAGGAACACTGAGGTAAAGTTCTTGTAAGTCTGGTTTTGATTTGAGTAGGTTGAAGTTGAATTTTTGGGTGAACTGTTCCTTTTACTGGGGCCATAGAGGTGAAGGTAACCTGGCAGCTGGTGCATCTGTTCAGAAGAACAGCTGACATCACTACAGGTGAAGTTGTGTGGTCTCTGCTGCAGACAGAAACACGAGAAGGGCTTCACGGTGTGCGGTTTGGCCTGGCATCCGTCGGGCAGCCAGATTGCCTACACGGACACAGAGGGTCGCTTGGGCCTGCTGGACGGATTCAGCGCCTCCAACACCACCAACACCACCAAGGTACTGATGCTTTCACCAACTCTAATGTTCCTGCTGCAGTCAGGTTAGAGCAGCAGCTTCAGTCCCTCCTGTGTCAAACCAGAACCAGAACTACGGTCATTCTCTGAAACTGCTCTTTGAACGTCCATTACATTATTCTGTTGATACAGGATTTTTAATTCTCATCACGTTGTCATGTTGATGACACACATCACAGCTGATGGTTAGTATGATTAGCTCTGTTAAAAGCTTCCTGTTTTGTTCTAATGTCTGTGATAGTTATTTTCTTCTCTGTCCTGGTTGTATTTGACACACACACACACACACAGACACACACACAGACACACACACACACACAGACACACACACACACAGACACACACACAGATACACAGACACACAGACACACACACAGACACACAGACACACAGACACACACACAGACACACACACAGACACACACACACACACAGACACACACACAGACACACACACACACACACACACACACACACACACACACACAGACACACACAGACACACACACAGACACACACACACACACACACACACACACACACAGACACACACACACACACACACACACACACACACACACACACACACACACACACACACAGACACACACACAGACACACACACACACACAGACACACACACAGACACACACACACACACACACACACACACACACACACACACACACACACAGACACACACACAGACACACACACAGACACACACACAGACACACACAGACACACACACACAGATACACAGACACACACACAGACACACACACACACACACACAGACACACACACAGACACACACACAGATACACAGACACACACACACACACACAGACACACACACACACAGACACACACACAGATACACACAGACACACACACACACACAGACACACACAGACACACACACACACACACACACAGACACAGACACACACACAGACACACACACAGATACACACACACAGACACACACACACACACACAGACACACACACACACACACACACACACACACAGACACAGACACACACACACACACAGACACACACACACACACACACACACACACAGACACACACACACACACTTCCCAAAGGGATTAGAAACAGAACAAACTAAATCACTTGCTGCTCTTCCAGCAGGCACCAACTAAACATCCAGCGAAGGACTACAACGACCTTTTTGATGACGATGACGACAGACTGATGGATGAAGGGTTAAGTGACACCAACTCACCGGTTAAGAAAGCCGTCACTGAGGATAATGATGATGACGATGATGATGTCCTCGTCCCTTCAACGGGGAGGGTGAGGAACAGAGGGGCGGTCCTGGATGATGAGAACTCTCTGGGTGAGTTAAAGATGCTGAGCAGAGCAGCATCACTGCTGCCTGCTGTAGGTTCTCAGTCTAACACCACTGCAGCTGATTCTTTGCATACTAGGAATTAGAAGTTGTTCATATCTCTAGTCTATCATCTGAGAGGACTCGAACCAAACAAATGAAACATTCTCATCACAATACTCAGAAAACCAAGAGGACAGGCTTGGGTAGGTTTCTACCTTTGCTGTTCTGGTGTAGAGCTTAAAGCAGCATTAGTCATATTTCTAATAACTGTCAGTATTTCCTCACAGAAATACATGAGACAGATAATCTGTGAAAAAATCAGACTCCTATAGTCCCGCCCACTGCTCCTTATGCCATTTGTAAGAATCCGCTGCACCTAAAACTAAACCACCAATCACAGCCAGGAGGAGTGTCTGACAGACTGTCAATCACTGACATGCAGATGCTACAGGAACCCCCCCCCATTCCCCTGCGTGCTGTCACTCAGCCAGCAGCCTCCTCTGCAGGGAGGGGCTTAGAAATGATTCCATGTTTTTGTGCATGTCTTTATTCAGACACAGGATCACTGAGGCTCGGTCAGGACAAATTTGGGGACGATGACGACACAGGCAGCGCTGTCATGCCTCCAGCTGCCCCCGTGCATCCCGTTTATGAGGGACCCCTGCCAACGCCTCCCCAGAAGGCCTTTCAGCCGGGCTCTACCCCGACACACCTCACACACCGCTTCATGGTAGGACTCGCTTCACGGGAGACTTAAATAAACAAGGATGTCGCTCAAACCATTGCATCCTTTTATTTTGACCTCTACAAATGGATAATAAAACATAATTATAAACTAAATAAATAGAATGATTTCTCATCACATGTGTGGTAACAGCCAAATTGTGTCTCAGATGTGGAACTCTGTGGGAATAGTGCGAAGCTACAACGATGAGCAGGACAACGCCATTGACGTTGAGTTTCACGACACGGCCGTTCACCACGCCATGCACCTCACCAACTCGCTAGGTCACACCATGGCTGATCTTTCCCAGGAGGCCGTGCTGCTGGCCTGCCCCAGCACGGAGGAGCTGGCCAGGTGAAGCTCCCTCCATCCTGTGGGTTTTTTGTTGATCATTTTCAGTAAATCTTTCAATATGCTCCTCTTCTCTTCTCAGTAAGCTGCAGTGCCTTCATTTCTCGTCATGGGACACCAATAAGGAGTGGATGGTGGATCTGCCACTGGGCGAGGACGTGAAGGCGCTGTGTCTGGGTCAGGGCTGGGCAGCAGTCGCCACCAACTCGCTGATGCTGCGACTCTTCTCCATCGGTGGTGTCCAGAGGGAAATCTTCAGCCTGCTGGGGCCCGTGGTGTGCATGGTCGGACACGGAGAGCAGCTGCTCATGGTCTACCAGCGGGGTTAGACACACACATGATGCTCTCTCCTGCTATCTGCTACCATGAAATGAATGCAATACTTTCTTTGAAAGCTAGAGACATTTTTGACTAGAAAGCACTCTGTAGAACACATACCTGCATCAGCGATGAACAATCCGACACACCTGTTAAGCTTGCCTGACCCATTCTCTAGCCCTTCCTCACAGTTTCCTGGAAATTGGTTCAGTAGTTTTGCGTAATTAAGGAAAATGTTGAAAAAGAATCTGGATTCATCCCTTTATCTGGATCCTCCCTCTCCTTCCAGCAAGATCTGTATGTACGTTAGTCACAACCTAGCAAACAGCAGACATGGATAATGTCTGTGTTCAGTTCAGCCTCTGACTGAACTCAGCGCTCACAGGAGACTCCTCTTTCCCTCATCAAGTAAAGTACGTTTCTCTCCATCAGTTAGTCAAATTAGAGAGAATTACATAAGGTTAACTGTTCCATCCCCACTGCTGCAATGGTTCATATGCAAATTAAACTTCTTTAAAAACTTGCTGCTTAATATGAATTCATGGTAATAAATGGACTAATCTCCCTATTATTTGTACTGTATTTATATAGACATTGCAGATTGTATTAGAACATTACAAACAGCAGTTTCCTTTAAACTCAAGCTCTAAGTTTTGGTGTATGTGTTTAATTTTTCATCATCAGCCACTGGTTTTGATGGGGAACAGGCTCTGGGCGTCCAGCTGCTGCAGTTGGGTAGAAGGAAGAGGCAGATCATCAACGGCGACCCCCTCCCACTGTCTCACAGGTCCTACCTGTCCTGGCTCGGATTCACTGCAGAGGGTCAGTTTGTCAAGACAGATATATTTTTATGTCTCTGGCAACATTTCTCTGACCTTTTTTGTATACATTATATTACAAATAAACAAAACAGACCAAATCATCTTTGGATGTTTACAATGATAGCCTGATTGTGTTTTGGTTTTTCAGGTACCCCATGCTATGTGGATTCAGAGGGTGTGGTGCGGATGCTGAACCGCTCCCTGGGCAACACGTGGACACCGGTGTGCAGCACCAGAGAGACCTGCAAAAGTAAATCGGATCACTACTGGGTGGTTGGAGTTCACGAGAACCCTCAACAGCTCAGGTGAACTGTCTTCTCCACCAAGCTGTTTTCTGTGTTGTAGAAGTTGGTTATATGTTCTCTTCTCTTTGAAACATTATGGGTGTGTTTTAAGGATGAACTGTATCTGAATGAATGAACTCTGTGAAAGGCTAACTTTGGGTTCATCAGTTAAACTGGAGACACACTGCAAGAGTTGAGCAGTTTTGGCCTGATTTTTTTATCCTGCACTTTCGCTGTGACAGATGTTGTTTGTCATCCAGTGTCCAATGGGGCGAGGAGAGAACGTTGCCCAAATTTCTGACCTGTCATTTGGCCATTGTCAAGCTCTTATATAAAGCAGAGTCCATTCCCCAAACTTGTCTTTTTTATTCTAACTGCAACTTAAGTGGCAAACAGAGCATCTGAAAAGTGCTGTGGCAACAGTATACCATCAATAAAATGGTACCTCAGATTCTCTCGACAAAAAGACGAACCCTACGGCCACGTCTTCCTAGCCACCTGCAAGTCCACATAGGCTGGCATCTCTTTTATCCTCCAACAGGCTAACAACAGTGTTAGCTTTTCCAAAAGGCTAACAATGGTGTTAGCTTCTCAAACAGGTTCTGCTAGCTTGGACAAATGTTGAGACTGTGGTAATAAATGGGATCTATAATGAATAGGATATAACATGTCAGAAGACCACTGTGGTGTTTTAACTTTCCTCATCTCTAATGGAACCTTTTTGTTCTTGCTGGATAATCCTAACATTTTAGAGGTTTGTTCTTTAAATCGAGTCTGTTCTCATCCTCTCAGGTGTATTCCATGTAAAGGTTCCAGGTACCCTCCCACCCTGCCCAGACCTGCTGTGGCCATACTACCCTTCAGGCTGCCTCTGTGTCAGACCACCACAGAGAAAGGACAGATGGAGGTAAACACACTCAGATGAACTGCACAGGTTCTGTCAGGCTATTTTGAGGAATTGAAAAGCATGTCTTATTTCCTCCTCAGAGCTTTGTAAATCAATAGAGGAGCTGTTTGCAGGATCTGACTCTCAGTTCAAACATAGTTCTAACATGTTTACTTAGTGGATTTTTCCCCCCATTTAATTACAAGCCACAACCCGGTTTTTACTAGCATGTTAGTTGTTTTTTAAATATTTACACCCAGTTCTAATGAACTAGACCAGTTGACAAAGCGTTAGCTCGGTAATATCTGATCCATTTAGAGTGACGATTAAAAATAACCGTCGACATATCTGACCTGAAAGTTGATACATTTTGAACAAGGCTTCTGTGTTTTAATGTGAAATGTAAATGGAAGCACCTGTCAAAATATATCTAAAAGCTGAAGAGTTTACTGTGTACCATGCAAAAGCTGCAGCTAACATTAGCACGTCTGCAGCCAGCGCTGTGGAGAGTTCATCTCTCCATCCAGGCTCAGCATTTTTACTGGTGTCGGTCAACACACAGCCTCAACACTCAGCCTCAACTCTCAGCCTCAACACACAACCTCAACACTCAGCCTCAACTCTCAGCCTCAACACACAACCTCAACACTCAGCCTCAACACACAACCTCAACACTCAGCCTCAACTCTCAGCCTCAACAATCAGCCTCAACTCTCAGCCTCAACACACAACCTCAACTCTCAGCCTCAACTCTCAGCCTCAACACACAGCCTCAACACACAACCTCAACACACAGCCTCAACACACAGCCTCAACACACAACCTCAACACTCAGCCTCAACACACAGCCTCAACACACAGCCTCAACTCTCAGCCTCAACACACAGCCTCAACACTCAGCCTCAACTCTCAGCCTCAACACACAACCTCAACACTCAGCCTCAACACACAGCCTCAACACTCAGCCTCAACGCTCAGCCTCAACACACAGCCTCAACACACAGCCTCAACACTCAGCCTCAACACACAGCCTCAACACACAGCCTCAACACTCAGCCTCAACACACAACCTCAACACACAACCTCAACACACAACCTCAACACACAGCCTCAACACACAGCCTCAACACACAGCCTCAAGACACAGCCTCAACACACAGCCTCAAGACACAGCCTCAACACACAGCCTCAACACACAGCCTCAACACTCAGCCTCAACACACAGCCTCAACACACAACCTCAACACTCAGCCTCAGCACACAGCGAACCAGTTATCCAGGTTGAGTAAAGTATTAGAGTAAGAACAGTCTCTGAAGCTGCTCCCAGGTCTTTTATCAGCTCCCTCCTTTAAAGCATTGCCAGAGTTACAACATATTTGATTATTCATTTTTCTACAACTAAAATTACCTTTTAGTTTTTGCAGAGTGTAAAGCACAAAAAAAGGTACCGTTGGAAGCTGGTGCCAAATTCCAGGCAGCGATATCGGTACAATGAATTGATTTATGAAGAGTTGTTGCAACCTAATACAGATGTGCTGCCTTTCTAAAATATTAGATATGTAATCTACATTGGAATGACACCGTTTCCATTTATCCTGTCTTCCTTCAGGAGCAGTTCTGGCGTTCAGTCCTCTTCCACAACCACTACAGCTTTCTGTCGTCCAGTGGCTACGAGGTAGACGAGGATGGACAGAGTCGGTCCCAGAAAGAGCAGCAGGAGCTGCTCATGAAGATGTTTGCTGTGAGTTTGAAAATTCAGCTGCTCAATCTAATGTTAATATCTGCTGCATGTGCTTCTCATGTGTAGATGAAATTAACGCAGAGTCGATGTTTTCCTCCAGTTGTCCTGTAAGCTGGAGAGAGAGTTTCGCTGCGTGGAGCTGGCAGAGCTAATGACTCAGAACGTCGTGACTCTGGCCATTCGATACGCATCCCGGTCCAGACGCATGGCCCTGGCCGAGCGGCTCAGTGAGCTTGCCCTGGAGAAGGCCAATCAGATCCAGGAAGATGGGCCAGAGGAAGAGGAGGAGCCTGAATACTCCAGACGAACCTCTGGGTAATTCCAAAATACATATGTCCCATTGAGTTTTACAGCAGATTCACCTTTAGTTCTAAGCCTGGGCTCTGACTGCAATAAACAACTTCTTTCTTTGTTTTCGGCACACCATGCAAAACAACAAACCCTAGTCAGGATAACAAGGTGTGACATAAAAACCCAAAACAAACATGTTGCCTCCATACAGCCCATAGGGTGTAATCCAAGTCCCCAAAAGCCCTGAGATCCTAAATGGATTTGGGGACTATGAAATAAAGTCCATGCAGCTCATCAATAATTCAATGAAGTCATTGTAAAACTGTAGAACCAGAATCAAGCAGCTAATAACTGAGGTGTGTTTGATGTAGAACCTACAGCTGTTTCTGCTCTGTTGGAAGATAATCTGCATTCAAGTACTTGGATCAGGGTAAAAGGAAACATGTCAAAGATGTGCCCCCTTATGTTTGATTTAGAGTGTGATTTATTGATTTATTATCTGGACAGGTATGGCCAAAGTGAGGTCACAGGAGGACGTTACAGCAACAGATGTAACCAGGAGGAGGAGGAAGAGGATGGACAGGAGATGGAGACAGAGGAGGCAGCAGAAACCAGAAAGCGTCAGTTCCTCATTCTTCTGCATCTTTTTTTTTGTGCACATTTATGTTTTCAGCAAACACACACAATGTCAAAGATGGCTGCAAATGTTTGTGTGTCTCGTACTGCAGGTGTGAATCCGTTTGCTAAAGAAGCAGCTTCACCTGTGAAACCATCAACGACACAAAGTGAGTGAACTCCTTCCAAAATACCATAGAATTCAAATGTACAGCAAACAGTAGAATTTTAACATCACACACGTTGATTATGGCAACTGACTGCTAAAATACCTACCTGTTAATATAGACTAAACATACATCACAATTCATATTTTATAATGTCTGAGGTTTAATTAAAACAATTTATACAAGCATGTGATGTTACCTTTTTGCAGCTGGTAAAGGTGGACGTGCAAATCCTTTCAAGGTAAGAAGTGAAAACATTTAGTGGGCAGCGTCGTTTGAGGCGGACATGTTGGTTAATAAAGGTTTGGTTGGGATACATGCAGGTGGTGGGCTCAGGGAAACCGTCGGCTTCGACTGGTCAGCCTCGAGTGACAAACATCCTGGACAACATGACGTCCAGCAGGAAGTCGAGTCCACTCAGCGGATCTACAGGGAAACAAAGCAAAGGCCCCGTCCTCAAACCGCTGGCCCCCAAGTCCAAGACCAAGGTATCAAATTCTGAAAACTGCTTAACCCACAGCCACAAATACTTCAAATAGTATTAATATAAAGTCAAGGTCACAAATCATCTCTGAAGTCACACAACGACAAATGATAGGGTTAGGGTTAGCTGTACACTTTACACTCATAAAATCTACAGCATCATGCATCATGTTGTCAGACCTGTGTTTTATAAAACATATTTAATCATCAAGATTCTCTGCTTAAAATTCTCTTTCCTCTCCAGACTCAGTTGACTCTGCTGCCACTGACAAAAGCAGCCAAGAAGAAGACTGAGAACACAGAACCAGCTGCAGGTCAGAAACAACCAGACGTCCCGCCTCCATCCCCACCTGCAGATCAGAGACAACCAGACATCCCGCCTCCACCCCCACCTGCAGACGACACAGAAAACAAGAGGTAAAAGATGGAATCATCCACACTCTTTGAAACGACTTCATTAGAAGCTACGGGGTAGACTGACTCTTTATCAGAAGCTACGGGGTCGACTGACTCTTTATTAGAAGCTACGGGTCGACTGACTCTTTATTAGAGGCTACAGGGTAGACTGACTCTTTATTAGAAGCTACAGGGTAGACTGACTCTTTATTAGAAGCTACGGGGTCGACTGACTCTTTATTAGAGGATATGTGGTAGACTGACTCTTTATTAGAAGCTACGGGGTCGACTGACTCTTTATAAGAGGCTACAGGGTAGACTGACTCTTTATTAGAAGCTACGGGTCGACTCACTCTTTATTAGAAGCTATGGGGTCGACTGACTCTTTATTAGAAGCTACGGGGTCGACTGACTCTTTATTAGAAGCTACGGGGTAGACTGACTCTTTATTAGAGGATATGTGGTAGACTGACTCTTTATTAGAAGCTACGGGGTCGACTGACTCTTTATAAGAGGCTACAGGGTAGACTGACTCTTTATTAGAAGCTACGGGTCGACTCACTCTTTATTAGAAGCTACGGGGTCGACTGACTCTTTATTAGAAGCTACGGGGTCGACTGACTCTTTATTAGAAGCTACGGGTCGACTGACTCTTTATTAGAAGCTACGGGGTCGACTGACTCTTTATTAGAAGCTACGGGTCGACTGACTCTTTATTAGAAGCTACGGGGTCGACTGACTCTTTATTAGAAGCTACGGGGTCGACTGACTCTTTATTAGAAGCTACGGGGTCGACTGACTCTTTATTAGAGGATATGTGGTAGACTGACTCTTTATTAGAAGCTACGGGGTCGACTGACTCTTTATAAGAGGCTACAGGGTCGACTGACTCTTTATTAGAAGCTACGGGGTCGACTGACTCTTTATTAGAGGATATGTGGTAGACTGACTCTTTATTAGAGGCTATGTGGTAGACTGACTCTTTATTAGAGGCTATGTGGTAGACTCACTCTTTATTAGAAGCTACGGAGTCGACTGACTCTTTATTAGAGGATATGTGGTAGACTCACTCTTTATTAGAAGCTACGGAGTCGACTGACTCTTTATTAGAAGCTACGGGGTCGACTGACTCTTTATTAGAAGCTACGGGTCGACTGACTCTTTATTAGAAGCTACGTGGTCGACTGACTCTTTATTAGAAGCTACGGGGTCGACTGACTCTTTATTAGAAGCTACGGGGTCGACTGACTCTTTATTAGAAGCTACGGGGTCGACTGACTCTTTATTAGAGGATATGTGGTAGACTGACTCTTTATTAGAGGCTATGTGGTAGACTGACTCTTTATTAGAGGCTATGTGGTAGACTGACTCTTTATTAGAAGCTACGGGGTCGACTGACTCTTTATTAGAAGCTACGGGGTCGACTGACTCTTTATTAGAGGCTACGGGGTCGACTGACTCTTTATTAGAGGATATGGGGTAGAGTGACTATCTATTAGAGGCTACGGGGTCGACTGACTCTTTATTAGAAGCTACGGGGTCGACTGACTCTTTATTAGAGGCTACGGGGTAGACTGACTCTTTATTAGAGGATATGTGGTAGACTGACTCTTTATTAGAGGATATGTGGTAGACTGACTCTTTATTAGAAGCTACGGGGTAGACTGACTCTTTATTAGAGGATATGTGGTAGACTGACTCTTTATTAGAAGCTACGGGGTCGACTGACTCTTTATTAGAAGCTACGGGGTCGACTGACTCTTTATAAGAGGCTACAGGGTAGACTGACTCTTTATTAGAAGCTACGGGGTCGACTGACTCTTTATTAGAAGCTACGGGGTAGACTGACTCTTTATTAGAAGCTACGGGGTCGACTGACTCTTTATCAGAAGCTACGGGGTCGACTGACTCTTTATTAGAAGCTACGGGGTCGACTGACTCTTTATCAGAAGCTACGGGGTCGACTGACTCTTTATTAGAAGCTACGGGGTCGACTGACTCTTTATAAGAGGCTACAGGGTAGACTGACTCTTTATTAGAAGCTACGGGGTCGACTGACTCTTTATCAGAAGCTATGGGGTCGACTGACTCTTTATTAGAAGCTACGGGTCGACTGACTTTATTAGAAGCTACGGGTCGACTGACTCTTTATTAGAAGCTACGGGGTCGACTGACTCTTTATTAGAAGCTACGGGGTCGACTGACTCTTTATTAGAGGCTACGGGGTCGACTGACTCTTTATTAGAAGCTACGGGGTCGACTGACTCTTTATTAGAGGCTACGGGGTCGACTGACTCTTTATTAGAAGCTACGGGGTCGACTGACTCTTTATTAGAAGCTACGGGGTCGACTGACTCTTTATTAGAAGCTACGGGGTCGACTGACTCTTTATTAGAAGCTACGGGGTCGACTGACTCTTTATTAGAAGCTACGGGGTCGACTGACTCTTTATTAGAAGCTACGGGGTCGACTGACTCTTTATTAGAGGCTACGGGGTCGACTGACTCTTTATTAGAGGCTACGCGGTAGACTGACTCTTTATTAGAAGCTACGGGGTCGACTGACTCTTTATTAGAGGATATGTGGTAGACTGACTCTTTATTAGAAGCTACGGGGTCGACTGACTCTTTATTAGAGGATATGTGGTAGACTGACTCTTTATTAGAAGCTACGGGGTCGACTGACTCTTTATTAGAAGCTACGGGTCGACTGACTCTTTATTAGAGGCTACGGGGTCGACTGACTCTTTATTAGAAGCTACGGGGTCGACTGACTCTTTATTAGAAGCTACGGGGTCGACTGACTCTTTATTAGAGGATATGTGGTAGACTGACTCTTTATTAGAAGCTACGGGGTCGACTGACTCTTTATTAGAGGATATGTGGTAGACTGACTCTTTATTAGAAGCTACGGGGTCGACTGACTCTTTATTAGAAGCTACGGGTCGACTGACTCTTTATTAGAGGCTACGGGGTCGACTGACTCTTTATTAGAAGCTACGGGGTCGACTGACTCTTTATTAGAAGCTACGGGGTCGACTGACTCTTTATTAGAAGCTACGGGGTCGACTGACTCTTTATTAGAAGCTACGGGGTCGACTGACTCTTTATTAGAAGCTACGGGGTCGACTGACTCTTTATTAGAAGCTACGGGGTCGACTGACTCTTTATTAGAAGCTACGGGGTCGACTGACTCTGTTGTGTCCTTCAGGCCAAAGACAGGCTTCCAGCTCTGGCTGGAGGAGAACAGGAAGAGCATCATAGCTGATCACACAGACCTGGAGGAGACAGACGTCATCAAAGAGGCCATGGGACGCTTCAGGACGCTTTCAGCCGAGGAGCGACTGGTAGGAAACACTGAGGGGCTCAGGGAGGAGGGAGGGCGTGTCCTGGAAAATTTATAATTATATAAAGGAGCTCAAAAAGCCTGGAAAATTACACAATTGACCAAAATGATCTGGGATCTACTAAGTGGAAAAGGTTTCTTAAAATTATAGTTGAATCACTCTAAAAGGTAACGAGCATCACAAGCCACCAATTTGTGTTTCTACATCTGGGAAATGTCCACATCTTTCAGGTAGAGACACCTGGAGTGAAGCATTCTTTTTTTATTTATTTATTTTTTTTATTTTATTTTTTTGTAATTTCCAAGGTTGATCATGTCTAACTACTGGATCTGACCAGGCACAATGTTTTGTTCTTGTTTTGCATGATTGCTTAGTACTAAATGCTGCACAATGATTATGATGGCCCAATAACGAAGAGGTCCGTACATCCATATGTATGTTTGTATGTATGTATGTAAACGGGTATAGTCCATCCACATCTCCTCAAAAACTGCTGGACAGAATTCAGTGAACTTTCATACATGCTTTGAGGGGCCCTAAAGATTTGCATCTCATAAAAGGTTTCTTAAATGGGCTTATTTTTACATCTTTAACCTCATTTGAACATGTGATGTTGTTGCTAGCCAGCTAGCTAACAAGCTTGTGTACGATTCAACATGGGTAGATGCATATTTAATCACAATGGTTGGAAGGGTTTCTGTTTGTCTGAAGTTCCACACCTTCAGGCCTAAGCTTTAGGAATTCTGGGAAAATCCCTTTTCTAAATGTTAGTTAATATTATAATATAATAATAATAATGTTAATGATTGTTGAACATCATATATTATTATATAATATTACCAGGTCAAACGTCGGTGTAAACGACAATAGAAACATTTGATATATGATTTCTGAATGAAACTCAGCTGTGAGGGCAGAGCAGCACATGCTGGAGTTACCTGGTAATTTATCTTTAAAAAAGTGCTGTTGCAAGCAGCAGACGCTGGTGAAGATGATTACCCCCATGGTGAAGGTAATCATTACCTTTAGAGAGACAAATAAGTCTATACAGAATGCTCTGCGTCAGCTTTATAAAACCAGATGTTATTCCGTCAGCTGGGATCTGTCAATAACAGAAAACATTGCCATTAATTACACGTCTCATCCTTTCATCCACCTGAAGTGCTACTAGACGTCAATGTGTTTGAATAGAAACAGTTCGTGACCCTGCATACATCACGACTCTCAGCAGAAAGCAGAATGAAGTGTGGGGAGTGACGCCTGTTGCCTGGGAACCCTGTGGAGGGTGTTTGGGTGCTGAGGGCACAAAGCATTGATCTCATGATAATACTGTGAGACAGCTGCAGTGGAATAAGTGATGATGGAGGTTTCAGTTTTTAATCGGAAATGAAACAAATGGAAATAAAATGCCCTTAAACGGCAATTTGTGTTATTTAAAAAAAGATTTTTCATCACTTAAATTTGAATCCAGACCATTTTTTATTCCAAACTGTTTTAATTCTTAGCCCTGTAGAAAATTTCAAACCAACCCACCGAAAGTGAGTCAGGAATAGTTCTTTAACCACAAGATAAATAAATATGCAGGTTTCTGGTCTCATCTGGTAAAAAGAAGCCAAGATATACGAATAAACTTATTTCTGTAATCCAGAGTAAATAGAGATGCAATAAAGGAAAAAAAAAAAAACTCGATTTAAAACAGCCACTAGCAGACAAATACAGTTCCTAAAATACATAATTAAAAAGAAGAGCTTCAAAGTTGAGAAATGTTCATGTTGGCAGCAAACAGAGCACAACAAGTGTTGTTAATATGAGACTCAAACAACATATCTCTGCAAATGGTCAGTTTTTACCACAAAGAGGAGTTTTAGCTGCTTACGACCCTCTGTGGTCTCATCTCACAGGAATCAGCTGGGTGAAGGAGGAGGAGAGGTTTGAAGGATTTTACATACAATTGTGGTTAAACATTATCACAAAAACACGAAGCAGAGGCTTAAGTAGCATTTAGTCTTCATAAGAGTTCAGTATAATGATTACCTGCTGCAGAGGTCAAAGGAAAGGGACCATTCATTTATGTCCTGGATGAGCTTATGGTTCATGATACAGAATGATTACAGCTGACACACTTTACAACAGGTCCTTCCTCTGTGGTCAAAGGTCAGACGTTCATTTCACCTTTCTTTTACCTTTTATTTAAAAATCTCTTTTGCAAGAGCGTCCAGGTCAAGACAGGCAGCAGCACACAAACCAAGGTACAAACAATATACAATATATATACAATACAATACAAACAGATAGCAATTTACACAGAACGTCATAAACTGAGACGAAACATCCATAATTAGTCAAAGACGTCTCTGTCAGTCAGAACATCTACAGCCTGGTCTCTTCAGAGCGAGACCAGCTGTTTGAGATGAAGATCAGTGAGACCAGCTGTTTGAGATGAGATCAGTGAGACCAGCTGTTTGAGATGAAGATCAGTGAGACCAGCTGTTTGAGATGAGATCAGTGAGACCAGCTGTTTGAGATGATGATCAGTGAGACCAGCTGTTTGAGATGATGATCAGTGAGACCAGCTGTTTGAGATGAGATCAGTGAGACCAGCTGTTTGAGATGAGATCAGTGAGACCAGCTGTTTGAGATGAACATCAGTGAGACCAGCTGTTTGAGATGAACATCAGTGAGACCAGCTGTTTGAGATGAGATCAGTGATGAACATCAGTGAGACCAGCTGTTTGAGATGAACATCAGTGAGACCAGCTGTTTGAGATGAACATCAGTGAGACCAGCTGTTTGAGATGAGATCAGTGATGAACATCAGTGAGACCAGCTGTTTGAGATGAGATCAGTGATGAACATCAGTGAGACCAGCTGTTTGAGATGAACATCAGTGAGACCAGCTGTTTGAGATGAACATCAGTGAGACCAGCTGTTTGAGATGATGATCAGTGAGACCAGCTGTTTGAGATGAGATCAGTGAGACCAGCTGTTTGAGATGAAGATCAGTGAGACCAGCTGTTTGAGATGAAGATCAGTGAGACCAGCTGTTTGAGATGAACATCAGTGAGACCAGCTGTTTGAGATGAACATCAGTGAGACCAGCTGTTTGAGATGAACATCAGTGAGACCAGCTGTTTGAGATGAGATCAGTGATGAACATCAGTGAGACCAGCTGTTTGAGATGAACATCAGTGAGACCAGCTGTTTGAGATGATGATCAGTGAGACCAGCTGTTTGAGATGAGATCAGTGAGACCAGCTGTTTGAGATGAAGATCAGTGAGACCAGCTGTTTGAGATGAAGATCATTCTGCAGCTGATTCCAGGCAGAAGGAGCAGTCCTGAGAGCTCAGACTATAACTTCCTGTGGATTTCTGATTGATGTAGGTCAGGAGATAAAGAGGAAGCAGAGCCACAATAGCCGTATAAATGAGAGTTAAGTTAATGGTTAAGTCTGCGAGTGGACGAGGCAGTCATTCAACCCAGGCATACAATAAGCAGTGATGAGTAAGGGCTTTTAGATCGGTGACGAACCTTAGAGCTCCTTGCCTTTTTTCGGTGCATTGCTTGATTTCTCTGCATGTTGCCACCACCAACCGACTCAGTGGAACAACATGAAACCAGTGACCAGATTGGAACATTTGTGTTGATCAGAAAGAATCAGAAAATACAGTCCAGACTATGTCAACACATACACTATGTAGACACTACTGAGAGGAGAAGTCAGCATTGTTAACATCATCAGTTGTTGGAACATTATTCCAGAAACGTTGTGTTTTCCCTGCAGGAGGACGACTTCATGTGTTGTTGCATTCATGTAGATATAAGTTCTCTCACAGATGAAATCCATTTGAATGAGTGACTCTACATTAACTCAGCTACACACTGGAGGCAGTGTCATGTCTCTGTCACCTTATAATGTATGTTTTCATAAAAACACGGCTCCATAGCGGCACTAATGATCAAAAGCTCACCAGGTCACCCTTAACTTCTCCACACTGCTTTTATTCTTCTTCTATACTCCAGAATGAGAGGTATTCAATTCACAATTATAGAAAACTGAGGAAAGAAGCCACAGAATGTTTGGAATTTTACTTATATTTTTACATCTGAGGCCTGTAAATCGTCCTCTAGACAGCATCTGATGTTTTCAGTCCTGTTGGTCCAGTTATTCTTGCATTGATTAATAACTTTCTCACTTCTGGACATGTTCCAGCTACTTTTAAACAGGCTGTTGTCCAGCCAGCCTGTTATCAAGAAGGAAAGTCAGGACCCTTCTGTCCTCTAACTTACCAGATTACACTCCAATCTCTAAATGACCCTGTTTGTCTAACGTTTTGGAGAAAGTTGTCTACATTCACTCTAGATGAACATGACATTTCTGAGTGTGGTTTTAAACAACGCCACAGAACGGAAACGTCTCTTTAAGAGTTTTTAACTGTCTTTTCTCTCTATCAGCTCATCGATTGTTTCTTTCTGACATCTGATCAGTTGGTCTTTGTAATATATTTCCCGTATTTTACTGCCTACCTGTAGCTGCACGTCGACACACACGCAGCCTCTTGCAAATGATGTTTAATTAATTTAAATGAAATTCAGTCATGCCTGAGGTTTTCACCTGCAGTCTGCGGGGCCACATTTAGCCTAAAGCTTAATCTCATTACACACATGATAACTGAAGGTTGAGACGTCACAGCTTGGACCATCTGCCAGCTGTGTGATGGTGTTGTGTGTTTGTGGTTGTTTGGATAATCATGGGGTTAACGTGAGGCGCCAAAGGTGAAGATTGAGTTTATTTGTATGTGCTGTTGCCAGTCCTCTCTCCAGGCCTGATGATTCATTCCAGCTCCATTACATCCAGGAAAGTGCTTCCTTTTGTCTCTGGTCAGAGACGGGAAAAAATAAATAAAAGCAAGAGGGGGAGAAGAGCCGGCGGGCTAAAGAGATGCTGCCCGTCAATAGTGATTATACATGACAGGATGCAATTTCAAACTGCAGCCCGTGTCCGTGTGAGCCTTCAGTCATTATCATGGAGGTGTTTGGAGCCCAGATAGAAACAGACCAACAATACTATTCTGTTGTGTATTCAGTAATCGACGTGTGCGCTTCATGGCCTTGTCCTTTATTTTGATTTATTCTGTTTTTTTTTGTTTTTTCATTCAGTCATGGACAGAAAGAGCAAAAGGCCAGACTGGAGATGCTGCAGATGTGAAGAAGAGGAAAAGAGCAGAGGAGGGGGGAGGATGTGCAGAAGATGATGAAAACAGCACCAAGAAGAAAAAATCTCTGGATCCTTCCTCCAAGCTTTCAGCGTTTGCTTTTAACAAAAACTAGATGTTGTAATAGTTGGATGACGGTGGCGTTTGTTCAGATTTATATGTGGATTTTGTTTGACGTGTTGATAAATAAGTTCACCTCTTTGAGGCCCTTAATCAGAACATTTAAAGGTGACGTTCATCAGTAATAATGAATCTTTGTTTTTGTTTTGAAACACTTCTAAAAGCCTGTATTTTAACAACGAAATAAACACTTTTTTGTTACATGTTTTTGTCTCACGTTCCTCATTGTCGTATTAACTTTATTCACATAAAACAGCGAAAGGAGAACATTTGTGAGTTCGTCATGAGTGATGAAGCGCTGCACCTGCAGTTCTCTAACACATTTGTTTAGAAAAGGAAGGTGTGCCACAGGGAGATTTAAGTGTGGCCACAAATTGCATTAAAATTGAACTTCACAGGGGACCCTGAGCTTCCTGAAGAAGTTTGTGCTCTCTGAATGCTGCCTAGTTTGACATGAGGTAGATCAGATTAAAGTGACATCGTGGCAACACCGGCATAGTGTGTGTTATGACAACAATTGATTATCTCGTCACAATCATACAAAATGGAATGCATGTATTGTGCCGAGTCAAACGCATCCATTTCCTCAGACTGCAGTTCTGTCTAAATGTTCTTTGAGTGTCCTCATAGATAGATGTGTGTTTAGTGTGTAAATTAATGTATTTACTACGACCCCTTCTCCAAAACAGTTGGGACGCTGTGTGAAATGTAAATAGAAACAGTGTCTCTCTTACTCAGTACTGCATACAATCAAATCAATCAATACAAGTAAAACTGCTAAAAGTAAAACTCTAATCCAAATTCTGGTTAATCCCAAACTGGCTGACTTTATGGTCTCTTTATCAGTCAAGCATCGTAACGGACAGATGTGGATCCACTCCATAATTGGGTGGTGTTGTTTTTTCCTTGGCCCCTCCTCCCACCCTCCACCCAGTTTCAGGTAGTTTATGCATAATTGCCAAAAACGGTAAAAAAAAAAAAAAGGGTGTCTAATTTTACAATGTTCAAAAAAGGAAATTCCTGGATCCTTTTTTCCTGCTCAACCATTTTTACCCTTTTTACCATTTTTACAAAGGGTCATTGAAACGCAGTCGTTTATACTAAATAGCATGAAATGGTGATAAAGTCCTATGTCATGATGATGAAGAGGCGGTGAAGAAAATCCCAGATCCCCTTCAATGAGTTCTTCCCTGCTGCCCCCCCACTGTATTTCCCCAAAACTATTTCTTTAATATCTATTTTTGAGACTTGATGGTGATTCCCTGCAGGGGGCAGCACCGTCAGGAAGAAGGTTTTGGGTTCAAAATCCACTCCTGTGTGGAGTTTGCATGTTCTTTCTGTGTCTGCAGGAACCCACAAACATGAAATATTAGGAGAACTGGTGACAGTAAACTGCCCACAGGTGTGAAAGGGTGTAAGTGTGTCGCCCCTGTGATGAACGGGTGACCACCTGTAGGAGGGGATAGGCTCTATCCCACCCGCCCTGCAGGATAGGTGGCTGCAGAAATGAATGGATGAGTCTTTTCATCCCTCCTCTTCATCGTCCGTGTCTGAGCCGAGGCGGGAGATGGCCCCGCCCCTGGAACAGGCCAGCCAATAGGAGCTCTCCCCGATAATCTGCGGTTATAAATGTGGAGGATGCGGAGTCTGCGCGCACTGCCACCAAAAGCAAAAGTGATCTGAGAGAAAGCGAGGAGGAGAAACTGATTCAACAGGTGCTGAGCAGAGAAAACCAGGAGAAGAAAGAAAAGAAGTGATGGAGCATCCGAAGCGCAGCACAAAGGAACAGAAAGACACCGCGGACCACAGTTCCGTTTTCAACGGACACTTTGACGGGATGGTGAAGCGGCCAGCCGGCGGCGCACAGCCTCCGTGCGCGGAGTGCAGCTCGCACCGGCCGGAGATGGAGAGCTGGAGAGAGGAGCGCACCAGGAGCGTGGAGGACAACGAGATGAGTCTCCCGTCACTGGCCGCATCTTACACCACCATCCTGCGGGGGCTCGGGGAAGACCCGCAGCGGCAGGGGCTCCTCAAAACCCCCTGGAGGGCCGCGAAGGCCATGCAGTTCTTCACCAAGGGCTACCAGGAGAAAATCATCGGTGAGTTTTTAAATCCATAAAGCCGCTCAGGTGGTGGATTTGTTGTCAACAGGTGGCGAGTCTGAGGAGAGAAAAGTAAAGTCACCTTTTCTATTTAGTGAGGGAATCATATTAAATCAATACTTTTTAAACGATTTGACGGAAACGTTACATATTCAAGTGCTGTAATTAAGTATTTCCCTTTTAGATTACTTGTTACTTTCACTGCATTTCAGAGGTTTTTACAGCTGCAGTCCTCAGATCTTAAGTAAGAGTATTACTAGTAAAAATACTCCATTACAGGTTAAAGCACTGCGATGAATTCATCCTAATCCATGAAAATATGATTAGTATTAAAGTATCAAAAGTAAAAACTGGATATTACTCCTCTATCAGTAGACTATTAGACTCACTGATAAAAAGAAGGATTTTACTGCTGCATGTGGTTGAAGTGCAGCTCATCACTGAAACTAATCATTATCTTTATATGAATTCATCTTTTATCCTTTAATTGATTTGTTTTTTAAATTCTGAAATAGTGAGAAATGCTGTCAGTTACTTAGAGCCCAAAGTGTCGCCTTCACAATGTTCTGTTCAACCGAACCTCAGAAGTATTTCAAATATATTACAATAATCAAAAGGAAAATTAGTCAATTTTAACATTCCTGAAACTGGAATCATGAAATGTTTTTGTATGAATGATTAATTACAATTTATTTTCAGTCAAATCGATACAGCTGTTCTTGTATATTTTGTTGGGACATTATTTTATATTACAATATATTTTAGAAGCTCTTCATTTTTTTTAAACATCTTTACTTGTAAAGTAACTAAAGCTGTCTGATTAATGTAATCAAGTAAAAAGTATAATACTCCCCTCTGAAATGTGGAGCAAAACAATAGAGATCAAACCTTTTCTATCATTATGTGACCCTGAACGCATCATTCATGGCTTCATTTCTTTCTTAATTTCTCTTTGAGCCAAACCGACTTCAGACTCTCCAAAAAGCAGGAACCAGACTTTGACCTGAATGATCTGACGTATGATTTTATTTTACATCATTTGACAACCTGTAGTACGTTACTGACTGTGAGATTCTTCTGAAGGCCCGTCAGGTTAACTTCTGCCCACAGATGAGGTTCAGACCCCTGATGTCACCAACCGGCCCCTGAGGTCAGGGACCAAACTTAAATCCTCTGGAACAATCTGCCCCTCATGAGATCAGCTGAGTGACCTTTTTATGAAACACTTTTTTAAATGGTCTTTTAATGATTGATTGGTCTGTGTACTGAGCACTTATTAAAGTGGAATGAAAAGACCCGAGGATGGGAAATTAACATGAAAATGGTGCCGACACAGCATTATTACTGATTGATGATATCAACCAAACATCATTATTATTAAATTCAGGCCCAGTCCATCGTGTCTTCTTTGGCTCCACTGTCAGATGCAAATATTGCAGCTTTGCAGAGCTGAATTCTTTTGGATCATTTATGTATTTTGGATCTCAGGAATCCTGATTGGGTTTAAAATGAAGTTTTGTGTGTTTAAACATTTTATAAGGGTGTAAATAAATAGATGGGTTAACATTTATTTCAATGAAAATTTCTTTGCTTCGTTGCTTCTGTCAAAGGTATAGAGGAGATTTTTAGAGTGAATTTAACTGAAAGTAAAATGAGATGTGCCCAATCACAGATGTCAAAACTTCATCTCAATGCTTAATGCAGCTGATTGTCCTGCTGCTCCAGGTGCACAAAGTGTGGACAGCATCTGGAGAGGGGTTGGTAGGAGAGGGGTTGGTAGGAGAGGGGTTGGTAGGAGAGGGGTTGATAGGAGAGGGGTTGATAGGAGAGGGGTTGATAGGAGAGGGGTTGGTAGGAGAGGGGTTGGTAGGAGAGGGGTTGGTAGGAGAGGGGTTGGTAGGAGAGGGGTTGGTAGGAGAGGGGTTGATAGGAGAGGGGTTGGTAGGAGAGGGGTTGATAGGAGAGGGGTTGATAGGAGAGGGGTTGATAGGAGAGGGGTTGATAGGAGAGGGGTTGGTAGGAGAGGGGTTGATAGGAGAGGGGTTGGTAGGAGAGGGGTTGATAGGAGAGGGGTTGATAGGAGAGGGGTTGGTAGGAGAGGGGTTGATAGGAGAGGGGTTGATAGGAGAGGGGTTGATAGGAGAGGGGTTGGTAGGAGAGGGGTTGATAGGAGAGGGGTTGGTAGGAGAGGGGTTGATAGGAGAGGGGTTGGTAGGAGAGGGGTTGATAGGAGAGGGGTTGATAGGAGAGGGGTTGGTAGGAGAGGGGTTGATAGGAGAGGGGTTGATAGGAGAGGGGTTGGTAGGAGAGGGGTTGGTAGGAGAGGGGTTGGTAGGAGAGGGGTTGGTAGGAGAGGGGTTGGTAGGAGAGGGGTTGATAGGAGAGGGGTTGGTAGGAGAGGGGTTGATAGGAGAGGGGTTGATAGGAGAGGGGTTGATAGGAGAGGGGTTGATAGGAGAGGGGCGCCGGGTCCACTTTAACCGACTCCTCCAAGCTACGGCTTAGAGTGGTCGATCTACCCCCTCCTCTCTGTCTCAGCCTCCTCCTCAAATCCATCTGGAGGCAGTTTGGCTGGTGTGTGTGTGTCTGTTCGTGTGTGTGTGTGTGTCTGTGTGTGTGTCTGTGTGTGTGTGTGTGTGTGTGTGTCTGTCTGTGTGGAGGGGGGTCGTTGTGTTTGTCTGTATGAAGCTGCTCAAGGCAAGAATGCAGAGCTCACAACACAATGAATCCTACCGTCCTCTTAACTCTGAACAGCAAAGGATGGACAGTCAAAGATCACGATGTGTGTATGGCAGGCGGTGGTGGTGCTCTGTCCCTCTGCTGATTGGCCGTCACAGGAAACGCCCCTTTGACCTGTTGGAAAGCAGAGAAAACACAAAAACACATGTAGTTTTCAGAATGCGGTGTGTTTGTGGAGCATTTTAAGTCTGTGTCACTGTTGGATTAGTGTGTTCATGTGTGCAGAGGTGGGAAGTAACAAAGTACAAATACTTTATTACTGTACTGTATCTGCACTTTAATCAAGTATTTATTTGTCTGACAACTTTTTACTTTTACATTTAACACAAATATCTGCACTTTCTGCTCCTGACATTTCAAAACAGGCGTGTAACTTCAGTGGATCAGTTTATTTTGCATCATTCTTTGTTTTTCCCGAAATCCGGAAGAAAGAAGACCTCGAAGAAAAGGCGTCATGTCAGTGTTTTTCCATTCACTTTGTTTTTCTCTGCTTATGTTCTACATAATGATTATTAACACTGAATGTATTATTTGCCTGTGAATGGCAGAAATAGAAGTTAAAATAAATTAATTTATTACATTAATGTGACACGAGGCTCAGTTTTGCGAGTAGAAATGTCTTTCAAAGGTTCTGCTTTTATACTTTGAGTACATTTCAGAGCCGGTTCATGCAAAAAACTGTGTAAAAAAACTTACTTGAGTAAAAGAATGTGTGTACTATTACCACCTCTGCACATGTGTGTGCGTGTGCAGGTCATGGGTTCAGCTTTCATCACAGCAGGAGACTAAAATCCTCTTGTTGTCAAGCACAAGACCAAATAAACTATAATGAGGTGAAGTTATGCAGAGAATAAGCAGGAACTCAGAGCTGCTTGTTTCACAGGAGCCTCATTAAATGTCCTCATGTTTAGAGCAAACATTTGTGCTTTAATAATTTAACCAGAGGGGTTCTCAGTAGAACACACACTTTGGCCAAGGCCCAACACTCACTTGAATTCAGTGAAAACCTTATCTAAATTCTAACAAGACATGTGAGCCATTAAAATGGTGAAAAACACTCAGTCCTGGATCAATTCTTTTATCCTGATCCAAGATTCAGTGGTTCCTTTTTTGGCACATGTCCCACTTTTCCACCAAGTTTCATGAAAATCCATCACGTAGTTTTGATGTAATCCTGCTAACAGACAAAGAAACCAACAAACAGACGCTGGTGAAAACATGACCTACTGATGGAGGTAAATTTTCATTATTGATAATTGAAAAATGACAATTACAATTCCTGAAAATCCAAGTTGTGACCGGATATAATGACATTCCATCAGGACACAATTCTGTACATAATATGAAGGGTGGAATATATGAAAAGGAAGTCTGAGTAACAGGAAAAAGCTGACGGCCAAATAATAAGACAATATCACTATAAACTTATGACACTGTCAGAAGTGAACATCACATTTATTACAAACTGGAATATTGTTGAACTGAATCCAGAACGGATCAAACTCACCATAAAAAATCTAGGAAGATGTCATTTTTGGTTTTTGAGCTATTATTTTCCTCAGTCAGTAATGCCAGTTTATTTAATGCCACTTTATTTAATCCAGTTTATTTAATGCCAGTTTATTTAATCCAGTTTATTTAATCCAGTTTATTTAATGCCAGTTTATTTAATCCAGTTTATTAAATCCAGTTTATTTAATGCCAGTTTATTTAATGCCACTTTATTTAATCCAGTTTATTTAATGCCAGTTTATTTAATCTAGTTTATTTAATGCCAGTTTATTTAATCTAGTTTATTTAATGCCAGTTTATTTAATCCAGTTTATTTAATGCCAGTTTATTTAATCCAGTTTATTTAATCCAGTTTATTTAATGCCAGTTTATTTAATCCAGTTTATTAAATCCAGTTTATTTAATGCCAGTTTATTTAATCCAGTTTATTTAATGCCAGTTTATTTAATGCCAGTTTATTTAATGCCAGTTTATTTAATCCAGTTTATTTAATGCCAGTTTATTTAATCCAGTTTATTTAATGCCAGTTTATTTAATCCAGTTTATTTAATGCCAGTTTATTTAATCCAGTTTATTTAATGCTAGTTTATTTAATGCCAGTTTATTTAATCCAGTTTATTTAATGCCAGTTTATTTAATGCCAGTTTATTTAATCCAGTTTATTTAATGCCAGTTTATTTAATCCAGTTTATTTAATCCAGTTTATTTAATCCAGTTTATTTAATGCCAGTTTATTTAATCCAGTTTATTTAATGCTAGTTTATTTAATCCAGTTTATTTAATGCCAGTTTATTTAATGCCAGTTTATTTAATGCCGGGGGGGGGCAGCAGGGACAGCCTGTCCACCGCTGCCGGCCTGCCAACCAGAGAGCGTTGAGGATAAAGGGCGAAACACTCGGTGAAGGTTGGGCTCCTCCTGAAGACCTCGTCCCGGACCAACGCATGAAGAGGATGCAACCAGCTCCAACCAGGCCCCCACCCCCGCCCTCCCCCCCACCAGCTCCACCGTCCCCCACCCACAAGCCCAGGTGCCATCAGGATAGTGTAACTACCAAAGGATGGAAACAACTAGTCCTATGAAAGAACTTAAAAGTCGACCAATGGATGCTGCTCAGCCATCGGCCACGACTGAATCATATCGATAGTTGGAAAAGCTACTTACTGATCGCTATTGATTAATCAGCCAAACTGATTTATCAGATTCATCTGAATTAAAGTCTGAATAGAAGGAATGAAAGTTGTATATATGGGATGAAATCCATCCATCCATCCATCCATCCATCCTTTCCAGCTCCTCTTTGGGAATCCTGAGGTGTTGATGAGATATATAATCCCTCTTACAGGTTCTGGTCTCTCCTCCCAGTTGGACGTCCCTGGAAAACCTCGTAAGTTGAGGCATCCCATCCTCACCAGATTCCTCAACAACCTCAACTGGCTCTTTGTGACATGAAGGAGCAGCGGCTCTCCTCTGAGCTGCCTCCAAATGTCTAAGCTGGTTCCTCTATCTCTAAGGCTGAGTCCAGCCACTCTATACAGGAAGCTCAGTTTGGCTGTTTGTCATCGCGATCTCATTCTTATCTTTTAATTTATTTTATTTTACCTTTATTTTACCAGGAAAGTCTCATTGAAATTAAAAATCTCTTTTGCAAGATCGTCCTGGCCGAGACAGGCAGCAGCACACAAATCAAGTTACAAACATACAGAATACATACAGAATTAAATAAAAATGTCATAAACTGAGATGAAACATCCGTAATTAGTCAAAGACGTCTGTATCAGTCCAAACATCCACAGCCTGATGTCTCTTCATCCAAGTCTTTAAGGCCTTGAATGCGTTCAGTGAGATCAGATGAAGATCATTCTGCAACTGATTCTTTTTGCATGTTATCATTTTACTGATGAGAGTCAGTAAATTGATTATTGATTCCCCCAGATAAATATTCCAATACTTGAAATTTGTTGTAGCAACTTTGCAACATTCCCAAATCCTCAGCCGTCTGGTGACCATCTCTTAGCAGCAAAGTCTTGCTTTCACTGTAGCCTCCTTAATTACAGGTTACTACATTATTACAGCGGCAACCTGCAGGCATCCAGAACCAGTTCTTCTTGTTTGTGCATCAATAAAGACAAACTGTTTCCTGAAGCTGGTCAGCTGATGAAAAACTGATGAAATCTTTCAGTAACATTTTTTTCCATGACGAGACGACATCAGTGTCCTTAAACACCAGCTGTGACTAAATCAACAAGCACACAGTTTTATCTGGAAAACCATCTCAACCTGTTACCAAGCTTTAAATGGGTAAGAAGCCGGGCATGGTTCAAAATAAATCTATAAACAAAAGCTGCATTCTTAGTCAATCAACCTGTTTTTATCAGATAATTGTAAGGGAAATTTTTCCTTGTCAAATTTTGAGAGTTGCTAATTCTCTGAAGAATTACAGACTCGGTGTGATGACCCAGATCTCTTTAATCATGGAGGGAAGACCTGAGGAGAGTGTTCCCTCCCAACTATCAGATTCTCTCAGCTTATATACGCTCAGGGACCCACAAGACAACAGAAGCACACTTCATTACAGCTGTAAATCATGCCTTCCACAGAACAATAGAGCCACCAACTGTCCTCTGATCTGAACCCCTGACCCCCTTAGTCACAGAGAATTGCCCTCATCTCCTGATCACCCCCCCCCCCCCCCCCCCTTCCAGGCTAAGAGAATCGTCCCTCTTCTGACCTCCTGTGCAGACATGCAGAAATGTTCTAATTCATACACAGATTTCTTCCACATTATGATCAGATAAATCTGATGTGAAATCAATGAAATATCAATAATAATATAATAATAATAATCCTGCTATCATTACTGATGGATATGATGGCGAAACACACCACAAACCAGAAATACACTATAAGAATGACACACATTTAAAACAACAACTACGTTCATTCATGCTAACATGTTAGCACTGCTAGCTCAGGCAATAAAAGTCTGTAACTGAACAGAAACACTTTCCTGAGACTCAGCAGGTCTGAGAACATCATGAATATTTAATATTATGGGATGTGAAGCTGGAAGGCAGACAAATAGTTGTAAAAGTTGTTAAATCAAATCGCATTTTTCTGTGTCTGTTAAAATGCAGGAGTGACTCGTAAACTATACGCCGAGGGTTGTGAGACTGTAAAGGAAATGTGTGTGTCTGTGTGTGTGTCTGTGTGTCTGTGTGTGTGTGTGTGTGAGGCCCCATATTGACACACTGAATGAAGCACAAAACTGTGACGTGAGTCACTGACACACACACAGACACACACACACACAGACACACACACACACAGACACACACACAGACACACACACACACAGACACAGACACACACACAGACACACACAGACACAGACACACACACAGACACACACACACACAGACACACACACACACAGACACACACACACACAGACACACACACAGACACACACACAGACACACACACAGACACAGACACACACACAGACACACACAAACACAGACACAGACACACACACAGACACACACACAGACACACACAGACACACACACAGACACACACAGACACACAGACACACAGACACACACAGACACACAGACACACACACAGACACACACAGACACACACAGACACACACACAGACACACACAGACACACACACAGACACACACAGAGACACACACACAGACACACACACAGACACACACAG